>JARHVA010005941.1:32500-632500 GCA_037957365.1 Torreya grandis | reverse complement strand
CCCCTATCTCATAATGCAAGAAAAGTATCAAAATTTCCTTTTGATCTAAGAGGAAAGGCTACTTATAGTTTTAGGATGTATATATTAGATTAGTTTTGTTGAAATTCCTCCAAGTGTTATTTTAGGCACATTTGTTTGTTGTTTTGTTCTAGGCTAATTTATTTTCATTTGGTGCTTTGGGTACTTATTTTTGTTGTTTTATGTTATCCTCATTACTTTAAGAGGGAGTTCCAGAAAGGGTCAGCCTTGTATCTAGTTTTAGACCTACCCAGTTGTAGAGGCTAATGACTCCATGTTCAATGGACTAAGCAAGGCAAGTGGTTGGGTTCTCAAGTATAGTAGGCATGCTTCCCTATGAGTCACTAAAAATGTTGGACATTTTTTGGCCCACATACCAATTTTTTCCTAAGTGTGAGAAGATAGACATTCAATCAGGAAATGGTAATTTTTTAGAAGACTTTGAACTTTTGACAACCCATGACTTAAATGGTTTTATAGGTTACAGAGTTACAAATCTTTGTAGTAAGTAAGAAGGTGTTAAAGACCAAAAATTATCTTTAATAGAAGGCTTTAAGTTATCTTTGGGAAGTCTTCAAGTTTTCCAAAGGAGATAACTTGGAGTTTCCTAGCTAGCACAACTTATTTCACTTCATTAGTAATCAGTAATGTTAAGTCTGAAGTAAGTAGTGGGGCTTGGAAAGCTCGATTTGGTCTGGGTAGTGTATTTCATGTTGTCCAAGGAGAACTACTTAATTAATTCATAAGTTGTGAGCAGTCAAAAACCCAAAATAAGTAATGAAACATCAAAAGATCAATTTGGTATTAGAAGTGCTTCTTGCACTCTCAAAAAGACAAGCCAAGGCAAAAAGTTTGAAGAAATAACTTCAAAAAAGTGGTAGAGAAAAAGCCTGAGGAAATTGTTGAGGGAAGATAGTCCATGGAAAAAAGGGCTAGGGAAAGCAAAAAAAGATGAGGAATGTTAAATTCAAATGGTCGGCAAATCCAAAGGGCCAATCAGTCAAGGACAAGTAGCAAAAGTGCATCCAACAAGCTCAGTAGATCAACAGACATCATGGACTTCTCCTTTCATCTACAACTTGTAAAGTGGTTAAAAAAAGATTGGATGTATCTAGGTGGAGCAATGAACATGTAGAAACCAATTGAGATAGTCCAAATTTTAGTAAAAAACATGTTGAGTTTAAAATGCAAGGACAAAGCACTCATGCTTGGTAAGAACATGCAACTACCTCTAATATGGCTTTGTCAGTTCCTAAATGAATGACTTGAATGATGGAATGGCTCGAGGAGATTTGGTGGTGATCTTGGGTGACACATCTCATGTTCAAAGGAGGATGATAGTAGTAGTCCCAATCCTCAATGACTCAATGACTTCTTCCCTCTTCCCATTTTCTCATGTAGCCCTTTTTCTCTCTCTCCCATTCTCTGTATATATATCTCATGATTTGTCATTGTGAAGCATTTCTAGTTTTTAGAGTTTTTACCATCTTACTGGGAGGCAATTGATCATTGAGATGTTTGAAAAAATGTGCTCCTTTGACTAGGCTAAACCCTATTAAGATATTGTAAGAACTGCCTCTTGAATGTAATGAGATGATTTCTTTACCCATTTCTTGTCTTTAATTAGTGCTTTAGTATGCTTGTGCTTGGTGGATACGTGAATGAGTGTATTCCTAGTCCATTAGCCTTTTACTTACCTATTTGAAGTATTTTCAAGCTTTTTCAAGTGTGGATTACTGTTCTACCTGAACCTCTTCTAGCATGTGTTTACTTGATCTTGAGATAGTGCAAGTCCAAATTGTCTCATGACTGATCTAGTGTGGGTTCAAGCATAGATGAGTGGTCATTTAAATTTGGTGCATCACCTGGTTAGCCTTATTAGGAGCCTTTATCTCCCTTCTAACTCTTTTCCCTGTGAAGCATTAGTTTAGCAGTAGTTTTAGGTGATCCACCAAGAGGAACTAGCCTCTTTAAAAAGCATAGAGGCTCAACCTCACCATAGGATACCCACATCTTGAAAAAATATCCCACAAGGGTCCAATTCCAAGCTACAACAACTTCATTAAAAGAGATGAAGATAATCTTGGAAAATTTGATTCAAGATCTGATGAGGGCATCTTCTTAGGATAATCTTAGACTTCACAAGATTGTTGAAAGTTAAAATGTAAGGGTAGATGAGACAAGTAGAGTCAAGAAGCCAAAATTGTAAGTAAGTGACTCAATTTAGAATATTATTGCAAATAATGATGAGTTATCTATTCAAATAGATGACGAATATGAAGAGGAGGAAGAAAGACAAGATACTAAAGCTCCATCTAGAAGAATTTAGAAAGATCATCCAACCTCTCAGATTATTGGAAATGTTGGTGCAAGGTTGAAAATTAGAAGGAGAATGTTGATCAATCAAAATCAACAAGACTCAACTCTATTATCCATGATTGAACCCAAAATATTTATAGAAGCTATCAAAGATGAATGTTAGAATGATGCAATGGATGAAGAATTAATCAAATAGAAAGGAATGAAACATGGGACTTAGTTCCTAGACCAAAGGATAAAAATGTGATAGGTACCAAATGGGTTTTCAAAAATAAGATGAATGAAAAAGGATAAGTCACAAGAAATAAGGATAGATTAATGTGTAAAGGATATGCTCATGTTGAAGGAATAGATTTTGATGAGACTTTAGCTCCTGTGGCAAGGATAGAAGCAATTATACTCTTTTTGGCATATGCTTGTTTCAAAGATTTTAAGGTAGATCAAATGGATGTGTAATCTGTATTCTTGAATGGCAACTTATAAGAAGAAGTATACATTGAGTTACTTGAAGGATACTTCATGACAAGTAGTCAAGATTTTGTGTGTAAATTGAATAGGGCTCTGTATGGTCTTAAACAAGCTCCTAGAGCTTGGTATGACAAGATATAAAAGTATCTTTTGAGTCAAGGTTTTAAAATGGGGTGACTGATAGTAATTTATACATTAAGATAAAAGGGATTTTCATTCCTCAGGCTAAATACATCAAGGATATGCTAAGGAAGTTTGACATGATGGAGTGTAACCAATGGGTGCTCCAACGATCACATGATGCAAGTTAAGTAAATTGGATGACTCACTAAAAGTTGATCAAAATCTATGTAGATCCATGATTGGAAGTATTTTATACTCTACTACATCTAGGCCTGATATCATGCAAGCAATAGGTCTTGTAGGAAGGTTTCAAGGTGATCTTAGAGAATCTCACTTAAAAGCAGTCAAAAGGATCTTTAGATATCTCAAAGGCACCGTAGACTATGGTTTATGGTATCCCAGGAGTAAATAATTCTTCTTAACATCATATACTGATGTTGATTAGGTAGGATGTGTGGATGATAGGAGGAGTACAGTGGTGGGGTCTTCTTCACGGGAGAATGTTTAGTGTCTTGGCCAAGCAATAAGCAAGCCTCAATGTCTCTATCAATTGCATAAGATGATTATATAACATATGCCTCTTTTTGCACATAAGTCATGTGGATTAAAAAAACTTTGGAGGATTAAAAGGTAAGATAAAATAGACATTGTCCTATTTATTGTGACAATACTAGTGTAATTAGTATCTCAAAGAATCCTGTTATGCACTCAAAAACTAAACACATTCCTATTAGATATCATTTAATTAGAGAATAAGTGATTAATTAATGTGTCAAGTTGGACATGTGCCTATAAAAGAGCAACTTCCAGATATTATGACCAAACTATTGTCAAAATCTACTTTTGAGTATCTAAGACAGAGCTTGGGTGTCATTTGTTTCTCTGTGAATCAATAGGTCTTTGGTTAAGGGGGAACAGCATGTTCATGAGCTTACTCTAGAAGTTTATGAAGAGGCTATAGTAAAGGGTCAGAATGGGTGTTTTTTTAGGTTGATTGAGAGCATGTTCCTATTTGGTGAGTGGTATGAAGTTCTGATTGGTGGTCTTTGTAGTAGCTTGAGAGAAGAGGCTAGTTAGCATGTGTGATGGGTCTTCATGGTGTCTAGAGATATGAAGATGCTCAGAAGGTAAAATTGATTAGAGTTCTTAGGGGGAGTCCCTCTCAGATGATTCTTGATGTGTTCCATTAGATTTATATGGTTTTGTGTGTTGTTTATTTCTTGGTTGTTGTGCTTGATTGAAGAGAATGTTGGCATGGAGAAAGAAGATGTTGTCAAGGCAAGTTGAAGTAGGCTCAAGGTAAGGGGGAGTTTGTATCATCTTTCTAAGATGGTCTTTTTCCTATTTTTATAGTCTTTTTAGGTCCTTAGGATTAATTGGTGCCCACTTTGTCATTATGTCAAAGGGGGAGAAAGTTCCTATTGTGAGAGTGCTTGAAGAGAGAGAAGGTGAGTTGAATATTGATATATATGATGGGTATTGACATTAATGACAAAGGGGGAAACTATTGAAGAGTTATCAGTTATTTCATGGTGGTGTCATGGAGATGTCTTTTTGAGTGGATTAAGTGATTTAATAGTCTATGTGACAATGACAAAGTGTATAAGGTGATTGTTCTAGTATGCTTGAAGGAGGTTTGGTTGATCTTCAGTGTTGACATGGCTAGAGAGGTTAGGTGATGAGTATTGTGATTTAAGCATGTGAAAGGGGTCCTATCAAAATTCAAGAATTATTTGAGTGTTTGTGTACATGAGTGGAATTCACCTAGTTCATCATTGTTCTCATCTAGACACTTTGGTCCAGTGGTAGAAAATTTGAGTAGGCAATTTGATGACATCACCATTATCACATGTGATTGAGTCAAGGGGAGTTGGTGATATGATTATGATCACATTAGTCCCTAGTTATTATGAACCAAATCTCAAGTCATGCATCTAAGCGTAGTTAAAGATATGAGGGTGCAAAGTTGGCTTCTCAATCAATATTCATTATTTTTCCAAACTTAGCCAAATTTGCAATGTGGCCATAAAGAGTTGAGTAAGCATGTTGATATGGTTATCATTCACAGGCATGGAGGTATCAGGACAAAATGATCATATGGGTTTATTCATTTTTATGCTTAGTTTATTTGTGATAATTTTTAGATCATGTAATATATCATGTCAAAAGATATACACATGCAAAATTGGGTTCCTAGGCTATTTGATTGTGTTTTCCCATAGCCAATTTTGAAATGTGGCAAGAAGAACCAAATGATAATTTTTATGGTGTTATATCTTGCACATGTGTAGGTGTCAAGAGAAACTAATGATATGGGTTTATTAAATTTTAATCATAGATGATTTTTACTAAATTTGAGATCATGCAATAATGTGTGATAAAAGTTATGTTTGTTCAAAGTTGGCCTCCCAAGTAGGTTTTGACATAATTAGCTTTGTGACAAAAGATTTTTAGAAGGAATTTTAATGGTGATATATCTCACGCATGTGAAGGCTTCAAGTGCAGTGTGTCATATGGTTAGATTCTCCTATGTGAGGTGATTATTTGGTCCAAGTTTGAGATCATGCGAGTAAGCACATAAGAATTTATTGAGGTGCAAAAATGGCTACTTAGGCATATTGAAAGGGTCTCCATACTTGGTCATTTTTTAAAGAGTTAAAGCTTGAGCAAGATCAATGATGCACATTGCTCTAAGAATTTAGGAAGTAGTGAGATGATAATAGTTACATGATGTTTAATGACTGAACAAAAGTGTATGATGTGAAGAATGATAAGCAGAGGTCCATCATCAGGTGTTGTAGACATAAATGCAGAGGTGGATGTGTTCATAGGTGTTATTGTGGTAGCTCAACATCTAAGGTGGTTGCAACCTCCTTATAAGGTGAAACTTGCTAAAATGTTTAGTTTTTGTTGTAGATTAGTTAGATAGGTGTGGAAACACCTTATGGGATTGTAGTCTCACTAAATAGGGATTGTAGTTACTTGATTATTTATAGATAGTCTAAATTGGTTCTTGTTATTATAGGATAGTAGTTCAATTGTAGGTTCCAATGGGTTTTCTCCCCCAAGAAGGTTTTCCATGTATGTCATATGTTATGTGATTGATCTTGCATTGTCTCTATTTCTCATTAATATGAATGTTGTGTATACTTCATGAATGCTTGTGGTAACTGATTAAGTGTTTATAAATATTTAAATTGAAGATGGATTATTTGAGATCAATGATTCACCCCCCCTTCTTAGTGATTATATCTCTAACATAGGAAACAGGGTTAGTGACATATTACATTCATGAAAAAGATGTAATTATCCCAAATTTATTCAAACATGTCAAATATCTTCAAGGGATATGGTAATTATTTTTTGATGGCTCAAGAAGCAAAAATAGTGTAGGTACAGGAATTGTAGAAAGAGAGCTACTTCTACTCATTCAAACTTCAATTTAATTGTACCAATAATGTAACTAAATATGAAGCCTTGATTTGAGGCCTCTAATTGGCCAAAGATAAAGGAATCAAGATTTTGTAGATATTTGGTGATAGTGCGATCCTTATTTACCGAGTAAAATAAAAAATCATAACTATAAATAATTTAATAAGGTCTTAAAAACATAGGGTTTGAGACCTATTAGAAGACTTTACCACCTTGAATATTCAAGCAGTACCAAAGGCATATAATACCGATGTTAACTACATGGCCTTGGTGGGGTCCCAGTATAACCTACTAGTATAAATAAAGAAGAATAACTAGCATGTGAGGTTGATAGTGCGACCATATATCCATGATAATGCAACTAATTGGCAATTATTTGATAATGATGAGTAGATTATCATTTTTCTAAAAGAGGAAGCTGAGTTTTTAGATAGGAACCAACCAAAATTGCAGGACCAACATGGAGATCAAATTATTCAGTTGAAGACTAACAAGATGCCTATGGGTCTTGTCACACTAGAAAATATATTCAATTTTGATGATCAACTAAAGGGAGAGAAAAATAATATCATGGTGAATGAAGAATATTGTGAGTCAGTCATCATCTCAGAAGGCAACTCCCTTAAAATAGGTAAGATATGTGATGACTCAAAAAAACAATATTTTGTTCATTTATGTCAAAGTTTGATGATAAATTCACTTGGAGTTATCATGATATAAGAGGATTTGATCCAAACTTATCTCAACACACTATAGAATTGGATCTAAATACAAATCCTACCAGATAAAAATAGAGACCTATTAATTTGAATATTGAACCCCTAATGAAAAGAAAGCTCTCTAAACTAATATAGTCTAATATAATATTTCCTATTAAACATTAATTTTGGGTAGTGATGTCACTTGGATTTATGCCCTTTGAGGGGATACAAATCTCTCCTCATCTGAGGGGCATAATGGAATCACCTCTAGGCTTGTGGGCAACCTAAGGAATGAGGTGAGTCTCTAGATAGGGCTAGCTCCCTTGATGTACCACTTAGGATTGAACCTACAACTAAAATTGGGAGGTGAAAAGGGAGAGAGATAAATGAAATAAAACTATGCTAAGGGAAGTGATACACCAAATATATTGATGACATCTAGACATATGCATATTACACTTGAAATCAAAGACAACTAAACATACACTCTCCAATCTGTGTCTTCTCTTTGCATCAATGTTACATTATGGGGATATGGATGAATGTGAAAAGATAGGAAGAATAGAAAAGAGGCCTATGAGGGAAATAATGAAGAGACTAACTCACTTATACTTTGACATTTCCTAGAACACATCACATGCCCTACACGAAGATGCTGCAAATAGGTGAGAGAATGTGATAACCTGCTAAGGAATCCATAGTCTTCACTAAGAAAATTTAAAATTCAAGTAAATCACACTATTAATATTCATAGAAGAGGTAAAACTTAGTCATTTTATTGATAAAAAGGTATACAAATGAGCAGGGCTTTGCCATACTCAGGTGGAACATCCAATACAATGCTAAAATGGCTAACTCTTATAGAGTTTGAGAGAGAGAGAGAAAAGAAGAGAAGTACAAGGGTCACAAGGACACTCTTAAATCTGATAAAATTATTTATCCATGCATGAGAAGATTATATGTGTCTAACCATGCAATGTCATGAATCATAAATGTCAATCCAAGTCATCAAAGTCTTACAAAGTGGCACAAAACTCATCCTTTTGCACAAATAAACTTCCTTCATGATTAGGCCTATTTGAACATCCTATAAATAATGAGGAACATGTATAATAATTATAATTGAATTGGAGACACTTATACATGCCTCTTCATTCATTGTTTGCATGCTTGGTCCTCTAGAAGCCTCTGAAAGTGAACCATCATCAGTTGCTATCCAGAAAACTACTCCTCCATATACCCTACATACTTTACCTCGAATTTAGCATCATTAAAATCCATGGAATATGTTGAATAACAATTCTAAAGACCCTCCATATCCTTGGAAGCATCAGACAAGCTTTAAAATTAGTTCAAGTAAAGCTTTTTACCCCTCTCACTAGCTTGTGCATTAGGCCAGTTTTGACTTGTTGAGTTGAAGGACATATTTGAGACACTTAGGAAAGATTTCAAGGAATTAAAATTAAATGGGTAGTTATCTCAAGTCTCAATATTTCCATCCATGTGCTTTTCATCTCTTGAAACTTCCTAAAACCTACAAAACACATAAAATAGTTAGAAAAATCTTGTTTATGCCCTCCTCCATATAAGTCTATACAACTAGTTGGCATGGGAATGGGCCTAAGATATTATTTTTCAACATCAAATATCTATTCTAGTTAAACTATGCCATTTGATTTCATATCCAAGCTCATTCTCCCAAACTAGTCACTAGGAAGGGTTTTGTAGGGTTTTAGACCTATTTTTGGTCTTAAGGTTGGTTCATAAAGTTTGGACATCCAACTTGCCAAAAAATAATCCAAGGATGATCTTCAAGGACACTAATAACCTCTAACTTATTTTCCATCCATGCAAAATGTCATGAATCATGTGAGCTCTTGAAGTTGCCTATTCGAGCTTGTTCTTGCCCTTTTACATGCTTGAGAGAGTTTTGGGCTTAAGAATGGATTATTGATGATTTATTTTTCATGTTGGAAGATTTGAAACATCTTTTGAGACCCCATGAACATTTTCAAATTCATTATAAGGCTTTTCAAATATTATAATTGAAAGTGACTCATCATTTGGAACTAGGCCTAACTATGTCAAACAGGCCTAAGTGTCCTTGAAACTCAAAATGGATTTAATAATGATTATCCTACTTCATAATAGATTAAAAACATCTAGTCTGGTCCAATAAACATGCTTCCATATGTCAGAAAGTTCTCCCATAGTTAGAGATAAAAAAGATCCATTGTTTGGGCTCTAGGCCAAACCCTGTCCTTAGACTTGTCTGTGTTCCTAAGAGTTTTGGACCTTTATACTTAATTCCATCCTTATATGAGATGTTATAAATAATTAATTATGTGTTATCTATTTAAAAAACCCTCTTACAAGGTCCTCTCTTCTTATAGCTTCATACTTCTGACCCATTTTCCAAAACTACCAGTGTATGCATGGGGAAAGTACCCCCTATTTGAGACAAAACATGGGGTAATTTACATGTTTTTTTATGGAAAAATAATAATTTTATGAGTATATATAGATATCAATTACCCTATGGACAAAATTTCATCCCTCGGTCATATGTATAGACCCTTCAAAAGATGTAAAGACCAAAAACAAACCCTATGAAGCAGACTGTATGCACAGGTTTCC
Source organism: Torreya grandis (assembly GCA_037957365.1). Taxonomy (NCBI): domain Eukaryota; kingdom Viridiplantae; phylum Streptophyta; class Pinopsida; order Cupressales; family Taxaceae; genus Torreya; species Torreya grandis. Next base: position 622,802 of record JARHVA010005941.1, on the reverse strand, counting down.
ATAAAGACTATGAGTACATTGTTTGAGACAATTATCATTATTTTACATACATTTTGATATTTTAAAGAGGATATACCAATAATGGTTAAGTTTCATTTATCTTGGAAAATTTTCATCTTCCTATGCTTCCTCCTTATGCACTTAAACTCTTAAGACTGCCCTCCAACTCTTGATTGTGTTTTATCTTGGAAAAGGGCACTTAAAGGTTGTTGTACTTGAATTAGGCCTTGAATATAATAAATTAACCATAATTTAATCTCTATACCTCAATATAACTTAATTTTCTTCCTTTATTTTTTGAGTGGGGTTTATCATCGAGGAACAACCTCCTTTCTCACTGTTTACCCTATTGTGATTGTGTATAGGGGTTTTGGGACCCTATAGGTTTGTTTCTTATCATGTTTGGTGTCACTAAAATATTATAACATGAATGAATATTCACTAACCTCCATTAATACTCCAAACCCTCATAATCCTCTCACACACCTTTGTTTAGTCAACATTAAGTGCAACCCTGTTGACTGTGACTGTGCTTTACTTGTTTGGTGTACCTATAGGTGGTTATTATGAGGATCAACATATTATACTATATTCCTTTATGACATCCATGATCATTATTTTTCACATCACTTATAAATATTCAAATATGTTCTTGAAACTTGTCACTTTTATTTTGACAGTTAGGGAAGTATGTAGGCTTTGGAGACTAGTTGTAGGTGACTAAACCTAAGCCAATTGTATGGACTGATAGTTACATGGAAATAAAAGAACATTATATCCTCCTATTTAAAATATCATTATTCAATTAATGTTCATTTAAATCATTTTAAACCATCTTCGAATGGGCATAGTCTCTTTTTCACTTTGGATGAAGGGAGGTCCTTTTTGGGCTCAAGACTGTAGATAACATTAAGAGAATTCAGTATTTTAGGGCCATTTTAGACCTTGAAAATATCCTCCTCCACTATTCAGTATCCCTTCCAACTTGATATGGATCTTTTATTATTATAGTGATACAATACCAAAATGTTTAGGTGTCTCAAAATTCCTTTCAACCATGTCCTAAGTGTTGTGGTGTGGAGCTAAAAGCTTCAACTGTTTGTAGACACTAGAAGGAAGGATGCTGAAGAACCAGAGCCACCAGCGTCGACAGTATGACCGATGTCGGTCAAGTGCAGTGTAGAAGGAGATCGGCGACGGCAGGAAGTCGGCCGACGTCGGCAGCACCAGACCAGCAGGGACCGGCGTTGGTCACCTGTGTATTTTCGGAACTGCTGTTGACGAACAGTCAGTTAGTTGAACCGAGTGTTTGCATGCTAAGGGGCTAATTTGAGTCGCAAGCTGTGTGTCTAATTTTAGTAGTTAGAGTTCTATTTTTTTAAGCATGGGATCTTATTTATAGACCCATAAGGCATGTATTGTAATTAATTCTAAGGCAAGTAAAGGCATTGAAGCTAGCAAGGTCAAGGAGATCTACAGGTGTAAGGTCAAGGAGATCAGCTGAAGCATTCAAGGAGGGATAGCAACTCAGGCTTTAGAGTTGTTGTGTTGAGCAAGAGAGAGAGAGGGAAGAAGGTCTTGAGGTGTGGCAAGCCTTTGAGGTGGAGGAAGAAGTGGCATCTTCCTTATTGTATTTTCTTCTAGTAATATCTAATACAAAGAGTGTGTATTGTCTCTCAAATTCTTTGCTGTCTCATGTTTCTAGCTACTTTATCATTCTGGTATAATTCCATGTTTAATTGCATATAAGATAGTAATCAATTGTGCTCTAATTGGTAGAGCTACAGATCCCCTGACACTAAGGCTTAGGCAAAATGTCTAAGTTCTCTGTTTCCTTAGTCTAGGGAACATGGTCTCAACCTCAGTCAATCCCATTATGAGGTCATTCCCAGCTTGATTTTCTAATGTAAAACTTTCATCATGTATATCATACTTTCTACATCACTTCAAAATCTCAAGGAGGGCTTCATTTTATTCTTCATCCTCTCTAAACAAGTACTTCATGTTCTGCTAGTGATACCTATAAGCAGGTGTTTCCATGGACAGATAATGAGCTCAAATTTAGTAAATATACATTTAATTTGGCTATCCAAAAGAGTTTTAAGCCAACCTAAATCATGAAAAAATAGGTTCCTTTCAAAATCAAGGGACTGGATCATTTCAAACTTCTTCTCAACGTGAAAATTTCCATGAAGACACCTAAAGTTGCCCATTAATGGCTGACTATGTAATTATGAAGATGTGGTGGAAAAAAGCATTGTATTGACCCCATAACCAATATATAATCTCTCTAAAAATAAAAAAAAGATATTATGGTCTGAAAAACTTTGAGGAAAGCTTCCATATCACATTTAAAAGTTTGAAACTCCTGTAAACACTGAGAAAGATATGCAGGCAGACTGTGAGCAAAAGTGCACTATGAATGCAATTCATGGAGTGTTGCTTTGGAGGATTGAGATCAAGAAGGAGATAAAAATGAAATTTTAAACATGAAAAAACCAAACACATTAAACTCCAAGACCACCATAATAATAAGAGAATCCTTTAAATGGTGAAGAACTGCCTGTTGCACTCAAAAGATGAGTCTACAAATTTGAAGTTTTTTTCCAATAAAATAAACTTTAAACTTGAAAATAAGAATGGGAGACATGAGGGGACATATTAAGAATCATATAGTATCAAAATAATCAAGTGTTTTGTATGTAATTTCTCACAATGAAGCAAAACTTGTAGGGTTCACAAAATGACAATCAGATTTGCATAATCCACTTCAAATGGATGGTTTATGAAGCACAGTTGACAATTTATAAAAATTAATATATGTATTTTAAGGTATATTAGTTTAAAATATTACCCCATAATCATTTTAACTTAAACTCCTTTTTTTGGCCGTACCAAGCAAAAACTTGAAAGTCACCTCTATATGTCTAAAAAGGAGAAAAGAGAGCAAAATGGTTTTGAGCAAGAAATGGAACCTATAGATCAATTAAATCATGTATATGAGTGTGGGGGAGTTGAAGAGACACTTTTACATATTTTCAAGTGACACACTTCCCAATAAGGCCGTACAAGTGCCACTTCTCTTTTTTTCTAAAAAAATTGACTTTCTTCTAAACAACCTACCATCTTTCAGTTACAAATAGTTATATAAGACTTATAATGCACATGGGGCATGACATCACATTTTTGAACTTACACCTTTCCCAAGAAACTTGTACAAAGCATTAAATACACCCTTTTGACACCTTAAATTACCCAAATATGATATAAGGACATAAAAACTAATTGACCAAAGCTAATATAACATTAGTTGACATCAATTAACCTATAAAACACCTTGTGACAATATATTATACCCCCTTATAGACCTAAAAAGTCAAGTTTTTACTAGGGGTGCCCCAATTTGACTAAAAAGTCAAATTTGGTCAACAAATTGGTGACTCATAGGGGTAGTATGCCTGCTATACTAACTAGAACAATAGCCTTATTAGTCCATTGGGATTATGGAGTCATCTAAGGAATAATAAAAATAGGAAAACCTTTGAACATTGACTAAAACCCTTTGATCAAGATAAGACACTAATGACAACCTCAACCATATAAAACAAAAGACACACACTAACAAAGCAAACACACATGTGCTCAAAGCATTTAGGGGAAGCAAGAACAAACTATTATGCATAACTAGAAACTAAACACACCTCCTTTATTGGATCAAAGGAAAACTTCTTGAATCATCCTCATGGTGAGATGAAACATAGTGCCAATCATGCTTTTCCTTAGATTGAATACTTTATAGATTAGACCTTTTCCTTGGTACTTCAATTGATCTGCTCTCACATAGATAATCCTTAAATAAGTCTCTAATGTGGATACACTCCTCTTGAACATGTTCACACACTTCATGATGCTTCCCACTCTTTATTTCATAGTCAACTTGTATCTCCTTAGGAGTCATGTCTCCAAGAGGATTGATTTCTTGATCCTTAGAAGATTGAGGCCAATAGGACCTTGTCCCATCCTTCAAGAGCTGATTTTCTTCTCCCAACTTATTGAGAGAATGATAGCCCATACTAAATAATTCAAACATGTCATCATCAAATGCATATGCTTCTTGAAAGGATAGATTTGAAAGAATGCTTTCCCTATGCATACTTAATTATGTACCAATGCTACCTTCTCCATCTTTGACCAACTCATAGCCTCCTTGAAGAGGAGTATAACATGCCCCAAATACTTAAAATAAGTCATATAAATATTGATTAAGAACTTTTCCATGTTCGTCCATGGTGCCTTGCAAAATGATGAAATTTTTGATGATCATTTCTTCCTCTTTGGAAAAATGAAGACATCTTTCCTTATCAAACCAATATGAAAACTCCACACAAGAAGTCAGCTCTTCTTCATCTTTGATCAGATCATCTTCAAGGGCTAATTCCTCTATCTTTATCTCATGGGAATCTCTTAATATTGACACTTCCTGGGGGATGGCTTGAAAGTGTTCTCCCTTCTTGATATCACATTCTACTACAAATATAGAGGAAAGAGCTTGTGAATTATCTTTTTGTTCACCAAAGGGAGTCCCTATGGTGATTTATTTCTCATAAACACTCATGAGGTCTTCTTTATCAGCCATGAATTGAGTATGTTCCTCTTCATTTTCCTCTCTCAAGATAGGTTCTTTAACACAACGAAAATATTCTTCATCATCAACCAAGCAAAAAGATTCAACAAAAGGACTTACCTTCTCTTCATCACTTAATACCTCTTGAGGGTTTTAAAAATAAACTTTAACTTTCATAATCTGATCTCTATTGTCAAGGGCTACAAGATTTTCAACCTCCTCCATGGTGATTCCAAGACTAGGCATCTTGAAATCATTTGATGTAGCCCAATGAGGTTGCCAAAGAGGTAGGTTTTATTCAAGCAAGATTTCTCTTTCTTTATCAACTAGTTGATCCTCCTTTGGTTCCCATATCATAGGTACATCAACACAAAGGGTGATTGGGTAAGGGCAAGATGAACTAGGTGGTGGAGGTGGCACATAGAACTCCAAATTAGTTTGAGAATGAAATGTAGGAGGATCTTTAGGAAGCTCTTGAGGGAGGGGAGATGGGATGTGTTTAAGAATTGGATCTTCTCTTTGGCCTAAACCTTACATCACACCTTGACTTAGTAGCTTCATTTTTATCTCTAGCTCCTCTATTTTCTTGGTTAATTTTTCTTGAAAAAGTCTCTCTTGAAGCTCATAGGAATCATCATAAGGATAAAGAGTGCATGAGGGCTGCCATGGAATAGAATAAGCTTCTTGAGGAAGGGTGGGAGGGGATTACAAAAGATCAACTTCATTTTACACTTCACACTCTTTGAAAATGCTTCTATATTCTTTATTTCCCCATAACTCTACTATTTTTCTCTAGTTTAGGATATTAAGATTAGATGTATTCTCAATTTCACACTCTTGATCAAGTCTTTTCTCCTCCTTTCCCCATGACTCCACTATCTTACTCCAACTTAGGACATTAGAATTATGAGTCTCCTTTTGAGGTGGTGGGTATATAATGTGATATGGCAATGAGGGTTTGAACTCCATTTATTTTTTTCCAACATGGGTTGTTATATATGCATATTTGCCAACTCAATTTGCCTATCAAGATTTGCCTCAACCCAAGATTTCTCATTTCAAATCTATCCTCCAATTGATTGGGAAAAGGATGACTTTGATAGACTTGATTCGGCTCATGAGTAGGGGTCATGTATGGCTTATAGGGAACTTGGGGAAGTGGGTATGAGGGTTGATAGACTTGGTGAGGCTGCCTCTCATGAATGTTTAGCTTCTCTTCCAAAGATGAAATCAAACCACTCACATTTAGCATATCACTCGTGAGCCTTTGCCAATTGGATCTTTTAATAGGTACCCACTCTTTCTTGACTAAATATAATGCATTTCTCACTTGATGGATGGAATGACTAGGAATCTCTTGACCACATCCCCTTAGAGTGTCAAGCTCCAAAATAAACCTTTCATAGCCCAAAACTGTTTGTTTGAAGGTGGAAATGGGCTGATTGGAGAAAGGATTAGGTTGACTATGAATAAGACATTGAGAATGATAACTATAGGACTGGATATGATCATATTGAGACTCATAAAATTCAAACTAGGGATGTTAAGGGTCATGACAAGATTGACCAAGGACTTGTTCATATTGATAGGGAATGACACAAGCTTGAAATGTCTCACCAACTTGTGTAAACAAGAAATCAACACCAAAGTCAGCCATAAATCTTCATTGAAAGAAAGAACACAAAGAAAACATGTTACTATCAATCTTAAAATGATAACCTAGGCTACTTGACGAGTTGATATGTCTTCAGAGTCACCATTGATGCTTGAAAAGATGCCTCTAAAGGTTGATTGTTGAGAGAAAACACCAAAAATTCCTCAATCTCTTGGAACAAGAGTCCCATCGGGCATGCCAAAAAAATTTGTCACTTGTATTTTCACCATTTGAGGAGATTTAAATCTCTCCTCATCCAAGTGGCACAATGGAGTCACATCTAGGCTTATGGGCAGCCTAAAGAATGAGGTGAGTCTCTAGATAGGGCTAGCTCCCTTGATGTACCACTTAAGATTGAGCCTATAAATAAACTTGGGGGGTTAAAAGGGAGAGAGATAACTAAAATAAAACTAACCTAAGGGAAGTGATACACAAAATATATTGATGACATCCAACCATATGCATATTAATCTTGAAATCAAGGACAACTAAACATACACTCTTAAATCTGTGTCTTCTCTTTGCATCAATGTTACATTGTGGGTTTATGGATGAATGTGAAAATATAGGATAAATATAAAAGAGGCCTCTAAGGTAAATAATGAAGAGACTAACTCACTTATACTTTGACATTTCCTAGAACACATCACATGCCCTACAAGAAGAAGCTACAAATAGGTGAGATAATGTGACAACCTACTAAGGAATCCATAGTCTTCAGTAAGCAAATTCAACATTTAAGTAAATCACACTATGAAAAGTCATGAAAGAGGTAAAAATTAGTCATATTATTTATTAAAAGTTATACAAATGAGTATGGTTTCACCATACTTAGGTGGAGTATCCAATGCAATGCCTAAATAGCTAACTCTTATAGAGTTTGAGAGAGAGAAAAGAAGAGAAGTCCAAGGGTCAAAAGGACACTTGTCAATATTATAAACTTATTTATCCATGAATGAGAAGAGGATATGAGTCAAACCATGCAAGTTCATAAAGCACAAATGTCAATTCAAGTCATCAAAGTCTTGCAAAGCGGTACAAAACTCATCATTTTGCATAGAAAAAATACCTTCATGATTGGGCCTATCTTAACATATTATAACTAATGAGGACTAGGTATAATGATTATAATGGAAGGGTATACTCTCACACATACCTCTTCATGCATTGGTTACATGATTGGTCCTCTAAAAACCTCTAAAAGTGAACAATCATCATCTACTATCCAAAAAATTGCTCCTCCATGCACCTTGCACACTTGGCCTCAAATTTAGCATTATATGCCCATGAAAATCCATGGGAGAGGTTTAAAGACAATTTTAAAGACCCTTTATGACCTTGGAATCATTAGGAAAGCTTTAAAATTAGTTCAAGTGAAGCTTTTCACCCCTTTCACTAGCTTGTGCATTAGGCCAATTTTGACTAGCTAAGTTGAAGGACCTATTTAAGAGACTTAAGGAAAATTTCAAGGCATTAAAATTATATGAGGAGTTATTTTGAGTCTCAATATTTCCATACATGTGCTTTTCATCTCTTGAAACTTCCTATAACCTACAAAACACATAAAATAGTGAGAAAAATCTTGTTTCTACCCTCATCCATACAAGTCCATATAACTAGTTAGCATGGGAAGGGTCCTGAGAGATTAATTTTCAACATAAAATAACTATTCTAGTAAAAATGTGCCATTTTATTGCATATCCAAGCTCATTCTCCCAAACTAGTCACTAAGAAGGGTTTAGTAGGGTTTTAGACCTATTTTTGGTCTTAAGGTTGGTTCATAAAGTTTGGACATCCAACCTACCAAAAAATTATCCAAGGATGATCTTTAGGGACCCTAATAACCTCCCATAACTTCTTTTTCATCCATGTAAAGTGTCATGAATCATGTGATCTCTTGAAGTTGCCTATTCAAGCTTGTTCTTGCCCTTTTGCATGCTTGAGAGAGTTTTGAGCTCAATAATGGATTCTTGATTATTTATTTTTCATGTTGGAAGCTTGGACACATATTTTGAGATCCCATGAACATTTTAAAATGCATTATAAGTATTTCCAAAGATTATAATTGAAAGTGACTCATCATTTGGAACTAGGCCTAACTTTGTCAAACATACCTAAGTGTCTTTGAAACTCAAAATGGATTTACTGATGATTATCCTACTTCTCAATGGCTTAAGAAAGTCTCTTGTGGTCCCATCAACATATTTCCATATGCTATAAATTTCTCCCATAGTTCAAGATGAAAAAGATCCATTGTTTGGGCTTTAGGCCAAACCCTGTCCTTAGGTTTGTCTGCATTCCTAAGAGGTTTAGATCTTTTTGATCGATTCCATCATTATGTGAGATGTGCTCCATTATGCCTTAGGTGTGATATATCTTCAAAAACCCTCTTACAAGGTCTTCTCTATTGGGTTAAATATTAAAAGTGTTAATATTTTATTACATACAATATTACTCAATTACCCATATCTGAATAATTGAGTTTACAAATCTGTATCAAAATCTACTTTGTAACCCATAGATTAAAAATAATCTAAACATGTACTTTTAAGTTAAACAAATAAATATGGAATAATAAATACATGCAGAAAATAGATAAATAAGAGATGCTGAAAAATAACATACAAAAACTCTGACACAGTATTTAACATGGTTCACCCAAATGTTGGTTTATGTCCACTAAGAAATTTAACAATTCTTCTATTCAAACTTCCAAAGGAATTTATACAAGTGCCTAGCACTTTTTGCCCCTTAGTCTCTATATCAAAGCACTCTAGCAACACCTTTGTCTGAAGATAATTTCCTCTTTCTATTAATTACTATGTAGTTTCATTCTCACCTTTTTTTAATATAAAATTCACAACTACATAATTGTTCTACCTCTTTTCACACTTTTAAAGGGATGATCACTAAAAATAAGGAAGTATAAAATTTGTTCTAACTTTCTACAGTTATAATTTGTTACAACTTCTTTGCATAATAAGGAAGTACAAATTTTGTTCTAACTTCTTGCAGTTACAATTTGTTAAAACTTCCTTGAAAAATAAGGAAGTACAAATCTATTACAACATCCTTACGAAATAAGGAAGTTTAGATCTAAAATGATACACAAATATGGAATATCCAATGCTTATCTAAAATAATAATTCTATAGCAAGATCTTATTATGTATAAACCAAAATTAAACCTTCATACAAATCAGAACTTTCAAACTTCTATAGACCATTAATTCCCCTTACAACTTTATATCAATTGATAACAACACTTATATATAGAAGCCTATAACACTGGTGAAGTTATAGGCTTTCTATTTTTAGGTTGACCGTAACAACTATAGTCTTAACCTACAATTTGCCCATAATAATTGTAAGTTTCATCTACAAGTTACCCACAATAACTATAGTTCTCACCTATAGGTTGTCCATGGAAACTGTAGGTTTTCACCTACAAGTTGCTCACAACCACTATAGGATTCACCTATAAGTTTCCCATAGCAAATACAAGTTTTTTCTATAGGCTGCCTGTAGACACTACAAGTTTCATCTACAAGCTGTCTGTAGCAACTGTAGGTTTTATCTACAGGGTGCCCATAGTAACTATAGGTTTCTTCTACAGGCTGCCCATAGAAACTACAAGTTTTAGGATTTTCTAATAAAATAAAATGAGGCATTATGTTTCTACATCTCCAACAATCTCCCACTTGGAGACGTAAGGCCACAACACCAACTACTACAACCTCCCACTTAAACTCAAAACTACTGATTTATTCTTCTTCAAGCTCATGTTTGAAGTCCCATGGAAGTTGAATGTGCCCTCAACTTCACTACAGAAATTACCTTAGTAAGCATATCTATAAGATTCTCCTCTAAGTGAATCTTCTTGATCTTGAACTGCCCACTTTCCAAAATTGTATGTATGAAGTGGTAACAAAGCTCTATATGCCTTGTCCTGCTATGAAAAATGAAGTTTTTAGCTATGTTAATAACACTTTGGATATCATAATATAGAGTGTAACCATATTGATTCACTCCCAAATCCTCCAGAAATCTACTTAACCATAACAAATCTTTGCTTGCTTTAGTGCAAGCAATGTATTCAGCCTCAGTGGTAGAAAGTGCAACAACTTTTTGTAGCTTAGAAACCCATGAGACTGTAGTTCTTCCAACTGTGAAAATATAGATAGTGGTATACCTTCTACCATCTAAATCACCTGCCATGTCATTGTATACAAAACCTTGCAACCCACTATTAGAACCTTCAAAACATAAACACATACTAGAGGTTCCACGTAAATATTTAAAAATTCACTAAACTAATAACTAGTGTTGCTTGCCAGTGTTACTCATGAACCTACTCACAAATCCCACTGCTTGGGATATGTCTGGATGAGTGAAAATCATAGCATACATTAAATTTCCCACATTTGAATCATATGAAACCTTTGCCATATTATTTTCCTCCTCTTGTGACTTAGGAGACTGTGTCTTACTCAACTTGAAGTGGCCAGCTAAAGGTGTAGAAATAGATTTATAGTTCTGCATACCAAATCTTAACAACACCGTATCAATATATTCAAATTGAGTTAAAGTTAGTTTCTTACCCAATCTATCTTTGTCAATTTTCATTTTGAGAATTTTCTTAGTTGGTCTAAGATCCTTCAAGGCAAACTTTGAAGAAAGCAATTTCTTCAATTCACTTATTCTCTGCATGTTAGCTTCACATAACAAAATGTCATCAACATAAAGTAGAAGAATAATGAATTCACCATTTTCAAATTTATTATTGTAAACAAAATTATCACTATGAGTATGAGCATATCCATTCTCCAACATGAAAGTATCAAACCTTAGGTACCATTGCCTAGGTGTCTGTTTCAAACCATATAAACTTTTTAGCTATTTGCAAACCTTTCTTTCTTTCTCCTTTACCTCAAATCTTTCTGGTTGCTTCATGTAGATTTCCTATTCTAAATCTCCATGTAATAATGTTGTTTTCACATCCATTTGTTCTAAGCGAATATCATTCAAAGCAACAATAATTAATACAATTCTTATTGAGGTAATTTTGACAACAAGAGAAAATACCTCTGAGTAATCAATTTCAGCCTTCTTTGTAAAGCCTTTAATAACAAGCCTTGCTTTAGATGTTTTTTGCCCACTTTCATCTTCTTTTAAATGAAAAACCCATTTATTTTGTAGTGCTTTCTTATCAGGTGGCAAATCCACCAATTCCCATGTTTTATTGTGTTTCAAGGCATCCAATTATACTTTCACGCACTTTTCCCATTGCACACAATCTTTGTCCTACTTAGCTTCTAAAAATGATTCAGGTTCCCCACTATCAGTTAGTAACAAATAAAATAAATATGGAGAATATCTATTAGGAGGTTAACTTACTCTTGTTAACCTCCTTACCATAGGTGTGACTGGTTCACTTTGAGCTTCTCTTGGCCTAATATTATCAGAAGATTCCATTGGGTCATTAATGACCCTATTCCCATTCTCTAATTCTATAGAGGTAAATGGAGTATTTTTTAAGTTCTCTTTTCTTTCTCCAAATACACTTGGAGGCATGACAAGATTTTCTTTACCAAGTGGACTTTCCACTTTCTTTTCTGCAAGTTGGTCCCTATATATCACACTTTCATTAAAGATCACATCACATGATCTCACAATATTTCTATCATCTAAACACCATAAACAATTAAAAAATGAGCTATCACCATATCTAATGAAAGTGCATCTCATCAATTTAGCATCCAACTTATTTCTATTTTCTTTATCAATGTGCACAAATGCTTCACAACTAAAAACTTTTAAATCAGTGTAGGAAACACTTTTACTTGTCCAAGCTTCCTCAAGAATCTCACCATATAAAGCACTAGATGGTCCTCTATTAATTAAATAAATAAAAGTATGAACTGCATCTGCCCAAAAAGTAGGTGAAAACTAGAAAGGAGTCTCATTCTTCTATATCTCTCCATAATTGTTCGGTTCATTCTCTCGCTTACCCCATTCTATTGAGGAGTTTGAGGCACTGTTTCTTATTTTTGGAATCCTTCTTGTGCACAATAGTTCCAAAATTATTTTGAGGTGTATTCACCTCTATTATCAGATCTTAAGCATTTCAACTTCATGCTTGACTGATTTTCTACAAGGGCTCTCCAAATTATAAAGTTTCTAAATACATCAAACTTATTTCGAATACAATAAGCCCCTTACTTACGAGTTGCATCATCCATAAATGTAACATGATACTTTGAGCCTCCCAATGATTGTATAGGTGCTGGTCCCTAAACATCATAATGTATTAATTATAATTTATTTATTTTCTTTCAGGCTGAACCTTCAAAAAAGAAACTTTCTTTTATTTACCAAAAATGTAATGTTAACATAAATCTAAATTAATAGACTTTAAGTATGATAACTACCCTTTATTATGTAAAATTCTCATACCTTTCTGACTCATATGACCTAATCTTGAATTCCATAAATTATTTTCTAGATTAGAAGTAGAAACTAATGCAGTATTAGAATCAATAATGCAATTATTCAAATACAGTGTGCCTTCCTTTTTCCTTCTAGCTAAAACAAGATTACCTTTATTTACCTTCCAAGATTCTACATTGAAAGTAACAGTACATCCATCTTCTACCAATTGACGTACAAAAATAAGATTTTTGGTAAGACTTGGCATATGTCTTCTTTGAGTATCCATTCATTTCCATTTTGTAGCTTGATTTTTACTAACCATTTTCCAACAATATCACGGGCTTCATTGTCTCCCAAGAAAACTTGGCTAAACTTGCCACTTACATAGGTTGAAAAATACTTGGGATTGAAAGTAGCATGAGAAGATGCCCCTTAGTCAATCACCCATGACTCAACCTTTGTATCACATGAAAAAACTAAAGCATCTTGATACACAGTAGTAGTATCACTTGAGGCAATATTTTCCTCTTGGTTATTATCATTATTTTATTGCTTCTTGTGATTCTTTTTAGGATCCCAACACTACATTCTTATATGGCCAAACTTTCTATAGTTTTAGAATACAACAATTATTCCTTTTGACTTGGATCTATGTTTGGAAGATAAAGATCTTCCCTTTGACCCATGACTCTTGCTCCTCTATCTATTATTTTGTCTACCTCTAGATTCAAAATTTAGTGCATTGCTTGTTGAAGTCTCACCAGATGTCTTCCTTCTCATTTATTCAGAGATTATGCACTAACAACATCCTCCATTTTAATATTATTGCTCCCAGTCACGCTGTTACTCACAACCATCACAAGATTATTTCAGGATTTAGGCAAGGAACATGGTAACAACAAGACCTTAACTTCTTCATCTAGTTTCACTTTCAAAGAAGTTAACTAATTTTTAATAGTATTGTAATCATTCAGATGTTTAGCTACACTTGAATTCTTATTCATTTTTAGGTTGAATAACCTCTTCATTAGATACACCTTGTTTGTTGTTGAAGGCGTCTCATACAACATGCATAAGGTGGTCATAAGTTCTTCTGTAGTCTTTTCTTCATATATATTGGAGGCAACACTTACTCCCAAGTAGAGCCTTATGGATCCCAAAGGTTTTCTATCCAAGACATTCCATTCCTCATCTATTCTCTTTCCCTATCATTTTGCCTTTATATCAAGCGGTAGATAGAGGTCCTTTTGATATAGATAATCAATCATTTGCATCTTCCATAGAATAAAATTATATCAATTAAACTTATCAACCACTCTTTTTCCATCATCTACCATTTTTCAAGATCTCTCACTTGAGAATATATTTCTCTAAGTCTGAGATCTTGTAGAGATTTACAACTTGCAAAATAGTACACAAAACCACACAAAGATGGCTTTGATACCACTTGTTGGGTTAAATATAGAAAGTTTCGAGAATTTATTACATAAAATAATAATTAATTGCCCAGATCAAAATAATTAAGTTTACAAATCTATATCAACATATACTTTGTAACCCATAGATTAAAAATAATCTAAACATGTACTTGCAAGTTAAACAAATAAATATGGAATAATAAATACATGCAAAAAATAGAGAAATAAGAGATGCTGAAAAATAACATACAAAAATATTGACACAATATTTAATGTGTTTCACCCAAATGTTGGGATACATCCACCAATAAATTCAACAACTCTTATATTCAAACTTCCAAAGGAATTTATACAAGTGCCTAGCATTTTTTCTTCCTTAGTCTCTATATCAGAGCACTCTGGCAACACCTTTATCTGAAGATAATTTCCTCTTTCTATTAATTACTACATAGCTACATTCTCACTTTTTTTAAATCTAAAATTCACAACTACATAATTATTCTACCTCTTTTCTCACTTTTAAAGGGATGATCACTAAAAATAAGGAAGCACAAAATCTATTCTAACTTCCTACAGTTACAATTTGTTACAACTTCCTTACAAAATAAGGAAGAAAAAATTCTATTCTAACTTCTTACAATTACAATCTGTTACAACTTCCTTGAAAAATAAGTAATTAAAAATCTATTACAACTTCCTTAAAAAATAAGGAAGTTTAGATCTGAAATGATATGCAAATATGGAATATCCAATGCTTATCTAAAATAATAGTTCTACAATAGGATCTTATTACATATAGACCAAAATTAAACTGTTATACAAATTGAACTTTAAAACTTCTATAGACCATTAATTCTCCTTAAAACCTTAAATAAATTGATAACAACACTTATATATAGAAGCCCATATCACTGGTCAAGTTGTAGGCTTTCTATTTCTTCACCTACATGTTGCCCATAACAACTGTAAGTTTCATTTACAGGCTGCCTATAGCAACTGCAGTCTTCACCTACAAGTTGCCTAAAACAACTATAGGTTTTCACCTATAGTTTGCCTAAAACCACTACAAGATTCACCTATAGGTTGCCCATAGAAATTAAAAGTTTTTTCTATGGGCTGCCCATAGCCACTGCAAGTTTCATCTACAGGCTACCCGTAGCAATTATAGTTTTTATCTAAAGGCTACTCATAGCAACTATAAGTTTATTCTATAGGCTACCCATAGAAACTGTAGGTTTTAGGATTTTATAATAAAATAAAATGAGGCATTATTTTTCCATATCTCTAACATTCTCTTTTTTTGGCTTCATACTTCTAACCCATTTTCCAAAACTGCCATTATATGCATGGGGAAAGTACCCTCTGTCTGAGACAAAATAGGGGGTAATTTCCCTATTTATTTAGGTAAAAAAATCATTGTATGATTATATATATATATATATACATACATATATATATATATATATATATATATATATATATATATATATATATATATATATATATATGACCCTATGGATAAAATTTCAGCCCTCGGTCATATGTATAGACCCTTCAAAATATGTAAAGAGCAAAAATAGACCCTATAAGCAGACTGTATGCAGGGGTTTCCATAAAGACTGTGAGTACATTGTCTGAGAAACTTTTGATTACTTCACATCCATTTTGAGATTGTTAATAGGATATACCAATCATTGTGAAGGTGCCTTTATCTTGGAAAAACTTCATCTTCTTATGCTTCCTCCTTACACACTTGAACTCTTAAGACTGCCATCCAACTCCTAACTATATTTTGTCTTGGAAAAGGAAACTTGAAGGTTGTTGTGCTTGAATTAGGATTTAAAGATAATAAATTAACTCTCCTTGAATATTTCTACCTCATAATCTTACTGCATTTTCTTCCTTTATGTTTGGAGTGGGGTTTATCACCAAGGAACAACTTTCTTTCTCATTGTCTACCTTGTTGTGACTTTGCATAGGGGTTTTAGGACCCTGTAGGTTTGTTTCTCATCATGTTTGGTGTCACTAAACTGTTAAAACCTAAATGAAGATGACCTAGCCTCCATTCATACTCCAAAACCTCACAATCCTCACACACCTTGATTTAGTCAAAACTAAGTGCAACCCTGTTGACTATGACTATGCTTTACTTGTTTGGTGTACTTATAAGTGGTTACTATGAGGATCAACATATTCTACTATCTTCCTTTATGACCTCTATGATAATTACTTTGCACATCACTTAGATAGATTCAAACATTTTCTTGAAACTTATCACTTTTACTTTGGCACTTAGGGAAGTATGTATGCTTTGGAGACTGGCTATAGGTGACTAAACATAAGCCCACTGTATAGATTAATAGTTACATGGGAATAAAAGAACATTATATCCTCCTCTTTCAAATGTACTTATGCCATGAACATATATTTAAATCATTTGAAACCATATTCCTATGGGCATAGTCTCATTTACACTTTGGATGAAGGGAGGTCCTTTTTGGGCTCAGTACTATAGATAACATTGAGAGAATTTAGTGTTTTTAGGGCCATTTTAGACCTTTAAAATATCCTCCTCCCTTACTCATTATCCCTTCCAAATTGATAGGGCTCTTGCCTTATGATAGGGGTACAAGACCAAAACATTTAGGTGTCTCAAAAGTCATTTTAACCATGTCCTAAGGCTTAGGCAAAATGTCTAAGCTCTCTATTTCCTTAGTCTAGGGAACATGGTCTCGACCTCAGTCAATCTCCTTATGAGGTCATTCCCAACTTGATTTTCCAATGTAACACTTTCATCACGTCTAACATACTTTCTACATCACTTAAAAATCTCAATGAGGACTTCATTTATGTTTCATCCTCTCTAAACAAGTACTTCATGTTTCACTAGTGATACTTGTAGGTAGGTGTTTCCATAGATAGACAGTGAGCTCAGATTTAAGAGATATGCATTTTATTTGGCTATCCAAAATATTTTTAAGCCACCCTAAAGCATGAATAAATAGGTTCCATTCATAATCAAGGGCATGGATCATTTCAAACTTCTTCTTAACATGAAAATTTCCATGAGGATACTTGAAGTTTCCCGTTAATGGTTGACTGTGCAATTATGAGGATGTGGTAGACAATAGACATTGTCTTGACCCTATAACCAATATTTATGCTCTATAAAAATCATAATAAGATATTATGGTCTAAAAAACTTATAGTAAATCTTCCATATCACATTTCAAAGTTTGAAAACTCCTGTAGACACCAGGAAAGATATGCAGGCAGACTATAAGCAAAAGTGCACTATGAATGTAATTCATGGAATGTTGCTTTGGAGGAGTGAGATAAATACAGAGATAAAAATGAAATTTGAAACATGATAAAACCAAACACATTAAACATCAAATACCACCATCATAATAAGAAAATCCTTTAAATGGTGAAGAATTGCCTATTGCACTTAAAAGACTAGTTTTCAAATTTGAAGTGTTTTGCCCATCAAACCAAATTTAAAATTGAAACTAAGAATGGGAGAAATAATGGGACATAGTAAGAATCATCTGATATCACACTAAATAATTGGTTTGTAAGTAATTGCTCACAATGAAGCAAAACCTATAGGGTTCACAGAGTGACAAGTAGATTTGCACAGTCCACTTCAAATGGATGGTTCATAAAGCATAGTTGACCATTTATAAAAATTATTATATTTATTTTAATGAATTTGAGTGTATAATATTCCCCTAGGATAATTTTATATAAAACCCCTTGTGCTGGCCATACCAAGCAAAAACCTGCAAGTCACCTCTGTATGTTTAGAAAGGTGAAAATAGAGAAAAATAGTTTTGAGAAAGAAATGGCACCTAAAAATTAACTCAAGCATGGATATGAGTGTGAGGGAGCTGAAGAGACACTATTACATTTTTTTATAAATGTCACTCTTCCCAAGAAGGTCGTACAAGTGCCACTTTCTCTTTTTTCTAAGAAAACTAATTTTCTTCTAAACAACCTACCATATTTCAGTTAAAAATAGTTATCTAAGACTTATAATGACACATGGGGCATGAAATCATGTTTTAAACTTTCACATTTCCCAATAAACATGTACAAAGAATTAAATACACCCTTTTGACCCCTCAAATGACCCAACAATGATATAAGGACATAAAAATTAATTGACCAAAGATAATATAGCATTAGTTGACATTATTTAACCTATAAAACACCTCTTGATAGTATATTATACCCCTTTATAAACCTAAAAAGTCATTTTTTACTGGGGGTGTCCCAATTTGACTAAAAAGTCAAATTTGGTTAATAGGTAGCAAATTTGGTCCCTATTAGAAATAAAAATGGTGAAATCTGGTTGTGTGTGGAATTTAGAGTCCTGAACAAAGCATCATTGAAATATAATTTTCCTCTTCCCCCTATGGAATAAATTATATAGATGGTATTAGGATCTGAGAGGTTCTCCCTCCTAGATGGTTATTCAGGTTATAACCAAATCTTGGTACAGGGATTAGACCAATTTATAATTGCCTTCACTACCAAATAGGGCATGTACACATACAATAAGATGTTGTTTGGTTTGACAAATGTGGGGGTAAATTTTTAGAGAGCCATGGATATGACATTCAAAGGCCTGATAAATGAAATAATTCTAGTATATCTAGATTATATAATAGTCTATTCAAAAGCATGTTAATGCACATATAGACCACTTAAGGAAAATTATCAAACAATGTAGGGAATTTGGGGTTTCCCTTAACTCAAAGAAGTGTGTGTTTGAAGTACACAAGGGGAAGCTACTAGGACACATAGTGTCTAAAGAGGGTCTTAAAATATACCCTAAAAGAGTTAGAGCCATATCTACATAGCACTACCAAGCCACAAGAAATGGCTATAGAGATTTATTGAGAAGATCAACTTTGTAAGAAGATTCATATCAAAATTTTCCTCTATGTCAAAACCCCTTACTGCAATGCTAAAGAAGGGATCCCCTTTCAACTGAAATTAGGAGGGAAAGGACAAATTTGAGGCCATAAAATAGGATAATTCCCAAGATCCTATCCTAGTTAACCCAAATTATGAAAAAGACTTTATTTTTTACGCATTTGAAGGGGGAAAAAGCATCTCAACTATTCTGACTCAACATAATCAAGAATATTTGGAACAACCAATATCTTTCTTCAACCAATCATTGAAAGATTATGAAGAGAATTATAGTTTTGTGGAAAATCATGTATATGTAGTAATCAAAGCTCTCAATAAGTTCAGACATATGCTCTCCAACAATAAAATATGTCTAATTATGAGTCACCAAAGCATCAAAGAGTTCCTACTGAGTAGGGAGATAAATGAAAAAAGAGTAGGATGGATTACAAAGGTCATGGAATATTATGTGTATATCACAATCACCAAGCTTGTAAGAGGAAAAAGATTGTGTAAACAACTGGTTTTTGATATCAAGATTGTTGAAGTAGTATATGACATAGTGTATGCTCAAAATATGCCTCAGTCAGCCAATCCACCTCCATTCAACAACTGGATTCATAACATGACTACTCTTTTACAAATTGGTGAATACCCCTATGACTTATAGTAGTCAAAGAAAAGGTATATTTGACATCAATTTATTCTATATGTCCTAGTTGATGAAATATTGTTTCAGAAAGATTTGAATGGAGTTATGTCAAGATGTATTGAGTATGACCAAGTTTCTAGGGTACTCCAAGAATTCCATGATGGTCCATTAGGAGGCCATTTATCTGTAAGAACCATGATCGTCAAGATAATGAGAGGAGGTTATTATTGCCCTGATATATTCAAAGATGCCCACCAATGGGTAAGAAACTATGAAAAGTG
This sequence comes from Torreya grandis, assembly GCA_037957365.1. Taxonomy (NCBI): domain Eukaryota; kingdom Viridiplantae; phylum Streptophyta; class Pinopsida; order Cupressales; family Taxaceae; genus Torreya; species Torreya grandis. The sequence continues at coordinate 602,819 of JARHVA010005941.1, read as the reverse complement.
TGATTAATTCACCAAAAAACAAAGGTTATATGCCCTTCCTCTTAGATCAATTCAAGTAGATCAGCCATTCACTCAATGGGGGTTGGATTTCATAGGCATTATCAACCCACCATGAAGCACATGACATAATTGGGTTCTCACTGCAATGGATTATTTTACAAGATGGACTAAAGCCATTGCGTTAAAAGATGCTAGAGACTATTCAATTATAGATTTCATGGACATCATAGTGTCAAGGCTCGGTGTACCCCATACCATTATCTCTGATAATGCTAAATCTTTCATGGGCACACATGTCAGTGAATGGGCTATCAAGCATAATGTGTATCTGAGCACTTCCTCTAATTATTATCCTCAGGGTAATGGCTTGGCCAAGTCAACCAATAAGAACATTATTAAAATCATAAAAATACTATGGAGGATAACCAGAGGACATGGCATAAAAAACTAAAATCAATATTATGGGATGATAGGATTACACCAAAAAGAGCCATTGGTAGTTCACCTTTCATGTTGGTATATAGAAGAGAAGCATCAATACCACTATCAATTAATATACCATATTTAGAGCTCAACCATCAATTGGACTTAATTGATTTTGATGAAATGATAGTAAGGCTAGTTGAACTAATGGATCTTGAATAACTCATGAATCAATTAATGAGAGTTTTGGAAGCAAATTAGACACAAACCAAGAAGACTTTCGATAAAAATGCATCTGTAAGGAGTTTTAATGAAGCAAATTTGGTTCTCAAATGGGATATAGACAAAGCTAAACCAAGCAAGCATACCAAATTTGATGTGATATGGAATGGTCCATACAGTATTACTCAGTGTAAAGGAGCCAATGCATTCCAACTCTCGAAGCTTTATGGAGAAAAAATGCATATCCCCATCAATGGGATATACCTCAAAGCTTACTTTTGAGTTAGGAATTCATTCCAAAAAATTTAAGTTTTGTATATAGTAAGGTTAGTGGTGTTCTCCAAAAGTGCTTATGCACAAGTCAAAAATCATTAGGAGTTTTTGTTTCCTTAGATTATTTTTTTCCCCCTATTTCGTTTGTCTATTTTCTAATTTTATTCATGACTAAACAAGTCTCAGTTTGTTCTTCTCTAGGTTATAGCTTTTTAGAATCAAGGTTGAATCCATGCTCAATGTCTTATAAGGCTATTAGATTGAAAATGATAAACAGGTAATCATCACATAAAGGTCACCAAAAAATGTTTTTGTTTTTGTTTCAAAAGCATCACTAGACTGATATCTTAAAGAGACCCCTTTTGTTTTTTGGAAGACCCCATAAAAACCACATAGACCCATCATTCCCTTTTGAGCTATAAAACCCAGAATTCTGAATGCAATTTGTACTTGTGTAAATTGCTCCATGCATTTCAAATCTTGCAAAGCTCCCATACCCAATATTGGTAGAACTTAAAACTCATCATGCACTTTACACATTTGAAAATGTGCAGAATGTTTGGTAGGATTCACTTCTTGCCAAGCACCCAAGCTAGCAAACTATGTAAAGTGCACAATGGGCTTTAGATCCTATCAAAACATTACAAAACCCTTCCATCGAATATGGAACCTCAAGTGCATGTTGTATGTTCATAAAACATGAAAAGTTCTCCTAGAGTTATGCCTTCTGCCAAACCAAGCTAGTCACCTCCCACAAACATAGGACCTACTCCAAATAGCTCCTAGCTCTACCACCAACCACCATTGAAACATTTAATATATGGGTTTTTCATATAAAGCTAAGCAACTTAGGGATTTATTTATCATTGTTAAAATGCTAAGTGTGATTTTTAGTGCTCCATCTATTTGTGCCATGCCATTATATTTTGATCCATGTGCAAGCAAGTACCTATCCAAGTCTACAACTCTTAAGCTATGTCATACATGATATTCTCCTTAAAATTATCACTATATTTTTTGTATTTTAAATTTTTTTCAAAATTCTTTTTTCCATTTTTTGTGAGTTATCATTATTTCTTGAAAAACATCATTTAAGGTTTTTTGTGGTTAGGTGTCGGTACATTATTTCTTAGGCCAATAGTTGGAGTCATAGGATTAGAGTTTTAGGTTCTCATTTTAAGAATTTCAAAGTCAAGATTTCCCTAAAGTAGTCATTGTTAAGCCTTGGATTTTCCCCTCCTATTTTCACAATCAAAATATAGGATTTCTATTTCTATGCTAATTTCGCTTTCACATTCAAGAGATAGAAATGAGAAACTAAGAGATGGTCTAGGGTTAGAAGATACCCGAATGTAGTCGTGCACACCAAAATCAGACATTGGAAGGTACTCCTCTTTGGTTGTGGAGGAATGACACCTGTGAAGAAAAAGAGACTAAACACAAAAAATGTTAGATGAGGAGACGGTGGGGTGTCAAGCAAAAGCTTGATCCCTGAAGTACGAAGACTTCCTTAAGGGATATCAACCCACTAATTAAAAATAGAATATTTGACTGAAGTAGAAATAATGAAAGACAGAATGAAAGCAATAAAAGACAAAAAACAAAATGTGTACCTGATATGCAGTAAACTATTTTGCACAGTCGCCGGTGTCAGTCTCTGTGCCGCCGTCGGTCAAGGAAGGGTGCCGACGTCGGTTAAAGTGCCAGCGTCGGTAGGGGTAATGACCGGCGTTGGTCGGGGTAATAGTTTTTGGACGGGGTCTGGTCAGGTCTGGATAGGGTTTTAGGATTGCAGAATGGTCTGAAGTTTTTGTCTGAGGGTTAGGGAGCTAGTTTGGGAGTCAGAGGGATTGTTTGGGGGTTTGGGTAGGGATCTAGGCAGAGTTATAGACTGTATATTCTGTTACGTGCTGAGGATAAAGTAAGAGACATGATTGATGTTGTCGATGTGTTGCAAAAGTTTGATGTAGCAGACCTCTAGCAAGATGACTGAAGTAGAATACCTGTACTGGAGAGAGAGAGAAATACGAGAGATCGATTACAGATTGGTTGAGTGCAAAAGTTGGCTAATCGTTCTGAATGAAGAGATTGTTGATTGATCTTGAATGAAAAGAAATGCTGACTGAAGGTCCGATAATCGATCGAGAAACAGATTGGCAATTGAATGACAAATAACAGATAACGGATCCTGCATTCGGGTCGAGAACGCAATGTTAAGGATAACCGATGCCAGCAGGACTGCCGACGTCAGCCGAATAGTGACCGACGTCAGTGACGTTGGTCAGGTAGTGACCGTCGTCAGCAGATGCAGAATGGGGACAGAGGCTAGCTTTAGCTTTCTGCTCATTTTTACATGCTACCAGGGTCAAGGCTTGTGGGAGAATAAAATGGGGGTTAAGGGGAGGATGACAAGGGTTAGACACAATTACGGTGTCTACATTTGCCCCTTTTTGTCTTGTTGGTTGTTCTAGACGAACTGCAAGACAAAAATAAGAGTTGGTTGCCCCAGGTGTGTGATAAGGTCGATTCCGTCTTGTTGGTTGTTCTAGATGAACTGCAAGACAAAAATAAGAGGTGGATTGCCTTGATTATGGATGAGGTATTCCCCCTCAAAGCAGGAGTCGAGGGAAGGGAACAGGGAATCGAGTGCTGATTTGACAAAGAGTGGATGAAAAAGGGGTGAGGGTGAACGTTGTAAAAGTCATGATTGCATGCGTACCACTTCACGAGATGGTCAGGTCAAATTTTTGCAGGTCAAGGGTCGAGGAGTGCCAAAATTGAAGTAACCAGGCCCCAGCATTTAGTTGTCTACTGATTGGGTTATTTAATCTAAGCTGAAGCTCCAAATGGTTGTCATGTTCCAGGTATCCCAGGCTCAGGAAGTGCTCCTAGAAACACAAAAAAGTCACAAGTAGTGCAGATCAATTGACTTGCGATCCTATACTTGTGAGGGTCCAAAAAATAGTCTACGCACAATTTTGCTAACCAATCATGAGGTAGCATACAGGCAAAAAACAACCAAGGCAACATTGTCTTGGAAGTGGTCGAAGTCAGAGGAGATAGGCATGATCTCCAATGGTCATTGGTCAAGGTGGATGGATGGATGAAAGGATGTGGCCGAGCTAACCTCAGAAGATGTTATGTGATCTCAGTGCTGCCTACATAGCCCTTGTGTGAAGGGCCTCAGGCCAATGTAGTTCTCCCTAAAAGGGAGGAAGGGTCAAAGGGATGGAATTGGTCTTGGTCAAGGGCAAGGTCATGGTTAAAAGGAGGAAAGAAGGTTTGTCCATCAGAGAGATGAATAAATGAGGGTGGTCGAGCTAACCCCAAAATATGTCGTATCATCTGAGTGCTGCCTACATAGCCTCGGTCATAGGGCCTCAGACCAATGTAGTTTGAATGAAGAGAGAAGATTGGTCGATGATTGGTTTGGTCATGTGTCGAAATGATGAGGAGAAAAATATGTTATAGCCTTTTCCAAATGGTGTATTCTGCAACATTGGTTGAGGGGTCTTTCATCCCTAGCAATTTTCTATATTCGTGATGGATGTATGCTAAAAATGAATTGAGGTCTATTTATGCTTCAGCAAGTATTGGTTTATGCTTAACATAAATTGCATCTGGTTGATAGTTTCCATGTGTATTGGTGTCCATAGAAACTAGTGTGAATAGACTAATGGGAGTGGCCTGAAAAAAAGAGTTGAGTTGAGTTGATTAGGTTTGACAAGTGATGAAGTTGAACGTGACCAAAGTGTAGAAAAAGTGAAAGGCATATTGCTCTTTCATTGACAAGGACCAAAATGATAGCATAGATAGGGGTTATTAGAACCAAGAGCCCCATTCATGCATGACGTCGTTGACCATATGTTGTGTTAGAGAGGTAATCAAATCACTTTGACATTAAAGTGAGCTCGAAGTCCCTTGAGCAGGTGATAGGAGGAGGATAGGGTAACCCATTTTAGAGTAGAGATAACTTTAACCCTTTTTATAGGAGACCCTGAGACAACTACAAGCCAAGTCCATGATTTTTTTATTTATTTTTTTGGTGCAGACTGATCAATGCGGGAAGTCTACATAGAGATGTCATTTGTTGGTGGTCATTTGTGAAGCTGATCAATGCGGGAAGCTTCTAAGAAAGATTGTTGTTTGTAGCAAGAGTTAGTCATAGCCATCCTTTGAGGGAGTGGTCTATATTTTGCTTTATATATAAGGGCTTTGAATAGTTGTCCTTCGAGGGAGCAGTCTATTAGCTACAACAATGATAGTACAGCTGTCCTTCGAGGGAGCAGTCTACCTTTTGATTTTAATTTGGTGACTTTGGATATTTTGACATCTTGATTTGTTTTGATAGAAATGTGAGTCATGGACTAGACTATAGAAGGTCAAGGGCTCCCTTTTATTAGGACAAAGCATCCATAATGTATAAAAGGGGTATATAGGATTTGTTAAGGGGAGTAGGGTTGAAAGGAATGAGGACTAAGAGGATGGGGATTGCTTAAGGGATGAGCTCAAGGTAAATGTCAAGTGGACGAGTACTCGACTAATAGTATAATGGTCGCAATTGCAACACATTAAGAGGCTCAGGTTTTGGTCGTCCATCGAGAGAAGACAAACGATACGTCTCTGATCCATACTTGTGCATGATAATGAAAGGTCTGAGCCAATTAGGGGAAAACTTGCCTCGTTTACTTCACTCCATATTGGTCACGTGCTGATTGATGACGGTTTGAAGAAGTGATAGGTGCTTGGTTGGTTGATGTTTGATGATTGAAGTTTGGTCGAGGTTTGGTTGCTGCTGGTCAGGGTCATGATAGGAAGGTTGATTGATGATTGGACTATGTGTGGTCGAGGTCTGGTTGAGGTTATGATAGGAAGGTTGATTAATGGTTGGACTATGTGTGGTCGAGGTCTGGTCGAGGTTTGGTCGAATGTCTGGTCAAAGTTGGTCAAATGTTTGGTCAGAGGCTTGGTTGAATGTTTGGTCGAGGTCAGGATAAGGTTGGATTCCCCCAGTCACTTAGGGAGAATGTTGGATAGATTGGTCAAGGTCGGTTGAGGCTTAGTGGTTAATGTCGAATAATGGGGTCAAAGGCGGCAAAGGGACCATAGGATGGCGTGGAGATCCCGATTTAGGTGATAAGGTTTGAGAAACATGGGTCGGTGTTGATGATTTATCGAAGAGGTGGTCAAAGGGTCCTTGATGAGAAGGGTATCCTTTTTTTGATGTTGATGAGTGACAGCTTTGAGAGCACAATAACGCTCAGTGTCATGTCTCAGAGTCTGATGATAGTGGCAAAATTTAGAGTTGTCGAACCAAGATGGCCTTGATCCGAGAGTTGATGAGTGGGGTGGTGTTGAAGGTTTATTGATGATGTGGTCGAGAAGAAGGGTGTCATTCCCCAGACATTGGTGAATGGCAACCTTGAGGGCACAACAATGCTTGGTGTCGTGCCCAGGCGTGCAATGATACACAAAAATGCGAGTGTCATCGAACCAGGGCAGTTTTGGTCCGAGAGATTGGTATGGTTTAAGAGGTGGGAGATAGATGTGAGAGGACTGCAACAATTGCTATAACAGCAAAGCATAAGAACCTGCTAATGGGTCTGGATGTTTTGTTGTAGTGAGGGTTGATGACTTTGGTTTAGGAGGCATTGGTCGATGGATTGGAGGAGATATATGTCTAATGGGTTGAGGAGATAATGGAGGCGATTTGCCTCTGTGAAGTATGGGAGTGGGTAGCACCCCTATTAAAGTGGACGGATGTGGGCCCAAGATTGAAGGTAATGATGAAGGTGGGGGAGGAATCCTCCGGTGTGGTCTAGTAGCCTTCTTTAGTTTGGGTTGAGGGCCACTATTGTGCGAGACGAGGTTAGATGTGGGGCGAACACCAAGAGGTTTAATCTCTTTGAGCATGATGGATGCCTACGCGGGTTTGGGCTTAGATGTGGATGGTTCTTCTATCGATGGAGAAGGGATTGAAGATGTAGGCTCTTTAAGTGGAAAGAGCGCTGGAGTAGTCATGGCTTTTGTGTGTGGTTGAGGAGTCAAAAAGGTATGATCATCTATGGATGATAAGAAGGATGAAGGTGAGGCAACTGGTGTTGATGTGGTCAAAGCATCCTCCAATATGGGAGAGGTCAATGGAGGACTAATAGGAGAAGAAGATTCTTCTACCTGTGGAAGACAAATGGGAGAAGATGGCTCTTCTACCTGTGAAAGACAAATGGGAGAAGATGGCTCTTCTACCTGTGAAAGACAAATGGGAGAAGATGGCTCTTCTACCTGTGATGGAGGTTGGTCAGGGATAAGAGGCGAAACCGTGTTGACCGTGTGAATATGATGGTCATGAGATTCATTGGTCATGGTCTGAATGTTGTTGTGGCTAGGAGGACGATTAGGGAAGGGTTGTATGTACCGTTGTTAAAATTATTTTGTGATGCTTTGAGATGTTGAAGGTTGAGGTTGATTGGTTGTTGTCGAGGATGGTGATCTAATGACCACAGTGTTGGCCACTCCTTTGGACTCAGAGTTGGCAGAAGAAGAAGGTCTAGAAGAAGAAGGGTCATTGGCTTTTGCGTTGGTATTACGCAATTTGACCTTATCTTCTTTAATGGCGCGGAGTTTAAGTTTTTGAGCCATGGTGAAATCCTCGTCGAAAGTGCAAAATGTTTGACTCCATAAGGTGGAAGAGATGTGGCTGGCACATGCTCGAGAAAAGAGCTTGATGAGCTCAGGTTGAGGCAAGGAGAAGGAGAGCTGGTTAATCAAGCCTCTCTAACGAGTGACAAAATTGACTATAGATTCGTCATCAAATTGCCTGATGGAGTAGAGGTCTGTGATTGAGACTTGTTTGGTGATGTTGATTGAGAAATGGTTGAAAAATAATTGGGCAAGTTGAATGAATGAAAAGATAGAATGTCTGGCAAGAGAGCTATACCAGTCAAGGGCAGGGCCAAAAAGAGACATAGGAAACGTGCATAAAAGTAACGCATCGTCATGCGCTATAAGATAGCAGGCATGTCTAAATGCCCGTAGATGTTGTTGTGGGTCTTCCTTACTCTGGAAGCGAGTAAATTTAGGAAGCTCCCACTAGTTGGGGTATGGTCGGATAGGGATGGAAGGATGAATGGGCTCGTTGCAAATTTGGTCATACGAGAGAGCATTGCGTGAGCCGGAGATAGAGGTCTCGAGACTGGACATTTTATCCATCAGCATTTTGATGACGTCTACTGACGGATTGGCAGACGGGGTGCCCCCTAGATTGTAAGGCACTTGAAAGAGGCTAGAGGAGGCATACAATGTAGTCGGTTGTACCAGTAAGGGCGTAACGTACAGATGACTAGTTGCAGGGATAGAAGTGGAGGCCAAAGGTGGTTGGGTTATGAAGGTAGAAGGCATAGGCTGACTAGATACCGCCAAAGGTGGTTGTGTGATGGCATTGACAAAGGGCGAGGTAGGCACTCCTGCATTTATGGGCGCAAGAGTGTGTGGGGTCGAGACAATCAAGTTTTGGTATGATGTGGAACTTGGTTGAATTGCGTGTTGTTGAGGGGGTAATGAAACCCCGATGGAGGTTGGTCTAAAAATAGATGGGGAGGCCAAACTTTGCGTATTGGCCATGGTCAGGTTAACGGTTGAGGCAAAATGCTGGGTCATAAAAGGTTGGGTAGCGAATGGTGTCGATGTCACCGCCACTTCACCCAAAAGGTCTCGCATTGGGTTTCTCGTTAGATAGTTTTAGAGGGCTGTGACATTGAGGTCCAAGAGTATTTTGAAATCTTGGTCCCCTTCAGGGACAATAGGCGACTGGGTTGGGGTCAGTCGAGTAGGAGTTCTTTCAGTCTCTGAGTGGAACTCTATTATAGGACTGATTATGGATGGGGAAGGCGAAAGCGGTTGACGCCTCGCGTGGTCGACAAGAGCCTTGGCTTGACTATGAGTCAAAACCATTTAAGGCAAGAAATAACGTCCTCACAAGCTCAAACAAGCAGATAAGAATAGAAAAGATGAAGAACACAAGCAGATCCTAAAAAAACTCTAGGAGTAAATTATTAGGATTATAATGGCTTATGCCTTAGAATATGTGTAGAGGAAGATTGGCTTTTGAGTCGGGTCCTAGAAGAAGTAGTCTATGGATGGTTTTGAGTTAGTTATGGTGCTCAAGAAGTCTGTGTTAGGTTTCATACATGGCCTGGTGCTAAGGAGCAAGCTCCCCTCACTTCACGAGTCCAGTGATAAGCTGGGCCCGCTTAGCCAAAATATACTTCCCCTAGAGATTAGACTCTGCCAGAGAATAGAGTGGGATTTCTCCTTAGTGATGAAATCCAAGTAAGATCGTCAGGACGGGTAAGGTATCTGCTGGGGGATGAAATCCCAGTCGGGCCTTGTCTCAGGTAAGTTAAGATGTTTGTTTTGTGCAAGTGGTTTGGTCGTGTAACATAAAGTGGACTAGATTAATTCAATATGTGGTTATTAATTACTAAGTATGGTCTAAGAAATGCAAGTAAGCAGAAATGCAATGCAACGTGTTTTAAGCCCAAGTCAAAATGTTTGTTCATATGAAGACGAATGGAGAAAGAGTCGAAGAGTATGAGTTTTGGCTAGTCTAGAAGTGCAAGAAAGAAAAGAAAAGTTCTTTTTTATTCCTGCTGATGGTGTCGTTTAGAAGAGATGAAAGATGTGAAAAGGAAGGAACCTAATGCACCTATATGAACAAAAGAAAGAAAGAACCAAGGAAGACCCTAGGGTCCCACCGAGCGTGCCAGAATGTTTCTATGCTAATTTCGCTTTCACATTCAAGAGATAGAAATGAGAAACTAAGAGAAGGTCTAGGGTTAGAAGATACCCGAATGTAGTCATGCGCACCGAAATCAGATGTTGGAAGGTACTCCTCTTTGGCTGTGGAGGAATGACACCTGCGAAGAAAAAGAGACTAAACACAAAAAATGTTAGACGAGGAGACGGTGGGCTGTCAAGCAAAAGCTTGATCCCTAAAGTACAAAGACTTCCTTAAGGGATATCAACCCACTAATTAAAAATAGAATATTTGACTGAATTAGAAATAATGAAAGACAGAATGAAAACAATAAAAGACAAAAAGTAGAATGCATACTTGATATGCAGTAAACTATTTTGCACAGTCACCGGTGTCGGTCTCTGTGCCGCCGTCGATCAAGGAAGGGTGCCGACATCGGTTAAAGTGCCAGCGTCGGTAGGGGTAATGACCGGCATCGGTTGGGGCAATAGTTTTTAAACGGGGTCTGGTCGGGTCTGGATAGGGTTTTAGGATTACAGAATGGTCTGAAGTTTTTGTCTGAGGGTTAGGGAGCCGGTTTGGGAGTTAGAGGGATTGTTTGGGGGTTTGTGTAGGGATTTGGGCAGAGTTATAGATTGTATATTCTATTACGTGCTGAGGATAAAGTAAGAGACATGATTGATGTTGCCAATGTGTTGCAGAAGTTTGATGTAGCAGACCTCTAGCAAGATGACTGAAGCAGAATACCTGTACTGGAGAGAGAGAAATATGAGAGATCGATTGTAGATTGGTTGAGTGCAAAAGTTGGCTGATCATTCTGAATGAAGAGATTGCTGATTGATCTTGAATGAAAAGAAATGTTGACTGAAGGTTCGATAACCGATTAAGAAATGGATTGGCAACTGAATGACGAATAATGGATAACGGATAACAGATCCTGTGTTTGGGTTGAGAACGCAGTGTTAAGGATAACTGATGCCAGCAAGACTGCCGACATCGGCCGAATAGTGACCGACGTCAGCGACGTCGGCCGAGTAGTGACTGTCGTCGGCAGATGCAGAATGGGGATAGAGGCTAGCTTTAGCTTTCTGCTCATTTTTACATGCTGCCAGGGTCAAGGCTCGTGGGAAAATGGTTGACAGGGGTTAAATAGGCGTGGGAGAATAAAATGGGGGTTAAGGGGAGAACGACAAGGGTTAGACACAATTACGGTGTCTATAATTTCATTGATCCAAAGGATTAGTCCTAATGTCAGGATCGTAACAAGAACAATTGATTACTTTTGTATGTGTAAGCAACTAAATGTGAAATTATACCAAAATAATAAGTAACTAGAATTAGAAATAACAAAGAATAAGAGATACAAGAAACCACCCTGAAAACTTGTATTAAACTCTTCCTGAAGGAAATACAATTGAAAAAATCACACTTTCTTCTCACACCTCTCAGATGTACAGATCTCTTTCCCTCAAGAGTTCTCTCTCTCAATTACAACCAACTCCAACACTTGAATTGATTCACATATACAATTCGTGTACTGTTACTCTCTCAATAATCTATGAAGATCTAATCCTATTATATAATATTAGGAAACATGAGCATGCATTCTCTACCATTAGATATACCTCTTAATCAAGGGTTTAAATCAGTCCTACCAAAAATAGAAACGCAGACTCAACACCAACAGTTAAACTAATCATGCAAACAATCCGTTCATCCACGAAAATAGACTTTCTAGATGCACAAGTAACCGACGTCGGTCCCTGTCTATTTGCACATGACCGACGTCAGTCAATCCTAACCGATGCCGGTAGCTCCCAGTCGACCCCTGACCAACGTCAGTCGCTCCTGACCGACGCCGATGACTGTGTAACTCTAGCAACCTACAATTTACTCATTTGGTGAAGCTTTTAGCTCCACAACTCAACAATCTCCCACTTGGAGATAAACAGCTGCACCAGTACCTGTACAGCAACATCTTCTAGCTTTTCCATCTTCAAACTCAATATTGAAGACCAACAAAAGTTGAATGAAGATTCAACTTCTCCTTTGTTACTGGCTTGGTTAACATATCAGCAGGGTTCTTATCTGTATGGATCTTCTCCAGCTTCAACTCACCATCCTCCAATACCTGTCTAATGAAGTGGTACCTAAGCTATATATGTTTGGTTCTTGAATGAAAGGCTAAATTCTTAGCCAAATGAATTGCACTCTGACTATCACTGTATAATCTGCAACTCTCTTACTCCTTTCCTAGCTCTTCCATGAACCGTGTCATTCATATCATCTCTTTGCTAGCCTCTGTGACTACAATATATTCTGCCTTTATAGTAGACAAGGCAACAACCTTCTGCAACTTTGAAATCCAGCTAACCGCCATTCCACCAACAGTGAAAACATATCCTGTGGTGCTTCTTCTGCCATCCAAGTCACCTACCATATCCAAATCTACATAACCATGTAGAGAAGTGTTTGACCCACCATAGCATAAATGCCTATTGCTGGTCCCTCTCAGATATCTGAGAATCCACTGAATTGCTTTCCAGTGCTCCTTTTGTGGATTGGCCATAAACTTACTGACAACTCCCATTGCTTGGGCAATATCTGGTCTAGTACATACCATTTCATACATTAAGCTCCAAACTGTGGAAGCATATGGAACTTTCATCATATACTCTACCTCATCATGTGAAGTGTCCAGCCATAGGTGTGCTTACCAGTTTTGCATCTTGCATATTGAACCATTTCAACACCTTGTTCACATAATCCTCTTGAGACAAAATCAACCTGTGATTTTTCCTGTCTCTCTTAATACTCAAGCCAAGGATTTTCTTTGCTGCTCCAAAATCCTTCATGGCAAATGTGTGAGCTAATTTTACCTTAAGCTCAGAAATGTCCTGCATGTGTGAACCTGCAACAAGCATATCATCTACATACAGCAACAAGATAATATATCTACCATTATCCAATCTCTTAAAATATACACAATGGTCAGATTGACATCTACCAAAGCCATGCTCTGACATAAACCTGTCAAATCTCAAATAACACTATCTAGGAGCTTGCTTAAGACCATACAAGCTTTTCTTCAATTTGTACACAAGTTTCTCCTTACCTTTGACCTCAAATCCTTCCGGCTGATCCATATATATTTCTTCATCCAAATCTCCATGAAGAAACGTTGTCCTAACATCAAGCTGCTCAAAATGCAAATCCTCAATAGCAACTAAAGACAATATAGTCCATATAGAAGTCATCTTAACTACAGAAGAAAAAATTTCACCAAAGTCAATAGCTAGTTTCTATGCAAATCCTTTCACTACCAACCTGGCCTTATATCTCATATGTCCATTCTCACCTTCCTTCAATCTGTAGATCCATCTATTTTTTAGTGCTCTCTTTCCAGCTAGCAACTCAACCAAATCCCATGTTTGGTTGTCTTTCAAGAATCTATTTCCTCATTCATGCCTAGCTCCCACTGTTTCTTGGAATCTACCTATATTGCTTCATCAAAACTCTCTGGTTCTCCACCATCAGTGAGCAATAAGTAAAATAATGAAGGGAAATATCAAATTGGAGGTTTACTTACCCTTTCTGACCTCCTGATGGGCGTCTAAGACTCATTCACAACATGTTGTTCACCTAAATTATCTGACAGTGACCGACCTCGGTCATCTCCAGGCCTATAACTGACTGATGTTAGTTCCATATGATCGATGTCAGTTCCTACTTGACCAACATCGGTCATTGTCTGACCGATGTCAGTTCCTGTATTACTGATGTCAGTTCTTGCCTGACCGATGTCAGTGTCTGTGTTTTCTTATCTATGATTATTCTTTCCTACGAGCTCATTTTGGATCGTCACCTCATCCAAATCATCATGGCCTTGCTCAGAATTCTTCAGCTTCTTGAGTTGATCACTATACATCACTTTTTCATTCAAAACAACATCATGGCTTCTGATAACTTTGTTAGTTCCTAAATTCTAAAATTGGAATTTGAAATCTCCAGAGCCATAACTAATAAAAGTGCACCTCATAGACTTAGCATCCAGCTTCTTTCTATTTTCCTTGTCAATGTGCACAAAAGCTTCAGAACCAAAAACTTTGAGAAATGAAAGATCTACCTTTTTACCTGTCCAAGCCTCTTCTAGAATTCCACCATCTAAAGTAGTAGAGGGTCCTCTATTAATCAGGTAAACTGCAGTATCTACAACTTCTACCCAAAACTGTAAGGGCAAACCAGCATGCAACCTCATACACCGTGTATGCTCCAATATTATTTTGTTCATCCTTTCAGTAACTCCATTTTGTTGAGGTGTCCTTAGAACCATCCTTTGACTATGTATTCCAATCATATAACAATACTAGTTGAACTTATAGCTGCAGAACTCATCACCACTGTCAGATCTAAGGCACTTCAATCTCTTACCTGTTTCATTCTCAACTAAAGCTTTCCAAATTTTAAAAGTGTCAAAAATATCAGATTTCTTCCTTATACAATAGACCCATACTTTTCTTGTAGCATCATCAATGAAAAAAACATAATACTGCGATCCTCTAACAGAAGCAACCTAAGCTAGTCCCCACACATCTGTGTGAACAAGCTCCAACTTGTGCTTCTTCTTTATTGACCCAGTCTTGAGAAAACTCACTCTCTTCTATTTTTCAAAAATACAGTGCTCACGTAAATCTAGATCTATGCTTTTCAAATATGAAATCTTACCTTTTGACTTAAGAATAGACATTCCCTTCTCACTCATGTGGCCAAGCCTCTGGTGCCACAACTTTGCATCTACATCTGAAGTAGATAATACATAAGGAGAATTATTAGTAATATAATTACACAAATAGAGAGTACCTACTCTCTTACCTCTAGCTAATACAAGTGCACCCTTGGTAACCTTCCAAGATTCAGCTATGAGAGTTACTGTACAACCCTCATCCCCTAACTTTCCTACAAAAATCAAATTCCTCTTCAAGATGGGAACATGCATGACATCTCCTAACACCCATGTGTTGCCATTCTATATTTTTAGCTACACTTTTTCTTTGCCAATAATTTTACAAGGCTCATCCAAAATATCCATGGACATAGTCACTGAAATATTCTCTATTTGGGGTTGCATGGAAAGAGGCACTAGAATCTAAAATCTAAGATTCTATATTATTATGCAAAGAGAATATAAGAGCATCTTGTGCAACAATACCTGCAACTTTTGCTTCTTTTTTACCTTCATCCTAATTTTCTTCTTTAGGTTTTGACCAACAATCTTTCATTGCATGCCCTATCTTTTCACAATTCTAGCAGGTTATCTTCCTGCCATTTCTGGATTTGGATCTACCTCTCATCTTTGACTTAGATCTTGATCTCCTATACTTGCTCTTCTCTTTTTTCCTCCCCCTACTTTCAAAACTTAAAGCGTTCACTGATGTTTCCTCTATGCTTTTCCTGCGAATTTCTTCATTCAAGATTACACTAACAACATCATCTACTTTTAAAATATTTGAAGCAGATGCAGTATTACTAACTACCATTACCAAGCTATGGCAGCTTTCAGGTAAAGAGCATAATATTAATAGACCTTTAATTTCATCATCAAACACTATTTTGACTAAATTTAATTGATTTACAATTCCATAGAAATCATTCAGATGATTAGATACAGAACCACCTTCCTACATTTGCAAATTAAATAACTGCTTCATAAGATATACCTTATTTGAAGCTGAGGGTTTTTCATATAAATTTGCTAAAGTAGTCATTAACTCTACCGTTGACTTTGCCTATGATAAACTAGATATCACAGTAGATCCCAGACTCAATCTTATAGATCTAAGAGCCTTTCTATCAAGAACTTCCCATTCTTCATCTTCCATGTCTGTGGGCTTCTTTGCAGCCCAACCTAACGGTAAGTATAGATCTTTCTGATACAGATAATCTTCTATCTGTATTCTCCATAATTGATAATTCTTGCCATTAAACTTTTCCATTCTTAGTTTACTTTCTTCTGCCATTGCTTTCTCCCACTCAAACGGAAACCCCTGTGAGTAACCTGTAATCAACACACACTAAACAGATCTGAACCACCTGTTAGTGAACCCAAGCTCTGATACCACTTGTCAGTGGTATCACTTGGTGAACTTGGCTCTGATACCACTTGTCAAGATCGTAACAAGAACAATTGATTACTTTTGTATGTGTAAGCAACTAAATGCGGAATTATACCAGAATAATAAGTAACTAGAATCAGAAATAGCAAAGAATAAGAGATACAAGAAACCACCTTAAAAACTTGTATTAAACTCTTCCAAAAGGAAATACAATTGAAGAAATCACACTTTCTTCTCACACCTCTCAAATGTACAGATCTCTTTCCCTCAAGAGTTCTCTCTCTCAATTACAACCAACTCCAACACTTGGATTGATTCATATATACAATTCTTTAACTGTTACTCTCTTAGTAAGCTATGAAGATCTAATCCTATTATATAATATTAGGAAACATGAGCATGTATTCTCTACCATTAGATATACCTCTTAATCAAGGGTTCAAATCAGTCCTGCCAAAAATAAAAATGTGGACTCAACACCAATAGTTAAACTAATCATGCAAACAATCCATTCATCCACAAAAATAGACGTTTTGGATGCAAAGGTAACTGACATCGGTCCCTATCTATCTACACATGACCGACGTCAATCAATCCTAACCAATGCTGACAGCTCCCAATCGACCCCTGACCAATGTCAATCGCTCCTGACCGATGCTGGCGACTGTGTAACTCCAACAACTTACAATTTACTCATTTGGTGAAGCTTTTAGCTGCACAACTCAACACCTAAAAACTATACCATTTTCAAACCATTAGAATATTCCACAAAATTCTCCAACATCCTTATGGACTTAGGACCTATCTCAAACACCCTAGATCCCTGTGGGGTTTACCATTGATCAAAGCACCTTTCACCCTCGCAATATTTTTTTCTTTATGGAAATTGGACCTACCCTAGAACCCTTCCATCTCTATGGAATTCCCACTTGATTCTAGCACCCTATACCTCCATAGAACTTTAACCTACTTCAAGAACCTCCTAGTTCTGTTAAAGATTTAAACTACTTTAAAGACCTATAAATCTCACCAACTTTCATAGTTGGTTTTCACAAGCATTATCTTCAATTTTCATGCCTCATAAGGAAATTAAGTTTAAATCCAAGGGACTTGGAGTGACTCCTAGCCTAGAGTCTAAAGTTATGGAGATAACAGATACAAGCTTATGTCATATTTACCTAGGAGATTTTTTAGGCTAGGATAAGTGCAAAATTTAAGAATTACTGGATCTAGAGTATCTATGACTATGGCCTTCCACAAGCTGTAGCCTTCCCATTTTTAGTTTAAAACCCTAAGTTGGTCCTCAAAATGTCCCAACACTATGATCTTGATAGAAGAGAGGTCTACAATGAGAAAGGGGAAAAGTTTATGAATCTAGACCCTGATTTTATTAGCTTCATATTTTCAATTCTTAAATTTGAGAGTTACCTGGATATCACTCCATAAACATCCACACAATTTTTCAAAGATAATCAAGATGGATGTCAGAAGATAATAAAAAAAGTGGCTCAAGTCCCTTAAGCATCCCTCCACCAGGTTATCGAAGACCATGTATAGAACTAATTTTATTGATGAAGTAGGGGACATTATTATACTATTGCATAGGGTCATTGACAATCCTAATGCTAAGTGTTATCAAGAGTGGATGTACCAATATATTTGAACCATCTAACAAAACAAACAATACATTCATTAAGCCTAGTTAATAAGTTATTCCCTTCACTATTAATTGATGGAGGTGCAAATAATAGTCAAGTTATATATGACCTCCTACATTGTGTACATCTTGGCCAAGGGAAGGTTGTTCCCAGACATCAACATAGTTCTTGAAGAGATAAATAGAGTATACAACTACTACCTTGATCTCACATTCTAGGCTAGTAGACAACACTTTAGGAGAGTTAATGATGCTTTCATCTACGACATTATTATCATGTTTGATAAAGAACATAGGAGAATGAGGTTCTCAAAGGTAGCAATAGATGAAATTAGTAAATGGGGTTCTTACTTCATATAGTTCCCCACCTTTTCTTACATCAGGGCTATTGGGTTCAATGATTGTCCATACATTTTTCCCCACTATGTGAGCGATACATGGGCACTGATGGAGTTGGTGAAGCAACTCATGGAAACACACAAGCTTCTTTTTGATAGGGATAAGGCAAGCATACATTTATTTATTTGCATTGGCTGATACATATGCTAATCCCTCTTCAAGTCTAGGTGTGATGAGGTTGAGATGGGTCAAATGACATTGAAAAATTTGGAGTCTAGACCATTTTTTGATGTGTACGACAAGGTTGCCAATGCATTAAAACTCATAACATATGCTCATGTGTCATACTATGAAGATTACTAAGAAGATTATTTGATGTACAAGAAGATTATGCAATCTCTCACATCTACTCCTACGGATGGATCTAGAATGAATGCACAAAATTTTTTAGGCCTTTCATGCATATGCTAAGAAATTGTAGGCCAAGAATGACAAGAAAGCTGAAGAAATTCTAGACATTGATTGATCTTTTCTTTGATTAAATATTTAAAGATGTTTTAAAAGTCATTTGTAATTTCATTTCAAAAATGTTATAAGTTGTAATTGTAAATGTATATCTATCTTTTTGTAACTCTTTTGAGAAAGATAAAATGTTTTTTTACACTATATTTTGATAATGTGAAAGTGCAAATTACACTTTCTATTTTGCCCAGTATGAATTGTTAAATGTGCAAAAACATGAAGTGTAAATTGCAAGTTCCATTTTGACAAGTGATAAGACTTAAAGTTGTAAAAGTCTCACTTACATTTTGTATGTTAGGGTTTTGCATGAAAAGTCACTTAGAGTTATCTTTTATTGGAACTCAAAGTTATATCTTGGGTGCCTTTTTTTGCATGAAGAGATTTTTACCGCTAACTAAAGATGAAAAAACATTTCATGGAGATATTCCATGTCATATCATGTCATGCTACGCCATTCTACCTCAAGGATCATGCCCAACTCATACATGTCACTTTTCAACCATTTCATGAATCCAAGATGCCAAAAATAAAATAACTCATCTCTTTTGCATGAAGGTTCCAGATCTACATGATTTTCTTACTAGGCATTCAAGTTTGGATAGCTACATCTCATTTATGAGATCCTTTTATATAAAAATGGGCAAACCCCATGGCCTAATCTATCTTTTTTGCTACTAGTTATATTCTTTTGCATTTTGGAATGTATTTACTACAAGTTGTAACCTTTGGAATAAAATAAATTAAATATTTGCCCTTCTTGTTCTTGAGATATTTCTATGTAAGAAAGTTGTTTAAGTATTTTTGAAATACTTGTCTCTTATTTCTAGTCACAATAAATTAATTTGTGGTATTTTTACCCTCTTAAAAATATTGTTTGATAAAATTAAATAAACATTTTCCCTTTTGCAAAAAATAACTAAATATTGCCTCTAATTTCTCATTTCTATAACAAATTCAATATAATTTTATGCTCTATTGGGTTTATCAAGAAAGCATTAAAATCGACAAAAATATTTGGTGTAATCACCAGTTTTTACTTTTTACAAATTTCAACCTTTTTCCTAGTCAAAAACCTAGTTAGGATCAAAAGTACTAAAGAGAAAATTTTCCATAAAACTAGTATCATATCAGTTGCATCAGATTTAGTGGAAGGAATCTGACCTTCTCCAAAGATTAAACTCAAATTCCCAAGGTCCCATGGCTTTGGAGGTTTTTCCATTATATCATTAGGCAATTACACAATAAGTTATGGGATCAAGATAGGTGCAATCCTATGTGATAATAGGATTGATAGCCAATATTTTACCAACTGGCTTTACCATAGGGAGAACCTAAGGAGATATAATTCCTTAGAAAAAATTTCCAAGATTAATTTTCCTCAATAACCTGAGTAACCCACTTAGTACACAAGGCTATAGTTTATTAATTGGTGTCAATGATGACCATGCAAACTTTATCATGAAGGAGGCAAAAAATATCCCATGCCACCCAATGAAAACTGTAGGCATGGTTAGAATTGGCCCAGAGAAAATATCTGAGGAGTTTGGCCAGATCATCATAAGAGGCCTGGTAGGAAGCCCAACATGAGGAATAATAGACAGGTGTAACGATCAAGATATTGGTGCAAATTTAGAACTTACTCACTAGAGATAGGGGCTTAGTGATCCAATACTCAATCTTATTTTCAATCATATTGAGGACATTGTGCACCAAATTTAGTATTCAAACAAAATATTGTCAAAGAGATAATGGAAACCCAAAGATAGTGACACCGATAGGAAGGGATAGAAAAGGTAAATCAGAATGTAGTGTGCATGTTTACCATCATTTTTACCTTCTCATAGCTCCAATCCAAGATTCATATGCTTGAATATGATTGTTGGATTGCTTGGAGATGCTTGATAATGTCTTAGATAGGCTTGATAGATGGCTTGCTTGTGTTATGCTTTCACTTCTTCATTATTCTATTTCTCATTCATTCATTCTTTCATTCATTAGCTTGAGCAAGTGAGGGTGTGTTGGTTTTATGGATTAATGGAGGGAAGATCAGGGTCTAGGGTGGAGGATTGGCCATGAAATTTTTTAATTCTTTGGAATACTCTAGAATAGAGAATTCTAGAGGAAGAGGGCTAGAATGGAGAGATTTCTAGAACTCTCTAATTCTAGAGATCTCTTCATAGGGTTTTAGGGGTGTATAAAAGGCTAGTGTAGGGTGGTGGGTGGGTAGGTAGATTATTTTGGATAGTTTAATTGGCAAGTGGGATTAGGGGTAGGTTTAGTGGATAATAGGTTTTGCTTAAGGATTTAAATAATATGATTAGGATTCCTAGGGATGTAGGAATACCTAGGGGATAGGATAGTAAGTGGTTAGGTGGGGTTATGGGAATTACAAATTCCCATATAATAGATAATTGGAATTGGATTAGTGTTGGGAAATATGGAAGCACAATTGATTACCATGCACAAGCAACTTACATGCAGAATTAAACTAGAATCACAAGTAACTAGAATTCAAAAATAACACAGAATATGAGAGACAATACACAATTGTATTAATACTCTTCTAGAAGGAAATACAACAAAGAAGATTGCCACAGTTCTTCTTCCTTACACACCTCTAGGGCTCCCACACCTCTAGGGCATAAACAGTAAATCTTCCCTCAAAGCTCTCTCTCTTATGGTCCCAACACACAACTCAAACACAGAGTTGGTGTTCACCTCCAACCAGTCAGTATCCACTACTACCAGTACACCAGTGTTCCATGCACTCCACAAGTACTCCACGCACTCCAAGTACATAATTGTACTTCAAGTAGATCTCCCCTAAACTGTAACAACCTACAACCCAAATGATCTTACTTATGGAAGGGACTGCCTTGCCTTCCTCTCTTGCTCTAGACCGAGTACACACCATACTCCAAGTAGATCTTGCCTGATCCTACTCCTTGTTGTGTTTTTATCCTCCCTGATCTTGCACCCCTACAAATCAATCTAGTTTTACACACCTATAAACCTGGATCATGCACACACATACACCTGCAGATCAATGATCTTACTTACCATGTAGATCTCCTAACGTAGCCATGCACACCTGCTGACCAAGATCCTACACACCTGAAGAACCCTTCTGATTCTCCAAAACCAACACCCACATTTGGTACTACTGTGGAACTAGGAGGAACACCCTTACTCACTTCACACACAAAAGGAGCTAACTTTGCTCAACTCAAACTAGCACACTTTACAATACAAGCCATGAGTCTATTATATAGATCTCATGCAAACAATAATTAGACATCTAATTACAATAATCAGATCCACAGCTTCAAGTCTAAATTTGGCTCTTGACATGCAAACACTTGGTTCGTTAACTAACTGCCCATAAAACTTGTAGTTCTAAATTGCATAGGTGATCAATGTCGGTCCCTGTCTGCCTGGAGGTGACCAACATTGGCTGATACCTGACCGACGTCAGTTGCTTCTATTCACTAACCTTACCAATGTCGACTGATCAAACTGATGTCAGTTGCTCTACAACTCAGCAACCTTCAGCAACCTCCTCCCCTATTTGCATCAGTGAAGCTTTTAGCTCCACAACCTAACAATCTCCCACTTGGAGATAAATAGCTACACTATACATGTACCTGCACCTTGTCTAATCTATTTTTTGGCTTGTATCCCTCTTCAAGATCAATCCTGAAGACCACCCACCACATAACCTGTGGTGCACCTCCTATCATCCAAGTAACCTACCACATCCAAACCTACAAACCCATGTAGTGAAGTCCTGACCCTGCATAGCATGTATACCTGCTACTGGTCCCTCTCAAATACCTGAGAACCCACTTCCCCAAATTGGCTCCTAACTCTCTGACAGCACCCACTGCTTGGGCAAACTCAGGTCTATACCAAACCTCATGTGATTTCAAACACTGAACTATCCAACCCTTGGTGTGATCCGGTTCTGCATCCTACATATTGAACCTTGCTAACACCTGATTCACATCATCTCCCACTGGAGACAAAATCAACCTGTGATCTTCCATGTCTCTCATGCCAAAGAATTTCACTACTCCAAATTCCTCATGACATGCCACTAAACTAACCTTACCCTTAGCTCAGCAAAACCCTGTATGTTTGACCCTGCTAGCTAGCATACCATCCACATACAGTAACAAGATAATGTTGCGACTCATCATCCACCTGGTAAGACAAACACAATGGTTACACTGACATTGACTAAAGCCCTGCTTTGTCATCAGCCTGTCAAACCCTGTACCATTGTCCTGCAGCTTCCTCAAGACCATATGACCTAGCCTTCCATCTCACGTGTCCATTCTCTCTATTCTTTAACTAAGTTATCCATTCATCTCTATGCTTTCATACCAACTGACAACCCTACCAAATCTCTCGCTTGGTTCTGCATCCTAATCATGCCATGCTCCCACTGTTTCCTAGATCCTTTCTACTCTGCAGTGAGCAACGAGTATAAAGAAGAGGAACAATGAATTTGAGGCTTACTTACCCCTTTAATCCTCCATATGGGTGTTTGAGACTCCTTGATAGCTTGTTGTCTGCCTAAAATCCATTACAGTGACTGACCTCAGTCACTACACAGTCTGTATTCGATCGATATTGGTTCCATGCGCCTATCTCGACTATCGACCCTATCGACATCAGTGTCTCCTGTTGTTGACGTCAGTCCTCATGACCGACATCAGTCTTACCTATTTTCGGCATCAGTCTTGCTGACCAATGTCGGTCTTACTCTGCCTGACATCACTAGCTTTAGTCTGCATATGACTGACATCGACACTTGTCTATTCAACATCGATTCCTCTTGATCGATGCCGGTACCTGTGTTCACTTTTGAGTGATGACTTTTTACCTGTGAGCTTTCCATGGATCAAAACCCTATCCAAACCACCCTGCTCAGAGTTACTCAGCCTTCTCCATTGATCTCTGTCTGCCATCTCCTCCATAAACACCAAGGCTTTCTAGTTCTTAAGTCTGTCAAAGACATCTGACTTCCTCTTAAGAACATGCATCTCCTTCTTACTCATGTGACCAAGCCTACAAAGCCACATCTCCGCAACAGAAGAAGAATTAGTAATATAAGCAAGTAGATAAAGAGTACCTGCTTTCTTACCACTAGATAATTCAAGTGTATCCGCTGTGAGAGTTCTTGTGCATCTCTCATCACCCAATTTTTTTGAAGAAATTAGCCATATCTTCAACACTGGGACCTGCATGACCTCCTTCAACACCCATGTGTTGGCCGCCTACAATTTCAACTTCACTTCCCCTTTGCTAATTCTTTGGCAAGGCACACCAGCCCCTAAATAAATCTTTCCAAAGTCTCCAAAGACCTTAACATGGAAAAATACTCTATTTTGAACTGCATGGAAAGAGGAAACAAAATCTATAAAACAAGATTCTACTTTATCCAAAGAACATCCTAGAGCATCCTGTGTAACAACACCTGCAACATTTGCTTCTTCAATTCCTTCATGCTGATCTCCCACCAACCAGCAATATTTCTTTACCTGCTCTTTCTTTCCATAGGATCGTAATAGACCATTCATGCTTTTCAATTCCTCCATTCTGAGCTTACTTTATTCTGCTATTTCTATACTCCCACTCAATCAAAAACCCCTGAGAGTGATCTATAACCAAACACAAAACCTGTTCTCTGCAACCTTAGCTCTAATACCACTTGTTGGGAAATACAGAAGCACAATTGATTACCATGCACAGGCAACTTACATGCGGAATTAAACCAGAATCATAAGTAACTAGAATTTAGAAATAACACAAAATATGAGAGACAATACACAATTGTATTAATACTCTTCCAGAAGGAAATACAACAAAGAAGATTGCCACAGTTCTTCTTCCTTACACACCTCTAGGGCTCCCACACCTCTAGGGCATAAATAGTAAATCTTTCCTCAAAGCTCTCTCTCTTACGGTCCTAACACACAACTCAAACAGAGAGTTGGTGTTCACCTCCAATCAGTCAATATCCACTATTGCCAGTACACTAGTGCTCCACGCACTCCATAAGTGCTCCACACACTCCAAGTACACAATCATACTTCAAGTAGATCTCCCCTGAACTGCAACAACCTGTGACCCAAATGATCTTACTTATGGAAGGGACTGCCTTGCCTTCCTCTCTTGCTCTAGATCGAGTACACATCGTACTCCAAGTAGATCCTGCCTAATCCTACTCCCTGTTGTGTTGCTATCCTCCTTGATCTTGCACCCCTGCAAATCAATTTGGTTCTGCACACCTACAAACCTGGATCATGCACACACATACACCTACAGATCAATGATCTTACTTACCATGTAGATCTCTTAACGTAGCCATGCACACCTGCTGACTAAGATCCTACACACTTGAAGAACCCTTTTGATTCTCCAAAACTAGCACCCACACTTGGTACTGCTATGGAACTAGGAGGAACACCCTTGCTCACTTCACACACAAAAGGAGCTAACTTTGCTCAACTCAAACTAGCACAATTTACAATACAGCCCATGAGTCTATTATATAGATCTCATGCAAACAATAATTAGATCTGCAGCTTCAAGTCTAAATTTGGCTCTTGACATGCAAACACTTGGTTCGTTAACTAACTGCCTGTAAAACTTGCAGTTCTAAACTGCATAGGCGATCGACATCGGTCCCTGTCTGCCTGGAGGTGATCAATGTCAGCCAATACCTAACCGACATTGGTTGCTTCTCTTCACTAACCTGACCGATGTTGATTGGTCAGATTGACGCCGATTGCTCTGTAACTCAACAACCTTCAGCAACCTCCTCCCCTATTTGCATCAGTGAAGCTTTTAGCTCCACAACCTAACAATTAGGATAATGGTAGATTAGGGGGAATTAATGGAATAATGGGATGGACTAAGGTTAGTGAAATGTAGATTAATGGAAGGGGATATTAGATTTATGGCTAGGAAGGGGAATTAGTTAGTGGAATAAAATTAGATGAGTGGAATTAGTGTCGACTAATAGGAATATTAATTGGCTGTAATGGAGTGAGAAATTTTAGTTGTATATATTTTACCCCTCTTTGAAAGGGAATTATAATTGGATGAAGTAGGAGTAATGGTATTTCAAATAAAAACCATATAATGGGTGATTGTTAGTAGCTTATATTAAGGGATATGATGCTCCCTCAAGGGGATATGCAAGGAAGAATGAGTTGGATGGCCACTCGAAAGAATAAATGTGGGGTGGGATGTAATGGATAGACAAGGGGTTGGGATGCTAGATGTGGGATAGAAGATTAAGAGGATGAGGTCGACATGAGTAATGAGCTACAAATTAATAACAATGCCCCTCGCAAGGACACATGCATAGGGAATAGAGGTGATGGGTGTCATAATTGTGCACATATCCCAAACAAGGACACATGCATGGGAATTAACCATAACATGATGATGATATGATAGAAGGCCATAAGCTTTAGACATATCTCGAGCAAGGATGCATACAAGGGAGAGCTATAGGTCATGATAAGATGATTTGAAAAGATATGATAGGTGTAACTCAAGGCTAAAATTAATCAATATAATGATGATGACAAGAAAGAGTAAGGGATGTGATCAAGTGACTAAATGATTGGGATGATTCCTCAAATAAATGAGCATGCAAGAGTGTGATAGGGGTCATTTGGGATTAGAGAGGCTAGGAATCTAGGTGGGATTAGATAGATGAGAAGACTGGTTGGGAGAGCGGGGTTTGATATAGGCCAATGGTGAGTTTGGGAGGTCATTTGCATTATTTGTTTGTGGAGATCCAGAGCTCGAGCTAAGAATTATGGACTACATTCCTTAATATTCACATTGCAGTGAGTGTGTCTAGACGTATCAACGGGAGCCTAAGGTATGACCACTGGTGAGTGTATCTCCCATTCTCTATCTTTGTTGATTATTTTGGTCTTTTTAGGGTAGAAAATAATTATGGCATCATGGAATTACAATCTTGAGACTATGAATTAGGATCATAGTCATGGTATTATAGATGTGAGTAGTGAGATTGGGATAAAAGATAGTGGGATTGCAATCCCATGTAGGGAGAGTAGTGGGATTGCAATCTCACTACTAGGGGAGTAGCGAGATTGCAATCTCACTACTAAGGAATAATGGGAGTGAAATCCTATGAGAGTGGAATAGTAGTATTGAAATATCATGACTGAGAAGTAGCAGTATTAAAATACTACTACTGGGGGTTGCTTAGAAAGATTAGCAAGGTCATGATATGGGATAGGTTGGTAAAAGGACTCAGGAGGACTGGTTAGGGAGTAGATGTCTTTGGTCAAGGAATTAGGCTAAGTGGGTAGGATAATGGCAAGATGAGGTAAATAGGGAAAATGGGGAGATGAGTGGATTGATTATGTTCATGATCTAGGAGTGCTTAGGCATATTGGCATCTCAATCAAGGCACCTAAAGGTACTCTATGAGATGTGGCAGGTGATAGATGAGGAGTATGGGATTCTAGAGCTGATAGGGCTACATGATGTAGTGACCATGTTACTAATTTGGATTGATTGAGCATTGATCATGGTGTTGGTTGAGTAGTGATACTTAAAGACCAATTTATTTCATTTTGTAATCAAGGAGATGACTATCAACTTAGAAGATGTTTATAGGATTTTTCATTTACTGATGACTGGTGCTAGGATATATTAGAGGTCTTAGATAGTGATTTGAATTTTATAGTGGTTGGGTGGTAGCTTATAGATCCATGTGCATGATGGATCGATGTCAGTGAGATGGGTCTTTAAATAGATTGACACTAGTGGTTATGGCTCTTATATATGGAATTCTACTATTAGATAAGAGGGGAAAATGGTTTCATCTTGGCTTAGGTGAGGTGGTGGAAAACATGGTTCGTGATCAATAAGTATTTACATTGGGACCTATCATGTTAGCTCACTTATATAAGGAGCTACATCTTGGTGCTTATAGGGATGTGTAGAGCTTTGGTATATCATTGTTGTTGTAGATATGGAACTAGGAGCACATTATGATTCAACAACAATTAGGGGTTCTCACTGATTTAGAGCCAAGATAGGTGATGGCATATTGATGGCATGTGGTGGTAGGTGTGGCGTAGGATCATACAGTGGATTTGCTCTTTTATAGAGAGGAATTTGATAGCTTTCAACTTAAGTAGATTACTTAGATGCCATACTAAGGCATTACATTAAAGTAGGGAGATGAGGTATGTACTTAGTTCATATTGACCCCCTCCTATATCACTAGGAGATAGGACTATGTGATTGAGAGATATAGACCAAATTGGGTCCATCACCAGTTTGGTTTTATTCAAGATGTGCCTGATCTTGAGCATATTTTTGTAGAGTGTGTAGGAGAGACCACATTGGGGGAGGCTAGTGGTAAGATTGGATGTTGTCTTTGATTATCAAGATTTGGTGCCATTTTAGTGGGATTTTGTGATAATTATACCAGAGCCAAGGGTTATAGATAAGTATCAGGCATGGTGGCAGGGATGAGTATCAAGGTGGTTGGCTCAGCCTCATGTGATGATGAGGAGAGTAGTATAAAGTGTTATAATAGTATGTGCTCACATTTAGGAGTGAGCACGATAGTAGAGATAGGGACCAACCCAATATGTGATGGATATTGATGTGAGGGGTGATGGGTAGGGATAGGGTAATGGGTAGAAATAGGGTCTAGATAAGCTGGTGGTATAGGCACCTAGGTAGCCATCTAAAGGGGTGGGACCATCTCAAGCATCATAAATTCTTAGGTACTTATTTGGAGGAGTGGGACCATCTCAGGCACCATAGAATCCCAAGAAGCCATCTAGAGGAGTGAGACCATCTCAGGCACAGTATATTCCTAGGTAGTCATTTGGAGGAATTAGACCATCTCAGGCACCATAGATTCCCAGGCAGCCATCTAGAAGAGTATGACCATCTTAGGTAGTATAGATTTCGAAGTATCCATTTAGAGGAGCAGGACCATCTCACCCTAGCTAAATTGTTGATGATGAGGCATTGATTTATAGATTATAGGTAGAGTTCTAGGCTCAAGTGGTAGAGATTGTGTGTATTAGTCAAGAACAAGACCAATTTCATGCATAATTATAGGCTATGAGGGCACAAGAGGATGGGAGACTAACCTAGGCATAGGGATAGATTGCTAGCTTACAGGTGCAGGTGGCTCAGTGAGAGAGTGATTTATCCCAGCTATGGGTAGAGATAGTAGGTTTGGAGAGTCAAATACGTCAGTGGGATACCTATCTTGAATAGGCATAGTTGTAGATTACAACTTTATAGGGATAGGTGGATGGGTTCCCAAGACAGCTGACATCACTTCATGCATGGATTTAGGCTTTACAGGGGGAGCTAGCTATTGCTGAGAGGGATCAGGATGTTACAGGTGCAGGCCTTTAAGGATAGGGGATGATGGGGATGATGAACTAGATCATGCTATTGACATGGAAGGCTCAGTATTACCAGACTCTTTATGAGGTAGTAGTACCTTTAGAGCATAGGGAAATATCCTTTTGGGTGAGCTAGTCGTCAATAAGATAGCCCTCAAGGAGTAGGGGTCGAGGCCACCACCATCACCTTAGCCATGATAGATAGTTTTGTAATGTTCATATGATGACATTCTTTTGTATATTGTATAGGGTAACTTATATATATATATATATATATATATATATATATATATATATATATATATATATATATATATATGATGATTCATTATTTTTAGATTCATGTGTTATGATGGTTATGTATATTGATGTGATTGCATGATGATCATGATGATTATGTTCTTTATATTTATGATGATGATCTCCTACTTGTAATTATTTATGGTGATGTATATTATGATTTCATGATTATGTTGTGATGTTTTATGTTAGTTTATGGTAAATGTAATGTGATGATGATGTGATCGTGAGATATTTATTTTGATGGTGCTTATGTCATATTGATATGATGAGATTGAGTTTTTATTAGTTTGTGTTATGATATATGTGAGATGGGATATATTAGTTATGATGTCTCATTGTGATGTTTAATGGATATTTTATTGATTATGATGATGAATATAGCAATGTACTTGATTTTATTTATAATGTTATACTTTTATATGATATGGACCATGTGATGAGAGATGTGCATATTTTTGTGATTTTTGTTAGGATGCATATGATTGTGATGGGTGCATATGATGGGATTTTGTTAATTTATATTTGTATAGTGGATATGGCTCCTATTTCATGATTGTCCTTTATGGTTTGGCACTCCTGCATCATTATAGTGAAGGACACTTGGATGAGGATGGATAGGAAAGTTTCAATTTATGGTTTTTACAGGGATATGGCTTGGGATTAATTGGTAGGATAAGAGCTTGGGAAGATTGTCAAACAACTATGCAATCCATGTTAATGTCACATCTTTATGAGATATGCCAATGGTCTTGATAAGGCCATGACATTTATATTAAAGATGCATAGCAAGAACTCCATTTAAAATAAGATGAGCCATTTGTAAGTATTTACTTTGATGGTCAACCCCTGTCATCCTTGTTCCCAAAATGTACAAACATATAAAAAGTAAAATAATCAAAAATATAAAATTTCATCGCATTTACATCAATACAATAATCAGACAAAACAAACACACATGCTTAAGCGGAAAAAATTCACAATTTACTAGATGGTTATGAAATGGGGATGGAAGCCAAGGGTGGGGATGATGAAGAGATGGGAGTGATAGTGGCCGAGATATCCTTGGGCATAGAAATGTGATCAAGTGTTGCCTACATAGTCTGAAAGACCTCAGGCCGATGTAGTTTTGGTCAATGGATTATGATGATGATGATGATGACGATGAGGGGATTTGATGGATAAAACATGAGGATGACATTGATGAAGGTGGAGTAGTGATAGTTAACCACTTGTACAGGATATGGGAATGTATGACATATGGACAAGGTTTAAATCACAAAGCCAAAAATAAATGGTCATGGACTATCCTGTCAGGAATCAAAGTCATAGTAACCGCCATGTTCTGTTAACCCTTGCTAATGATAGTGGGAGTGTATGGTTACATGGATGGCAAAGATTTTACATGATGTGGCTAATGCTAATAGGAGACATATCTACCATAGGAATATTGGCTAAAAGTGTGGATATAGATTGATGGGGTGATAGAGGATCTTAGGGACATGGATAATGTCTCCAAGGATAGGTACATGATTTGAGAATATTTTTCTAGCAAATGACCCAGAAGTAGCCCTTGCTGCTTTTATGATAAAAGACACATGATTACTTGTTATATATTCCAACTTAGGTAGACCAAGACCAAGCTATCCCTATCATGGCATTAGGAACTAGTTTTCACCATGGTACTTGTCGAAGGTGCCAGTGAGCTAGTTTTCACCATTGGACATTTATTTTATTTATTTAACATATATAGATGGATGGGATGGATGGGTCCTATAGATAGAGGATACAGGGACTAGGTGTAAAACCATTTGAGATGCATTATATTCATAGGATCATCCAATTATTCTCCCTCAAGTGTGGCCAACTTATATGCTCTATAGCCAAATTTGGAAACAATGATGTATGGGCCCAACCAATTGGATTCAAATTTCTCCTTCTTGTCTTTTTTTGCATTAGTGTTCTTCTAATTTTCCTTGAGGACCAGGTTACCTACTTCAAACTATTGAGCTTGAATCTTCTTGTGGTATTGTTTATTGATTTTATTTTGATATGCTCGCAGGTGACTTAGGGCTTGTTGTCATTTTTTATCAAGGAGTTCCAACTCTTATTAGTGATTATGGTCAATAATTATGCCTCATAATGAGAGAAAAATATATGGGAGTTATACTTTGATGGGTAATATAACTTCAGCTCCATATACCAAGGCATAGGGGGTGGCCCTTATGGGTGTGTAAACATTAGTGTGATAGGCCCATAATGCTGGATATAGTTGAATATGGTAATTGCAACTGACTTGATTGACTATCTTTTTCAAGATTTTGATCAGCGTCTTATTGGTTACTTTTGCTTGTCCATTTCCTTGGGGATAATATAGGGAAGAGAAATGTTGTGTGATGTGGTACTTTTGAAAAAGGGCCTCAACATCCTGATTCTTGAAAGACTTTCCATTGTCTAAGATAATATTGGCAGGAATGCCAAAGTGATAAATGATTTAATTAAGAATGAATTTAGATATCTGGAGGCCAATTGTATAAGTTAGCAACATGTCTTCTACCCATTTTGTAAAATATTCTATAGTTGTGAAAATAAACTTATTTCCATTTGAGGAAGTAGGATTAATCTTGCTGATTAGATCAAGACTCTATATAGAGAAAGGCCATGGGCTCATGATAGGATGTAATTTTTGTGTCGGTGTATGGATAAGGTTTCAATGCCTTTGATAGGCTTCACATTTTTGCACATATTGACATGCATCATATTCCATGGTTAGCCAGTAGTATCCAACTCATAGGAGCTTCTTGGCTAAGGCCATCCCATTGATGTGCCCTCCACAAATGCCAGTATGGACCTCCTCGACTACTTGAACTACCTCTTCTGAGGTTAGACACCTTAACAAGGTTCTGTCATAACCCCTTCGATAGAGTGTACTACCTAGAATAGTATAATGGGTATCTTGATGGAGAAAGGAATTTTATTGATGGTGAGTGAGGTCAGGAGGTGAGATGTTGTCATGGAGGTATTGGTAGATGGTGTGATACCAAGGGAGACTAGGATTATTAATGGTACAAATTTGTGCAGGAACTAAAGAATGATGAAATGGAGTGATCAATTATTTAATCAAAAAAATCCCTCTAAAACTCTTTTAGGGGGATTAATGAGGGATCCTAGAGTAGCCATAGAGTCAGCTACCTTGTTATTAGCTAATGACACTTGCTTAAATGTGATATTTTGAAAACTAGTTTTTAATTGGTCAACTAGTTATTTATACGAGAGAAACTCTCATCCTTTATTTGGAACTATTAATTTACCTATTTTATGATTAATTGAGAGTCCCCAAATACTTGAAAATGTTGGATGTTCCACTATATATCAAGATGAAGTCCTACTATAAGGGCCTCATATTCTGAGATATTGTTGGTACAAGGGAATGCAAGATGAAAAGCCTTAGGAATGAGATCACCTTGTCGGGTGATTAGAAAGATTCCTACCCCTGATCCATGAGTGGTGAAGGATCCATAAAAATATAACTTCTAGAATTCTTCCTATGAGGTGCTCATAATGGATTCATTCGAAAAGGGAGAGGTAAGTGGCTCGGTTGCTTCTAGTGGAGCTTATGCCAGTTGATCTAATATGACCTATCCTTTAATTGCTTTTTGATGGATATATTCAATATCAAACTCATTAAGCAACATGATCTATTTTTCCACATGACTTATTAGTGCTACTTTAGATAGGAGATACTTTAAAGGATCTATCTTTGCAATTAGGTGTACTTGATTGTTGAGCATATAATGTTGGATTTTTTGGGAGGCAAAGACCATAGCTAAACATGCCCATTTAATTGGTGTATAGTTTAACTCATATGATATTAAGGTATGTCTGAGATAATAAATGGCTCATTCCTTCTTTGATCATTATGCTATGCAAGTAAGGCTCTAATAGCATAAGGAGTGGCAGATTATATATATATATATATATATATATATATATATAGCAACAATGGTTTACCTAGAACTAGTGGAGACAAGATAGGTGGATTTGCCAAGTATTGCTTAAGATTATCAAAATCCTTTTGACAATTTTCATCCTACTGATAGGTTGCTCTTTTCTTAAGCAAGTGAGTGAATGGATGACACTTATCAATGAGATATGAGATAAAACACCTAATAGCCTAGAGATTACCTTGAAGATCATGAAGTTGTTTAAGTGTCCAGGGAGGTGGCATCTTAGTGATTGCTTGAAATTTTGCTAGATCTACCTCAATACCTTTGTTGGAGACAATTAACCCTAGCAACTTTCTTGATGTTACACTAAAGACACACTTTTTGGGGTTCAAGCATACCTTGTATTCTCATAGTCTTTCAAAGATCCTATGAAGGACCATAGGGTGCTTGAATCATGAGTGAGACTTTCCAAAGATATCATCAACATAATCTTCCATAATATCATGCATCATGTCATGGAAGATAATAGTCATTGCTCATTGATATGTTGCCCTTGAATTCTTTAGGACAAAAGGCATGACCTGGTAGCAAAACATGCACCATGGGGTGACAAATTCTATCTTATACTGGTCTTCAAGAGAAATTTTGATTTGGTTGTATCTTGAAAAGCTATCCATGAGAGATAGCATCTCATAACTAGCAGTTGAATCTACAATCATATCAATATTAGGAAGCAAAAAATCATCTTTGGGGCATACCTTATTTATGTCATGGAAATTAGTGCATATCTAAATCCCACCATGTGGTTTTGAGATAGGTACTATATTAGATATCCAATCGAAATAGTCAATAAGATGAATGAATCTTGCATCCAGGAATTTTTACAATTCTTCCTTAACTAGCAATGCCACCTTTGGATACATCTTTCACAATTTTGGCTTGAATGGTTTAACATTAGGATGGACATCAAGATGATGGACTACTGGTGAAGGATCCAATCTAGGCATATCTTCATAGCTCCAAGCAAATATATTAATAAATTGTTTGAGCAAGGTAATGAGAATTGCATACTCTAATTATGTAAGAGATGCCCCCAATTTCAAAATATTGGATTTTTATGCTATTCCAATATTTATTTCAATGACTTACTCAATGAGTGAGGGAGACTATTCTAATAAATAATGGGGTTATTTTATTTTTAGCATATCAAAGGTGGTAATTCTTGACAACTCAGTATCAACATCTAGATAGTCTTCTGGTTGAATGGGACTATCTGAAATGTCAATGGGTTTTATAGAATATTCCCCTTATACATTAGACATTTTATCATCACTTTGGGTGTTTAGTGACTCTTTTTCTCCAAAATATGATGATTCATAGAAATTTATGGAGAATCCCTTTTTATGGTCTCAGATGGCATGAAAGTCCTTGCCCCCAAGTATTCAAGAATAGCTTCATCATTTTGAAATGTGTCAAAGGCAAGCTCCTACTTGGAATCCTAGTCTATGAAGGAGGGATAATGGAGGGAGATTCTAATGGTGAAGATGGAGGTGTCAAAAAATAGGTTAGTGGCAGCCAACTCTTTGAATTGATTACAAATAGACTCTATTTTAGTATCCTCATTGGGGAGAGTTTTCTCTTTGGTCAAGATAGAATCCACAATGAAATCAAGAGGGTTATCACCATATGGTTTAAACCCTAGACCATAATAGGATGAGTTAAATTAAACATCAATAGGCTCTATCTAACCCTACACTTGCCTACGTAGTCCCTTTCCTTTATAGTTCATGTTTTCCATTATGCAATAGACAATAGGATATTTTTGTTGGGGTGAGATGAAGGTATCATCATTAGGTAAGATCCATGAATCATCACCATCTTAAATGTGTTCATCTAATAAAATCTTACACTTTCAAAAGTCATGAGCCCAAATTGATACTTGATGGTCCAAACTTCCTTCATCATGGGGGACTTGTAGCTTCGGGGAGATAATAAGAGATCACCTATGCAAAGGGTTTTGTACTCATATTCGCCACAACCTGTGGATGTGATTTTTAACTTGGTAAAATCAGATGTTTGGGTAGATGTGGTGGTTAATTAATTAGGAGAGACATAATTGGTATCTATAAGACTAAGGATGGAATTATTAGTGCCTCGAGATAATTATGGAGAAGGGGTTTGATCTATTTGACAACTGTGATGGTCAATAATCCCTGGGATGGTGACTTTCATCCCTGAATGGGGGAACTTAAGGCACTAATGAAGAGTGGATGGGATAAATTGTATTTTATGAATCCAAGGTCTCCCAAGAAGAATATTATATGGTAAGTCCATCTTGACCACATGTACCAATGTTTGATGAACTACAAACCCCACAACAATGGGAAGATAAACATACCCAATAGATGGCCACTCATTATCATCCTATTATTTGATCATGATGAGATTGGGCCCCAATGATGATTTAAAGTACCCAAAATTTTTAAGGAAGTCTATATTACATAGGTTAAGTGTTGATCCTCTGTCTATAAGGACACAAGAGACATGATGATGGGACATGGAAACCTCAATATATATTAGGTAGTTGTGATGAGGGCCAGTCGGTGGTAGATCTTGAGTGCTGAAGGTGAGTTATGGGGAGGGGGATAAATGAGCAACTAGTGCTTCATATTGATTGGTGTCCAAGTTTCTATGTACCTATAGGTCATTAATCACTTGATTTAATATTTCCTTATGCAAATTGGATGTTTTTATAAGTTCTATAAGGGAAATATGGGTAGGAGTATTTTCTAACTATTGTATAATGTCATATGACTTATTAGGCTTATCTGTGGCTTTGTTATAGGTATTCCCCCTCGGTATAGTGGAAGAAGTGGATGGCTATTGGGATGCTGCTATTGGGATGGTGATTTTATTTCACTTGGTTGTAATAGTACAATGAGAGGTGGCCAAATATATTTTCAAAATCAAAGAAGGAGGTTATTTGGAGGTGGGAATTTGGTAAAGCTTTATGGTATTAATATAATGATATGGCACATTATGATGATCAGTATAATTAGAAGAGGATGTTTTACCTTGGTCCCTTGGGGGTCTCTGGTTCCTTTGCTCATGCCTTGGAAGAGGATCTTTATAAATTCCCAATTGTCCATTGCCTGATTAAGTAGGAGTAGGATCTCCTTCCAACTCAATGTCACCTCTTTCAATCAATTCTTGTACATAGTGTTTGAATTGTATATAATTTTTGGTGTCATGGCTCTTTAATCCATAGAATTTATAGTATTCATCATCATGATACTAATCTAGTTTGGGTTAGCAATCATCAATAGGTTGAATCTAAGGCAAATTAATCATATTGGCTGAAATCAACTGCTTTAATACAATTACCAAAGGGATACCCAGGCTTGTAAGAGGTCACCTTCCTATACGGGATCTTGGCTTTCCCATAGGAAACTTGATATAAGAGATATGTGATTGTGGTGGGAGCCCCTTTCTCTAAATATTTTGGACATATTTCTATAGTGGTTTAGAATCTGTTACCCCATCTCCAACATCATTCTTATTTTTGTTAAAGACCTTTCACTTATTTGAGAATGAGGTTCCTGAATTTGAAGTGTTTCAATTACAAGAGAATAGATTAATGGTTCCTTTTTTTTAAGGGAATTTTCAATTTACATCCCCTTTTCTATAATCTCATCTAAAGTTTTTGCACATTTTAGCTTTAACTAATATTTCAACTCTGTATTGAGATTGTCCACAAATATTTTTACCATCTCCTTCTCAGTCATGGTGCATCTCAATCAACTTTCCAATCTACACCACCATTTTAAGAAATAAACCATATTTTCACCATCTCTTTGTTTTGTGTTATAGAGG
Source organism: Torreya grandis (assembly GCA_037957365.1). Taxonomy (NCBI): domain Eukaryota; kingdom Viridiplantae; phylum Streptophyta; class Pinopsida; order Cupressales; family Taxaceae; genus Torreya; species Torreya grandis. The sequence continues at coordinate 565,959 of JARHVA010005941.1, read as the reverse complement.
TCAATAATAAAAACATCATGTTCTATGTTGAAGGAGAAATGTCTAACAAATTGTTCTATCAATTCCCCAAATTTTGAGAATGACCCTTTAGGAAGATGCATGAACCACTCTAATGCTAGTCCTATTAGACTTTTATGAAAAAGCCTTAATAAGTGGACATCTTCTTGTGATACTTCATGGCAAGCAATGAATAATTATTACATGTGATCCCTTGGGTCTCCCTTTCCCCTATATTTCTAAAATTTTGGAATCTTAAAGTGCAGAGGGAATGGAACTTATAGTACACTATTGTCTAAGGGTGATGAACAAAAATCCTCATATTTGTATTTGAGGGAATATGATTTGGGTTCCACTTGTTGGAGGGTCTCTTTCATCATCTTTCATTATTGGGCAAAGGTAGGATCCCCAAGAGGATTGACTATTCAATTTTGACTTCCTTGCAGGATATGGGTATGATGGTTGTTATGAGTGGTATGATTGGTATGACTAATATTATGGACATTATTGTTATTATTGTGTTGAGCTTGGAGGAAAAGGTAAATTTGTTGTGTGAGTTAGTCTAAGCTATCTTCAATGTCAGCTTATCTCCTTTTCACCTTAGCATGTTGATTAATAAGGGGTGGCTATGGGTCACCTTCATCTAAGAATCCATGGTCCACTTCTTGGTGATCATTGTGTCATGGGGTTAATGGATGGTCTACATTATTTAGGCAGGTGCCCCCAATTTCCATATTTTGATTTTGTTGTACATATTATTCTAGGAGCTTATGAACACCTTCATTATTAAGGATGTTATGAAGAGGGTTGGTGTTGTCATTTTCCTCCTGTGGTGTAGGGATGTCACTATATAAATCCTCATATTCTTGATTTGGGTCCATGAGTTTCCCCCTAGTATGGTATTCTTGATTGGAACTTTATCCTTAGAGAAATTGTGCTTAGGTTTGGATAACCATGATGAAAGAAGATGAGGTGGGGATGAGGTGCTATTGAATGTTGTTTGACTATTAAATTATAGTTCAAAAGATGAGACTACTAGTGGTCAAGAGAAAAGTTTGATGGATAGGATAACTAGAAATTATCAAGAGAACAATAGTTCTTTTAAGAGGTCGAACTAGCAAGGATGATGATTGGATTAAATATCTTTATCAACTAGCAAGTGGAAAATTTGATGGGTGCTAGAGACAAAAGACACTTGATAAGGATAAAAGATAATGATGGGTGTTAGATTGATGTCTTATAAGGCTATTTTCAATAATAATTTCAAGTTGGGATGATGATGTGTAGAAAGGAGAATGACCTCCAATAGTTTGATCTTTTGTCTTCAACCAAATAGTCAAGGGAGGAATGAGGATGGGATGAGATTAAGAAGGTGTTTGGACAAGGACCACTAATCAACATGGCTAGATAGAGATGATGTAAATGTGATTAGGGAATTGGAAGAGCAATATGTGGATCCAAGATGAGGGTGATGGAAGTGGAGGGTAATATTTGGGATATGGACTAGGGAATAGGTGTTAAAGATGGGTAATGAAGGACACTTTATTGGATCATAAGGAGGGGAATCGATCTTTGTGAGTGATAACCAAGTGGTACTAGGATATGTAATGGGTCAAGATGTGGATGATGATTATATGGGACATGTGGATGTCTAAGTACAAGGGGTGATGTCAATAAAAATGATATGGGAATGGTCAAGACTATGGTGTGATTAGTAGATAAGACAAGGTCAAAGTGAGGTGTGATTGATTATGGATGAGGTGGTCTTATGATAAGGTGTGACTAATTTAAGATAGGAGAGGGGATAATGAAAAGGATATATAAGGAAAGAATGACAAAGATATACGAGATGATGATTAGGTGAGGATGTACAAGATGATGGGGTATGACTAGGATGGGATGCAAATAAGATAATATGGGATATGTAAAAGGATATAGAAAAAAATGATGATATATATACACAAGGGGATGAGTCAATATAAGGATAATATAGGTGGATGATGGTTATGAAATATGGATTATGTGGATAAAATAATAAGAAAATAAATGGATGATAGACGTGAAGGGTGGACTAAATGTAGATATAATAGTATGGATGGAGGGATGAATAATAGATGTGGGGAATGGACTATATATGGAATAAAATATGATGACTTAAGGATACGCTAGGTAAATTAAAAGATATAGATGTGAGAAATGGACTATATGGATAATAAAATAAGTGAGGGGATGAGACGATATAAGTATAAGATGGGTGGATAAATGGAAGATGGGTTATGGGTAATAAGATGTGACGTAAATAGGGATGTTATAAAATAGGGAAAATGAAAATTATATGTGGTTATGGATGGAGGTGAATACTAGGTGGATATAGATATGAGATGAAAATGTGAAGGAAAATAGATGATGAGGATAGTGGGTAGAAAGGGGATAATCACTATATGTGGAATGACACTAGGATTATGGGGAATGAATGTGCTATGAAGTGAATAAGATGTGGTCAAATATATGAAATAGGATTGGATGTTATGGAATGGATATAAATAAGAGAATGCTTGTGGGATGGATGAAAGTATGATAATGTTTACAAAGAAATATGTAGAGAGATGGTGGTGTTAGGTGAGATGAATCCTATGTGGTGGGGGTGAGATAAGAAAGTGAAAATGATATGGACAAAAGGATGTGGGGATGTGGGATGGTCTAAAGGGATATGACAAAAAGGATAGTGGATACTAAGTGTTATGGGATGGGTGGTACTACTAATTAGATGTAGAATGATGGGATAGTATAGTGTGAATATGTAGAAGATAGGGTATATAATGGTCAAATATTGGTCAAAATATACAAATGATCAAGGAGAAGGAATGATATTAGGATGAGTGTGAAAAGTGATATGGAATGAAAAGAGGGTGGATTAAGGCAAAAATGTTATGGAGGGAATAAGAAATATGATGTGATATGGATAGTCAAGATGAGATGATGATGGAATGAGATGAAGAAATAAATGATGGGATAATGGAAGTGATCCTATAATTTTTTTAAGGTATGAACACAAAAGATATGGGTATGGCTGACTAGGATAACAAACAAAACAAGCCTTATCACAACACATACAAAACTAATGCACACATACAACCCTAATTAGTGAACCATGTGGGAGTGTAACTTGATGTCCACACCATTTAATGGCTACACAAGTGAGGCTGTAGGCCAATGACCCATTACGGAATCAACTAAAACATCTCAACCTTGCTTGCTCCTAATGGTCACTTGATCATTGATACTGATGCTAGTAGGGGAACACCTGTTATGGCCATAGAATCCTATTCTAAGGCTTACACAAGGATATAAGGGAGTCCCATATATACACAAAGGTATGATGGGGCCCAAGTCTATATAGGATGTTGTCTGATTGCCCTGGGTATATGGAATTAATCAACCCTCACTCCATGAAACCTTGTATGGGGAATTCTACTTAGGACATAACAAAAATGCTCTCCTAATATTTATACTCCATCGAAACATGGAGTGTGGTTAGCACACAATAGTGAAACCCATGATACTAACCCCTAAAGACTAAGCTTCATGTGTGGTAATGAAATCTACGTCACATGTTATCCTAGGGAAGGTTTATACAAAAAATCAAACTCATGATACAATTAATTAACCATTATAATTACCTATGTGAGTTTCACATGATACGATAAATTATGTACACACACACAAACAAATAAAGTCTATGTGCACACACACACAAGGATCAAGTAAAGCTAATGATTAACTACTAATGATAATGTAATAATTATGAAAAATACTTAATCAATAATGATCAAAAGGGGCACCCCATTTTCCTAGAACACAAAGGTTATAAATCAACTAAGGGTGCCTTAAGAGTCTAGCAAGACTACAAAATGGTCAGAAAACCCAAAACTACAATACTGCTATTACACAAAGCAATACCACTATTAGCAGGACAATACTGCTACTAAGAAATTCATGGTATTACACAGCTTAATTTATGATCCTAAATCAAGATAAAAGGTACTAGATTAGACTTTTACTGACTAAACATGATTATAGGGCTTCATTTTTAATACAATTATTGATATCAAAATTGTCTAAACTCCAAAATTAATTGCTAAAATAAAGATGTTTAATATCGCTACTCTAGATAATAATCTCACTACTTATAGGAAAATCTCGTGACTACCAAAGTAGTGGATTTTTAAATTTGGGTAGACTCCAATAATCTTCCCTTGGACGTTATATACCCTATAAGACCAAATCACCCTCAATCAGTTTGGATGTTCTCTTTTGTCTACAAAAATAGAACCTAAACAGGATGCTAGAATAATAAAAAACCAATAGGGAAGGATTTTGACCTATGTATACCAAAAACACAATACCGCTACTAAAAATTACAATACCACTACTTATAATGCAATACCACTAGTCTCAAAGTGGTGGGATTGTTCAAACTAGACTAAATTTATTGCGCTCCTAATAATGTTCCTTAGTTGCTTTTCTCTTACAGACAGGTTAGATAGCAAAACACAAAGAATCTATAGAAGCAATAAGTAGCTCAGAGTAACAAATTGTATAGGAGGTAGGACCAGGGTGTACAATACCATGATTGAGATCAATAATACCACTATTTGTAGGATAATACCATGACTACAAAAGTATCAAGATTGTCGAAATGAACATTAATGACCCTATGGTAGCTCTTCAAGGAGTAATGTCTTTCCTACACACCACAAATAACACACCTGACAAAAATATAGGGTTAATCCACTAGCTGTCTAAATGTGAAAATTTTTAGGTTGCAACACTGCTACTAGGAATAACAATATTGCTATTAGCAGAGTATACCGTGACTTATGAAGTAGCGGTATTATTCAAGTATAACACCCTACTAAAACACTGACCGTTAATGGTTTAACCTAAAATACCATGATTATTGTTAACAATACCATTACTGCATTACCATGACTTGTAGAGAAATACCACTATTCTTAGAAACACATGAAAACTTTAAAATCTGTAATTTATTTCTCTTCTAGTTGGCCCTGTAATCATCCAAAATGCTTCTAGAAAGAGTGTTAGCCTAAATAAGGGAGGTTGGTCCCATCGTGGTTTCCAAAATGTGCACCAAATTTGGGATTCAAACAAAATATTGTCAAAGAGATAATGGAACCCAAAGATAATGACACCAATAGGAAGGGATAGAAAAGGTAAATTAGAATCTAGTGTGCATGTGTACCATCATTTTTACCTTCTCATAGCTTCAATCCAAGATTCATATGATTGAATATGATTGTTGGATTGCTTGAAGATGCTTAACAATGGATTGGATAGGCTTGATAAATGACTTGCTTGTGATATGCTTTCACTTCTTCATTCCTCTATTTCTCATTCATTTATTCCTTCATTCATTAACTTGAGCAAGTGAGGGTGTGTTGGTTTTATAGATTCATGGAGGGAAGATCAAAGTCTAGGGTGGAAGATTTTCCATGTAATCTTCTAAAATAGAGAATTCTAGAGGAAGAGGGATAGAATGGAGAGATTTATAGAACTCTCTAACTCTAGAGATCTCTTCATAGGGTTTAGGGGTTTATGAAAGGCTAGTGTAGGGTGGAGGGTGGGTAGGTAGATTATTTTGGAATTTATAATTGGCAAGTGGGATTAGGGGTAGGTTTAGTGGATAATAGGTTTTTCTTATGGATTTAAATAATAGGATTAGGATTCCTAGGGATGTAGGAATACCTAGGGGATAGGCTAGTAGGTGGTAGGTGGGGTTATGGGAATTAAAAATTCCCATATAATAGATAATTAGAATTAGATTAGGATAATGGTAGATTAGAGGGAATCAATGGAATAATGGGATGGGATAAGGTTATTTAAATTTATATTAATGGAAGGGGATATTAGATTTATGGCTAGGAAGGGGAATTAGTTAGTGGAATAAAATTAGATGAGCAAAATTAGTGTCGACTAATAGGAATATTAGTTGACTGTAATGGAGTGAGCAATTTTATGTGCATATAGACATATTGCTAAATATCAACCAATAAACTATTAAAATTAAATGGGATGCCCACGAACTTGAATTTTTCCCTTTGAGAAATCCATTACCAATTATACTTGGAGAGCCACTCAGGCATAGGCATCATACTTTGATGAAAACACTAGGTTTTCCTCCATTATAGGCTAGATCTGGAAGCCAAAAAAAAGTATCAAGGTATTGTATAGCTTCATTAAAAGTGGCCTCTTGTTCTTAGAGCATGAGGAAAGTGTCATCTACAAAGTGCCCATTAATGAGCTGGGAGGTGCGGTCGGGTAAGACAATGCCCCAAACAAGACTAAAGCACCAGAGCAAGGGGACAACCTTGGCAAATAGAATGATGGATCTTAATACTCTTGGTCTTATGACCATTAATAGTGAGGTATGCTGAGGTATCATGAAGTAAATTTTGCACTACATAAATGAAGTAGAGGCAAAAGTCGAGAGCCTTGAGCATGGCCAAAATAAATTGCCACTCAATCGTATCATAGGCTTTTTCAAAGTCTAATTGAAGTTCCTAGGGTCATAGGTTTGATCCATAGAAGCAACAGTCACCATTTCTTGATCTTTGATGAGAATTTTTAGTTGGTATTATTTTTTATAGCATTTCAAAATTCTGTAAAAGTTTTGATGGACATGAAGAGTAATTGCTAACTACTTTCGCTATACATGAAGACCTTCTTTAGTGTCTCATTTTCTTTCATTCTTCTTTTTGATGAGGGAAAATTTTCTATTTGGACTTGTTTCCATTCATAGGTTTGATTTCATTTCACCTAAAATAATTTTTTTTGTGGTTTATTGCAATTTGGTATTTCATGGGTATATTTGATGGATACTCAATATTCATTTCCACGTAACTATTTGTAATAATTATTTTCCTATAAATTAGATGGATAATGATTAAATGAAGGTGTGTTTATTTTTGAAAAGGGGGATATGCACTAAGTCCCTCCTAGTTGAGGATAGAATTAAATGTGTTATAAGTCATATACCTTTAAAATGTAATGAATTTACACAAAACAATAGTCAAGAAAATTATATACAACAAAATTTTATTTTTTTATTCATTTTTTTAAATTAGTAGTGCCTATTTTTGTATTAGTTTTTTTGCCTTTCTTACCAAAATAAAAATTAAGTATTACAACCAACTAAGATTATTCTAACAATATTGATTCAAAAGTTTACATTCAAAGATGTAAAAAAATAAATGTGAATAGGTATATAATTGGATGACCAGATATAATCATGTATAGACATTTTTGTTTAACTTTTCGAGATGTAGGACTGAAAAAGTAGAAGAAAATATGAATCCTACATAATAGAATTAGGGTTCTGCAAATATGGAGAAACAGCTAGTGAAAAAATGGAAAAGCTAACAGATTTTAAAAACTAAATTTTAGATGAAAACTACTATAATTGGAAATCCAAGTTTTTCCAAAAATCAAAACTAGAATTATTAAAAATCTAAAATCTGAATTATTTTTTTTCTATTTTTTGACACTAACAACAAAAATAAGAAGCACAGTATAATTAGAAAATCAATCAACCATTAACTAGAGAGATGTTAACTTATGAGACAGGGTGTAGTAATTGTTATTGTATGCATGTATTTTTGTATACATACATACATACATACATACATACATATATATATATATATATATATATATATATATATATATGAAAATGATGACAAAATACTAAGAGAATGTACAGTAATTCAATATACAATATTTTAGTGACTTTTGTTGATTTAGAATGTTAAGTTTGTTTTGTAAACAAGGCCAAAAAATAATTTTGTGTACACGTGAGAAATTGAATTTCTCTGTGTGAAAATTCTTTTACAAAAATATGAGTCGTATGGGTGAAGGTCTAGAGATGCAAAAAATTATGATGAAATTTATTCAATGATAGAATAAAATAAGGTGTTTAATTAAAAAGGTACACTAGTTAATCGCATAAATTACAACAACTTGAATTATCATAAAATCAGTCTAATTTCTTACACTACAAAGTGAAAGAAAATTAGAATAATGGTTAGCACAACTCTCTAGGTCAACACAACCTTGGGTGATTTTGAATCAAATTTTCTCATTGATTATTAAATGACATATCATATGCTCTGAAAGTATAATGGTTAACACATGAATTTGCATTTCTCACACAGTAATCAAAGGATAAGCACTTGATGATCATAGTTTACAACATTTGATGACTTTCAACAAAAAAATGTTCTTCTAATATATATCTTTGCAAAATAAATAGATGTGATACTATCAATCACTTTCAAAATTGGACCTAAATAGATGGTGGAAGAGTTATTGTGTACCAAAAAAATCTTAGAGGAAGTAGTTTCCTATTGACCCAATAAAAGCAAGGGATTAGATGTCTATAAGGAGAAATTTTTGGTCTGAGCCATCTTGCCTTTCCTTTGGATATGCTTTTATAGACTACTCTTAGGTAGGAGAAGTGACAAAATGATCAAATTCAAGAATAACAGAAGGATCAAATTCAAAAAAAAGAGAAATCAACATAGTAAATGATGGCTTCTTGGAAAAAACTCTAAGGTGCCGAAATTAGATGATCATATTAATAGAAATATTTCACAGCTATGTATTTTGTTTATCCAACATTTGAAATCTTTGCATAGAAGAGAAAGTGTTTGTGAGGTAAAATATGGTGTGATGTAAACATGTATTTATTTGATAAAATTATCCATCCCTAATTGGCATAAAATATTATTTATTCTTCTCCTGCCAATTTATACAAACCTAAATTTTAGTAGGTGTTGTGAAATATACTTCTAAGATATAAAAAACATTGGAAATATGAAAAAAAAATCTCATAAGCCTTGATGGTTTAGTTTCTCATAAGCCCTTATGGTTTGGTTATGCTCTAGTTATAGATGATCCCAATGTGTGGTACAATGTATGACATAACCTAACTACATCTATAAAATGCTAATGAAGAGAAATATTTAGAATAAAAATTAGGCCAAACACTATATGTTTATTATGTTTGTTACAAAAAAATTCATATCGACATAAGGCACTTATAGCGAGTGACAAAAATCTAGCTTGATGGGTCTATTTTTTAGATGCTACATATAGTTCTCCCCATTAGGAGAGAGATTAAATTATAGTATGTGTAGATGAATACCTCTACACCTACAATTGTATGGATAAATTTAAAAAAAAAATGATAAATAAAAAATTAACCTTCGATAATAAATTTAGATAGGAAGGCAAGGAACTCTACCCACTTGCTTCATGTCCAAAGATGGGGGGGAATTGGAGTTTGACCCTAAAAATAAAATAGGCCATCATATATTTTGAAGAAGATAGAGGATGATACGTAATGAATATATCACTTATAGCATTGATCTCCTGCTTATGCACCATGAAGCTTATAAGCTATAATCCTTTGGCAAATAGAGAGCTTAAAAGTAAATTTGAATCATTTATTCAAGGGTTGATATCATTTCCCTTGAATAAACCTGGCATCGCTTATCATCAATGTTTAAAGGTTGGTTGCATTCTCACTTTTTACTCTTTATCTTTGGTTATTAAATTATTATGTGACCAAGGGCACAGTAGGGTGATAGCTAAATTAAAGAAAATTCTTGGTGAGAGGACAAAATTTGCATATTAAATATGTCAATTTTTTTTACTATGTGCTTACAAAATTGAACAAGGATGGGATAGAGTTGATGAAAGATATTGCTTTGGATTTGATAAATGTTATTCTATTCACTAGTCATGTCAACTCCTAATTATCGACCTCACCCTTCCCCTATCATATAAAATTTAATGCAGGCACATATATCTTTATAGAAATAACATGAAGTAATGGTTATGCTTGTGTTATATCAAATTTCCCACTACTTCCCAAGTTCAGCGGTAAAGGAAACAAAATTTATTGTAATGACACATGAATTTTTTGAGTCATGCCCTTTGATAGTGCATTCATTCCATGCACTGTACATGACATCAATGTTTTTTACCTTAATAACATGTCAACAATCCCACCCAATGAAAACATAGATAAATTCCCTTTTCCATATTTTGTTTAACAAATGGACAAGTTAACTATTGATGATTCGAGCAATATTTCATGTGATAATTCGGGTGACAGTTCTACCCCAATTGGTGGCAGAACTTCTGGGAGCCATAACTTTTACACCATAGCTCCGTTTGATTCCCCATTTAAACCATTGGAAATCTAAGAATGAGGGGAATGTCATGAGATGGTAGTGAGCTCTGCTTGGTGAGTTTTGACCTCTAAAAATGAAATGGAAGTGCCCCAAATTTCAATTTTAGTAGTGCACTCTAAAAATAGCGAGTTTCTAAAATTGTAATTTCTCGAATTATTTATTGTTGTAAATCATGGAAGTTGAACCACCTAATTTACCTCAATATTGGCGACCTTCCACATCCTATTCCTACCCTAAAAATGTGTATAAATGAATATGTAACCTAAAATAGAAATTAGACATCTATTCCTAGAGATAGGCATATGTTATATCTACAATTTTGAGGAATAAAACATCTCTTCTCAGAGATAACATTATTACAATTATGTTGCTCTTATTTCTTTAACTATCTTTCAACCAAAGCTTCTAAGTTTTGGATCAATAGTATCAAAGTGGTTTGTCTTTAGAGTGTATGATCCTGAGGATGAGGTCAGGCTACAAGAAGCTTGGGTGGAAAACAACAAAGCTTCCAAACTATCCACCTATTCACTCCAAATGGCAGACAACACTGAGACATCTGATCCTTTCAAGGAAATGGTGAATAAATCCCTCAAATAGTGGTAAGTTTAGATGTTACAACAATTCACCCAAATTTTCCAACAAATCTTAATGGGAAATTTTGGCTCCTCATCTGCACCCCCACATCCTTTAAGTGCCCCAACACCCTTCAAGGTTTAGGTGAATTTTGATATCCCTACATTTGAAGGCAAAATCAATGATAATGCAGTAAAAAATTGGTTGGATCAATTATCTTCCTATTTTTCTATAAATAAACTCACTGATAAAGAAAAGATCACTTTTGCTCTTTTGAAAGCATCACTGCCTGTCAAAAATTGGTGGGGAGTGTACAAAAAGAGATTCAATATGGATGATATTGGTCTTGAGGCATAACCTACCTAGGATGATTTCATAGAAGTTGTAAAGGAAGAATACTACCCCATTGGAGCATATGATGATTTGTATATAGAGTGGTAATAACTTCGCCAAGGTAAGGAACAATCTATTTAAGATTACATTGACATTTTTTATTCTCTATCTGTGAGATTGGGCATCCAAGAAAGTGAGAAACACAAGGTTCTCAAATATCATGGTGGACTATAATGGTATATATGGGGGGAGATGGAACTCTTCAATTTAGAAACCCTTGGTGAGGCATACAAATTCATGGTGAAGATTGAGCAGAAGCATGAAAGAATGTATACAAAGAGTAAGCCTTTAAAATGGAAAAGTGACAAATAAGGTCAGACATGAGGCCAAAATTGGAAGAAAAGGGAAGAAAAGACTAGGAAATGGTGTGATTATCATAAATCTAGAATGCACTCTAAAGAAGAATGTCGAGCCATCAAGTCCCTACTTTTTGAGTCATAATCCCCAACATCTACTGCTCTACCTCATACATACCATGTAGTCAAAGAGTATAAAGAAGAGATTACAGATGTTGAGCCTGATGTCATCATTGCTTCATCATAGACCCATGAGGAGAGGCTAGATGATAAGGAAAGGTTGTTTCACTCTAAGTTATGGGTGAAAGTTAAGCATCTACTTTTCATTCTTGGTAGTGAGAGTCAAAAGAATTTAATCTTTGCTAATGTTGTGAAATGCCTAAACTTATCCATGAAGCCTCACCCAAAGCCAACAATATTGGATGGTTGAGTCTAGGGAGAAACCTCCATGTCACCCACCAATGTCTTCTCTCATATGCAATAAAACCTTTTTAAAATGAGGTCTTATGTGATGTGGTCAATCTAGATGTTTATGATGTGCTCTTTGGTCAGCCATTCATGTATGATCGACATAGCATCTATGAATCAAGAACTTGAAGGGTTACCTTCACTCTTGGAACATGGTGTTACAAGGTACTAGAGGTACCACCTCTGTCTCCCTGATTAGTGTCAAGAAATTTGTTCTCATGGTGGTCAAGCCATAGAAATCCAAAAGGGTCAATGTTGCAGCCTTAACTACACAAACAAAATAACAAAAGAAGAAAATAAATACCAAGCTAAAAAATTTCATGGCCTTCCATCCATGGACTGATGGTCAAATAGAAATGGTGAACAATCAGGCCCTACACAGCTCTACAAAGCACAACTCCACAAAGCATTGTCCATTCCAAGTATGCATTAGGTATCAAATCAAAAGACAACTACCACACTTGATGAAAAATATTGATGAAATGGAGACCATTACTTCTCAAGGAGGGAGGAATGATCTGAGAAACATTTTAGGTGATAATTCAAGTGACAGTTCTACCCCAATTGGTGGCAGAACTTTCAGGAGCCATAACTTTTGCACCATAGCTTTGTTTGACTCCCCGTTTGAACTGTTGAAAGGCTAAGAATGAGGGAAAAATCATGAGATGGCACTAAGATTTTAATGGTGGGTTTTGACTCCAAAAAACTAAATGGAAGTGCCCCAAATTTCAATTTTAGTAGTGTAGTATAAAAATAGTAAGTTTATAAAAATAATAACTCCTCAAATTTTGTATTGTTGTAAATCATGGAAGTCAAACCACTTAATCTACCTCAAGATTGGTGACCTTCCAAATCCTCCTCCTACCCTAAAAATGTGTATAAATGAAGATGTAACCTAAAATGGAAATTAGACATCTCTTCCCAGAGATAGGCATATGTTATATCTACACTTTTGAGAAATAAAACATCTCTTCTTAGAGATAACATTATTACAATTGTGTTTTTCTTATTTCTTGAATTATTTTTCAACCAAAGATTCTAAGTTTTGGATCAATTAAAAAATTGCAAATATTCCATGCACAAACAATAATGAATTTTGATTGGTGAAAATGAGAGAGTTTAATCAAAATTTAAAGCAATTTGATTGCTTTAGTTACCCTTTGGTACTAAAAATATATCCCTGACCAAGAAATCTATGGGATCAATCATCAAAATTAAATTTTCATTTTACTATTGGAATGCTTCACATTATATTAATAAAAAAATATAATTATTTCACTATTTTTTTGTGTTTATTTTATTTATAAAATAAGAAGAAACTTAAATAAGGGTGTGGTTTAGAATAAATTGATTTCATTGTGTGTGTATGCAATTGGAAATGCATCATGTCTATGAATTAATCCTATATCAGATAAGATAGATCACACTTACACTTTCGATTGGGATACACTTGTTAAATGGGAGCATGACCAATATGGGGATCCAGTAGACCTGATTAGGGGATCACTTTTATCACTTGTCACAACATATCATGCTAGGAAGTGTTCCAAATCCTATAGTATAACATGATCACACAACAACCCTAATGAATTCCTAAGATCTAAAACATTTATTTTATACTAATATCAAGAATATAAAATCTAATCTAGTACACACCAAAACTTATGGCATAAAGTGGGGGTTATAAGCAATAAAATATAACTAAACTAAACATGTATTCAAAGACATATACTCACATCAATGTATACAAAATCCTAATAAATGGATAGAAGAATACAAATGCATTATCTATCTACTCTTATAAAGGACAAATAAAGTTAGGATTACTTACCTTCGAAGACAAATCCACTAAGCCTCAATCTCTTCCTTGGCCAAGGTGATTTGTAAAAGATTGTTGTGGTATGTAAGGATAACCAAGATAAATTATCTCTAGGCTACACAACCTATATAAGCATCCAAATACTTCTCCACAAGACAAGATTCGTATCTCCAAAGAAAGTATGGAACCCTAAGATTTATTCCTCAAGTAGAAAAGTATGTTGGGATAATGATGGTATATGTTTTTTCACTGATGTCAAGTGGCATTGGTGATGAAAAAGTGGTCTACAAAGTCAGAGTGATGGAATATGGTGGTCTAATGTATTTGGAATAATGTGATACTTGCAAGGGTATGCGTGGGTGACCTAGGTGGACGTTGTATGGCTTAAAGGAGCTTAATGTGCTTGGCATATACATTTTGGACATGTATAGGGTAATAAGAGGTCAGACAGATGATTTTTAAAAAGTGTCAAGTAGTCTACAAGGTTGTTTGGCTCTTGGCCTAGTTGGCCTAAATAGACTAGTGAAGTCCTTATGAACAATCATGATGAGATTATGAGGTGGAAGTGCTTGTATTATAATAAGAGATGATTGAGTAATTTTATTCAATGATTTTTATCATGTCTCAATTCCATAGATGAAGAGGAAAGGTAGAAATTTGGTTATGTGTTCTTGGACTAGCTTGCAAGGTGGTTTAGTAGCATTTGTTGAGGGGCATTGTGATATTTAAAAAGTGTTTATGTTTTTGAGATGGTTTTAAAAGGTGGTATAGGGTTTATGCAACGTTTTTTGCAGTTTAAAAGTTAATAAGTGAAAGAAAAAGTCAGAAAAGTGCTTCCAAGGCTTTAAAGGGTGCTAGAAAGGTGTCTAATAAGCCCAATAGGAAGTTTCTCATGCTTGATGGCATGCACAGGGTTTGCATGGGGACATGAGCCTTTTGGAGAAGGTGGAGAGATTTATTAAGAAGGTTTACCAAGCATTTAATTTTGGGTTAAGGGGCACATCTTTATGAATGATTGTTAAGAAGCTAAGGAGGTTTTTGAGTGCTAAAACCCTAGTCTTAGACCTGATGTGAAATATCTTATTAGCAAGTATTCAAAAAGATGGTGGAAGGTTAGGATGATGATTTTAGGTTGTATAGGATTACTTTAGGTTTATGATAAATAATTTTTGGTCTCTTGACAGTATTTGGGTCCCACAAAAAATGGGTTGTTAACAATATTCTTGTTTTTTAGTAACATTTATGAGAATGACTAGATGATCTAATGGATGATTTTTGAAGATTAGGACTTATCCCAAACATAAATGAATTTTTTTATGAATATTCATATTTATGTGTCAAACTTATAGAAGGTTAAGGTTTACTATTTGATATGAAGGAAATGGTGCCATAAGTGAGAAAGAGTGGTTAGAGTGAAAAGAGGAATTAGAAGGCCTAATCAGTGAGAAATAATGGGTATAAGATTTTAGAGGTGATTTAGGGGATGTATTCATTATATCCATGAGATTATTATTGTTTCTAGTCACTTGGAGATGATTCAATGGTTGACTCATAGTTGACCATGATGGTTTTGCTAGCAAAAGAAACCTATTTTAGATGATTAAGTTTATTTGTAGGGTAGATGGTTAGATCAAGTGTTTTTAATGATTAGAGAGTGTTGTGGAATCCTTGAATTAATTTTTTAGATATTTTTAATATTTTAATAATCTTTATTTAGTCAAATATAGTCACATAAGTGGTGTTATGCTTCATTTATGAGGTGTTTGTGATATGAGCTCATGGTATGGTATAGAAAGCTTGTATAGATGATCATGGCTGACCTTAGGAGACATTAATAATTATTCCTAAGATGTTATAAAGATATATGGCCAACCATAATTAATATTGGTATATATACAAGGTGATTTATGCCTTTTGGGTGTGTGTACCAAGCTAAACAAGCAAGTGGGTGTTAATATTTGAAGACCTTGTACAAAGGTTGTTGGGGGTCTTGGTGACCAATGTTTGTATAAGATTGAGTATAGGAAATTCTCATTAGACTCAGCATATTTTTATGATTCTATTGATTATTTTTATTATATTTATGAGTGCATATTTAAATATGAGAAAAATATTTGTGGAGGGGCTATTTGCTTGTGTTGAAGAGATAGCTTGGTGTTGGTGACTTGTGTGGAATTTTAGAATTAGAGAAGAGTGTTATTGCATGGTTTCTCTATCAGATTGAGAAGCAATCAAATTTCAAGAATTATTCTTATGATATATGTTGTGTTGGTGCTCAACATCTTAGGTAAGTTAGTGCTTGTCATCTTTAGGAGTTGGTACTCCTTGTGAAGTGGGTGCTTCACTAAAATCTCTTGTTTGACCCATATTTATAGGATAGTAGTCCATTGTTGTTTCAAGATTGAAATTAGGTTTTATACCCCATGAGGCTTTCCCATATAAACCTTTGTGTAATGGTTACTTTCATGTTTGCACTTTGATTCATCTTTCTTGCATATTGATGTGATTGGCCAAGTAGCTTGAAGAGTTGGGAATTGAATTACATTATGGTATCAGAGTAGGTATTTTTGAGGCTTAACAACTTAAAAGGTGATTCTAAGGTACAATGGCAATTCAAAGAATGCAAGGTGGTTTATTTTCCAAACAAGCTCCATTATTTAATGGTTATAACTATGCCTTTTAGATTTCAAGGATGCAGACCTTTAAAATCATGGCTCTAAGATTTGATGTTTGGTAGATTATTATTGATGGATATGTTGTTCCTATTAGTTCTCCTACTAGTGCTACTAATGAAAAACTATTTGCAAGCAATTCAAAGGCTATGAATGTTATTTCTAGTGGTTTATCAAAGACTACATTATCAAAGGTCATTCACTGTCAAAAAACTAAGGAGATGTGGACTAAATTGAAGACAATATATGAAGGAGACTCAAAGGTCAAGCTATCAAAATTACAAACATTTAAAAGATAGTTTGAGAGTCTCAAAATAAAGGCGGATGATTATGTGGCATCCTTATTAGAGTGGATGACATGGTCAACATGATTAGGGGTCTTGTAGAAGATCTCAAAGAGGATGTTATTGTTCAAAAGGTCCTAAGATCTCTATCTTACATGTTTTCAGTCTAAGGTATCTACAATTGAGGAAAGTCATGATCGTACACTAATGAAGATGGATTAGCTTTATGGATCTCTCACTGCTTATGAGATGAGGATAAATGAAGACAAGCGTCCTAAGAAGGATGTTGCTTTTAAGGTAGAGAATAAGCCTAAAGAAAAGAAGACACAAAGTAAGGGGTCTCAAATAAAAAATGCTATGTTAGATGATATATCTGATGATGATTTAATTGATTTGTTTTCAAGCAATTTGAAGATTGGATCAAGTAATTAGAGAGGTAAGCTTCCTTTTAAGTGCTTTTACTATGGTGAAGTAGGTCATTTTACAAATAAATGTCCTCACAAGCATAAAAAAGATGAGGATGAGGATTAGGCAAAAGATAAGAAAGGTTTTAGGTCTAATAGAAACAAGAGATCATTCAAGAAGTTTAATAACAAAAGGAAGTTTTATAAGGACAAAAGGAGTCTATACACAAAGATGGATGATAGTGACTCAGAAGTAGGTGATGACAGTCAATATGAGAACATTCATAATGAAAGTGAAGTTGAGGATGATAAATTACTTTTCATGGTAATCAAATCATATGATGAAGGTGATTATTCATATCAAATTGAAGGAAACTAGAGTGGATCAGATGAAGAAGATGAATAAGACATTCCAAACTATGAGAGTGAACTAAAAATTGCTCTTGAAGATTTGAAAATTAAAAGAAAGGTATGTAAAGGTTTGAAGGCCAATTTGAAAGAATATGAAGTTCAATTCAGTATTTTTGAGGCTAAGATAATTGAAGATAATAGGGAGCATCAAGGAGAAATCATGTTCTTAAATTCCAAATTGGAGTCTATATCCTCAAGCCTAAAAGGTAAGGATGAAGAGTGTTCCAAGTTGATTATAAAAAACAAGTTTTTGAATGATGAATTAAAGAAATATTTGAGTAAGGCTAAGTCTTTTGCCAAATAGGAAAAAAGCACAAATGATCTTAACAGTCTGTTGATGAATCAAAACTATTCAAGTGATAGAATAGGTCTAGGTTTCATTCAGAAGCCATTATTAGTATCTCAAGCAAAGGATAAAAACATTGAAGAGGAGAAAGACAAACCTACAAAAATCAATACACAAACTGAGGGTGTTAGCTCCAATAAGGTAAGACAACCTAATGCCATAAAGCATTTGAACTTTAATGGATATGGTCATATTTGTCATGAATTTGGTCATAAATCTAATGATTGCAAGATAAAGGCTAAAAAAATCAATCTGCCTAATCTTATGAATGAGATAAAATGTTTCAAGCATTTAGAGATGGGACATTTAGCTAATCAATGTCCAAATAAGATAAAGCAAGGTGAGTCTACTCCTAAGAATATAACATGTTTCAATTATCAAAGGACTGGTCATTTAGCCAAATTTTGACAGTATCAAATAAGGATTGCATGTTTTAATTGCAAGGTATTTGATCATATTGATAATTTTTTTAAGAAAAAGGGGGCTCTTAACCAAGTCAAGACCAATCAGGCTCCAAGTTTTCAAGAGAGGAAAGACAAAGTCTTATACAGGCTAAAGGAAGAAAAGTAAGTAATAATTTATATGTCTATAGATTAGGATTGTGTGTTTTCAAAGATGGAGAGTGCTTCCTTAATTGAATAATTTTCATTATCTACTCATGTTTTCAATGAAGAGATAAAAAACAATGAGAAGTTGAAGAAAGAAGACAAAGACAATCTTAAGATAAGTATGGATCATTTTACAGTTGTAGATGATGATATTTCCTATATAGATCAATCATTGATAGACCTTGAAAAGGTCAATTCAGTTGAAAATATAGATCAAGACATGGTGGCATCCTCATTTGTTGCCTATTCAATTTTGAAAGAGGAGGAGAAAATTTCAAGAATAGAAGAGGTAGTCATAGGCAAGTCAAAGAAGAATAAGATAGTGTTGACCAAAGAGGAAGAAGAATATGAGAAGATGTGGTCCACTCCAATATTCACACTATTATAAATCAGTCTTGAGGGATTTGAAATCTGTATCTATCCTTCACAAGAGACTCTTGTAGGTGAAGAAGCAAGATTGTTTGTTCAAAAGGTATGTTCAGGGCTTTTGGTCCTAAAGTGTCATTTTGATCAATTTTTTATGTCTTGGTTGAGTGATGATTTGAATGAGAAGGAAGAAGTAATTTGTATGAGGTCTTGAAGAAGATTGTCATGAGTCATTTCTAGGTGTTTTGAGGTCTTGATGAGCTTAGATAAGTGTTTTATGATCAAAATTCTGAGTTGACCATTTTTGGCAGTGATGACTACCTAGAAGGTGCCAATATAGCATTTAAAGTGTTCCAAGGTGGATGTAAGGTATATAATAGATGATTAAAGTTGGTTTTTGCATGTCAAAGAAATGTAGATAGATTGGAGATGCTCCTAAGATGTCCAAATGTGTTTTTGACCATTTGGTTAAGATGCTTGCTGTAGATGATGACTTTGTATGCCCAGAATGCTTGGTTTCAAGGGTCACTTGAAGTATGAAGGTGTGTCATGAAGTATATTTAGCTTAGGAGGGTCTAAAAATGTGTTTTAGACACGTTCCAAGTGGTTTCATAGGTGGACAAATGATTTTGTGCCAAGTGGAGCATTTTGAGTGGTCATTGTCTTCTCTTCTCAAGAGCATGTGTTTGGTGGCGTAAAGGAAGTAATGGTTCTCAAAGGTTTGAAGGCTTTAAATTTGGCATGGAAGTGAGTTTTGATGGTCTCTAGGTGTGGTCTCTAGCTCAAGTGTCTGCATTGACTAGAGGTTGACTTTTAACCAACTATTATTTTGAAGGCCTAGTGATTTGGGCAAGTTTGGAAAACTGGTCAAACTTTGAAGTTGGAGGCTAGAAGATTAAAAATGAGTTGAATGAGACAAATGGGTATCTAAATCATCTTTTATAGTGGTATGGAAATAATTATATTTCTTTTTATTCAAGTGTTAGCTCACTAAGATGCCTAATTGGCTAGTAGGCTAAAGAAAGAAGTATACTAAAGAAGATGAGCTGGAGGCTCATTCTTGGCATGTATAAGGGGAAATGATATTGGTCTTAAAATATGAAGTTTCATGGCTTTAAGTGATTAGGTTAGATATTTATTAGATCTACAGTGGCCAAATAGGGTTATATGGGGTCTAAGTAGGCCTAGTGAAGAAAATGTAGATTTTTTAGAAAGTTTTCAAAAGAAGGTTATAATTTTTGGTTATAGTCGAGTAATTTGGCCTATTATAGGTATGTTTTAGGTATGGTGGTGTTCTTGAAGTGCCTTTGGTGGTCTGCAGGGTGCCTTGAGTGCAAAGGTATGTGAGCTTGCATAGTGTTATGGTGGTCATGTTGTTGTTTGAGTTGATGGTAGCTATTCTTAGAGGTCCTATACATGTGTATGGGTTGTGTATATTATGGGGGATCCTTAAAAGTGGATCAAGGTCTTAGGGGGAGATATGTTACCTTGCAAATTGGTGGCAGGTCTAAGGATCTTAATGGTTCAAGAGCAATTTTTGAGTGAGAGCACCTTCCAAGGGCGAGTTGTGCCTATTTGAGGTCATAATGTTAATTTCTCAGATGTATTCTTGAAGTTGATATTGATTCCATGTGTTTCTTGTAGCTTACTTGCTTGATTTATATGGTGCATAGTGTTGAATGGAGTCCACTTTGTCACTTTGGCAAAGGGGGAGAGAGAAAAGGAGTATTACCATCAATGAAAAAGGGGGAGATTGTTGGGATATTGATGGTAGATGTGTTTTCATTGATTTCAAGTGGAATTGGTGATGACAAAGTGATCTAACAGGTCAAAGTGATGGAACATAGTGGTTTAATGTACTTGGACCAATGTGATACTTGCAAGGTTGTGCGTGAGTGTCTAAGGTGGATGTTGTATCATTGAAAGGAGTTTATTGTGCTTGGAATATACATGTTGGAAATTTATAGGGTGCTAATAGGTTAGATAGATGATTTGAAAAAGGTGACAAGTAGTCTGCAAGGTTGTTTGGCTCTTGGCCTAGTTGGCCTAAATGGACTAGTGATGTCTTTATAAACAATCATGATGATATTATGATGTGGAAATGATTGTATGAGTATAAAATATGATTAATTAAGTGTATTAAATGATGTTAACCATGTATCAGTTCTAGAAATGAAGAGGAAAGGAAAAAAGTTGGTCTATGTGTTCTTGGACTAGCTTGCAAGGTGGTCTAGTGGCATCTATTGAGGGGTGTTGTGATATTTTTAGAGTGGTTATGATATTAATATGATTCTACAAGGTGTAATATGGTGTCTAAAAGGTGTGTGCCAAGTTTAAAGTTAAGATGTGAAATAAAAAGTTAGGAAAGTGCTTCCAAGGCTTTAGGGGGTGCTAAAAAGGCGTCTAGTGAGCTCGATAGGTAGTTTCTCATGTTTGATGGCACATGCAAGGTTTGCATGGGGACCTAATACTTTTGGAAAAGGGGGAGAGAGTTCCTAAGAAGTTTTTACAAGCATTTATTTAGGGGTTAAGGGGCACTTCTTTATGAATGATCATGATCAAAAATTTAGTTTTGAAAAATGTTTCAAGTCAGAGCTTCAATGATGGCACACTGTAGAGCTCATCGAGAGCTTTTTGACGCTTTTCATGGTTCACAAAATGGAGTCCAAATGCTCAAGATATGGTCATTTGAAGATTTGTTAAAAAAATCACTTGCGACATTTGGCACGTGATTCAAAAACGTATCGACATTTAGACCTATTAGAAGTTGACACATTGCACTATTAAAAATCTAAGTGGGCCAATAGCCATTTGACACGTGGAAAAATGGCATTGACATGTTCCAAGGAGGCAACAAGCTATTTAAAACCTTATCCTTTTACCAAGCGCTTGCATGTGGGACAAAGCATAAACTCTGAGCACCTAAAATGGAGGGAAGAAAAATTCAAACTTGGTCAAAACGCACCCAAGGAGGTAGGCCGCCCTTGTCCTCATTTCTAGGTGCCTAGAATAGAGGAAGGAGGTTTTGAATCTGAGACCTGGCGCCTAAAAGGGATAGGCCTTGACCACTTCAGCCATGAGTCTTGAAGTGTTATATAAGGCACTAATTTTTACTTGAATTTATTAATTTTTGGACTATGTATTTGTATTTTAAGAGGTTGAGAGTTTTTTTAAGCTTGGAGATAGCTACCAAATGGTATTTTCTCCAATATTTGACCTTATACACAGAGGGTAATCCTTTTTAATTATGTTTTGTAATTAAAAAGAGAAGTATTTTATTATTGTTTGGATATACCAATGGATTAAGTGAAGGGACCAAAGCACATTTGGAAGGGGTTGAAAACTGAGGAAGGATTCTGTGTGACCGAGCTTGAGTATATCAGCAAGGTGGAGTTCTTGGACAGAGATCAGCCTGAGGGAAGTTATGCAACATTTCAAGAATTTGTAAGCCATTTGTTGCACAAATTTAATAGAAATGGTCCTCACTATTGGGCAGACTCAGAGATGTAGGCAAAATATGCTGAACTCCATTATCAATGTCGAATGGTAATTTGTCATTTGCCTGCATGTTTTAATTCAATTTTCTGATTTTTAATTATGAAATCATGCAAAGATTAAATTTGGACAATTTACAACATTTGATGTAAAAAACAAAAACTAGTTTAATTGGTAAAAGGAAGTAACAAGTCTTTTGATCATTCCAATCCAACCAAACAACCGAGAACATTTTTGCCATAACATTTTTCAAGTTCTTTTGAGTTTTTTCAAGAAATTGATAAGTTTTGAGAAATTTAGTATTCGTATTTTGAACTTCACTTTGAGTTGATTCAGTGTAGTTTACGGATCAAGTTGGTATTAGATCAGTTGATCAATGGGATTTAATAGTTGGTTGTTGTTTTTGCTTCTATTTTGGCATTTGTTTCAATTTTTGTGATTCGACAGGTGCAATGGGAAAATTATCAAACTAAGCCAACCTTGATGTGCTTGAAGCATATAACCAATAAATCCAGGAAGAGAATGCTTTCTTGAGAGCAAGATTGTACTCCTTGGATTAGGAGATTGCCCATTTGAAAATGGAGTTACGAGCCAAGGATGAGCTTGTGGAAAAACTACAGAATGGTGGAAAAGTGAAGGATTTGTCTTCCACTATAGATGCAAGCACTATGACAGATGAAAACATTGTAAGTGCATGTAAGTCATTAATTGATTTTCCTTCCCATGAAGAATCTAGTAACAATGATTTTGGTAAATTTGAACAATATACAAAAGGAATAGGTTCAAAATTACTTGTTAAAATGGGATTTAATGGAAAAAGCCTAGGAAAAGATGGCCAAGGTGATACTAACCCCATTCAGGTAGAGAATAAGCCTAATCGTACAGGGTTAGGATACAGATCTAGTATTCAAAATGAAACAAGTGAATGCTCTGAGAAAGCAGAAGCAAGATGTGTTATGGAGAATTGTAAATCCTCTTGGATGGAAGGTAAAACACATTCTTTTCACCACACTTGCAATCATGTTGATTCTAATTCTACCAGACAACATAAATATTCCAATGTTCCTTTTGATTATGGTACACAAAATATGTGGCACGTTTATCCATGTAATTTTGTGGATTGTCTAATCATTGTGTAGCCAAATTTTGGAAACGTAAATCTTTGTTAGGAAAGATTTTGAAAGACTATTCTCCTAGATAGAGTTCTGAGAGTAGTAATAAGAATATGTTTTCCAATAGAGTGGACAAAAGGTTTTGTACTCATTGTAACAGAAGTGGACAACAGGTTGAAAAGTGTTGGAGACTTCAACCATCACACCATCCTAGAAATGGTAAGATTAAGATGGTCTATAAACTTATCAATAAGGTAATTAATGAATTTAAATCAACCCATACAAATTTTACTAATTCCACTAAAGAAATCTCACCAATTAATCAATAAAATTTGATTAAGAGAGTTGGTAAACAATTTTTTGACATTCATGTTGTCATGATTAGTGGATGCAGTATTTTTGCAAAGCATGGTTAAGAATTCACCTAAGGGAATGAATGATTTTTGATAAGATGTAGATTAAAGTTGGTGGGAACACTTCAAGACAGGTTTACCATATGAAGTTTTTCAAATTCTCACTTTTTGATAACTCTAAGTTTTTGAATCTCTTATTTATGTTGTGTGAGTTGTCTAGAGGACTTGAACTCATTTGATTGGTTGGAGATAATAGCAGAAAGCATGTTGTAGGTTGAGTTGATTCCTTGCAACACTTATTTGACTGCTATTTTGAATGAATCTTTGGCACATGGATGTATAGATGCATGTTTAAGACCCTTTGGGCATGTTTAGATGTTAGGCAGCATACACTTTTGGTTGTTTGCATTTGCTTAGCATACAAATCCCATATTAGGGCATTGTATTGCAACATGTCCACAACATCTATTGTATGTTGTCAGCATTATAATCTTGTCTTGCAGTTACATCAGGAGTTGTTTTAGTTTTTGGCAATTCACCACTTTACAGGATGTGACATTTGGGCAGGTAGTGTTGGTATGTTGTAATCACTTTTGCAGTTGCAGATTCACTTACTCATGCCTTTAGATTAGGCATTTTTATAATTTGATTCATTTTAATGAAATTGTTTATACCTCTTGCTATGATTGGGTTCTATTTTTATTGATGCAGTAGACCAGTTATAAGATTTCAAGGGATATTGGACTTTTGGAGACCAAAAGCCCTCCATTAGGAAGGTGTGATCCAAAAGTTGGTTCTAAAAAAGGTTTCAAGTTAGAGTTTCAATGGTGGCACACTGTAGATCTCATCGAGAGCTTTCTGACACTTTTTTTGGTTCGCAAAATGGAGTTCGGATGCTCAAGATATGGTCATTTGAATATTTGTCAAAAAAATCACTTGCGACATTTGGCACATGATTCAAAAACGTATTGAAATTTGGACCTATCAAAAGTTAACACGTGGCACTATTAAAAATCCAAGTGGGCCAATAGCCATTTGACACGTGGAAAAATGGCGTTGACATGTTTCAAGGATGCAACAAGCTATTTAAAACCTTATCCTTTTACCAAGTGCTTGCATGTGGGACAAAGCATAAACTCTGAGTGCCTAAAATGGAGGGAAGCAAAATTCAAACCTGGTCAAAGTGCACCAAGGAGGTAGGCCACCCTTGTCGTCATCCCTAGGCACCTAGAATGGAGGAAGGAGGTTTTCAATCTGAGACTTGGTGCCTAAAAGCGATAGGCCTTGACCACTTCAACCACGGATCTTGAAGTGTTATATAAGGCACTAATTTTTACTTGAATTTATTAAGTTCTGCACTGTGTATTTGTATTTTAAAAGGCCAAGAGTTCGTTTTAAGCTTGGAGATAGCTACCAAATGGGATTTTCTCCAATATCCGACCTTATACATAGAGGGTAAGCCTTTTTAATTATGTTTTGTAATTAAAAAGAGAAGTATTTTATTATTATTTGGATATACCAATGGATTAAGTGAAGGGACCAAAGCACATTCAGAAGGGGTTGAAGACTGATGAAGGATTCCGTGTGACCGAGCTTGAGTATATCAACAAGGTGGAGTTCTTGGATAGAGATTAGCCTGAGGGAAGTTGTGCAGTGTTTCAAGAATTTGTAAGCCATTTGTTGCACAAATTTAATAGAAATGGTCCTCACTATTGGGCGGACTCAGAGATGTAGGCAAAATATGTTGAACTCCATTATCAATGTCGAATGGTAATTTGTCATTTGCTTGCATGTTTTAATTTAGTTTTTTGATTTTTTAATTATGAAATCATGCAAAGATTAAATTTCAACAATTTACAACATTTGATGTAAAAAACAAAAATCGATTTAATTGGTAAAAGGAAGTAACAAGTCTTTTGATCATTCCAATCCAACCAAACAACCGAGAACATTTTTGCCAAAACATTTTTCAAGTTCTTTTGAGTTTTTTTGAGAATTTGGTAAGTTTTGATAAATTTAGTATTCATATTTTGAACTTCACTTTGAGTTGATTTAGTGTAGTTTACGGATCATATCATTAAGAAGCTAAGGAGGTTTTTGAGTGCTAAAACCCTAGTCTTAGACCTGATGTGAAAGATCTTAATGGTAGGTATTCAAAAATATGGTGTAAGGTCAAGATGATTATTGTATGTTGTATAGGACTTCTTCAAGTTTTTGAGAAAGTATTTTTGGTCTCTTGACAGTACATGGGTCCCACAGAAAATGGGTTGTTAAAAATATTCTTATTTTTTAGTAAGATTTATGAAAATGACTAGATGATCTAATGGATGATTATTCAATCTTAGGAATTGTACCAAATAACCATGAAGATTTTTAGGAATATTCATCTTTCTATATCAAATTTTTAGGAGGTTAAATTTGACTAGTCGATATGAAGGAAATGGTGCCATAAGTGAGAAAGAGTGATCAGAGTGAAAATAAGAATTAGAAGGCCTAATCAGTGAGTAAGAATGGGTATAAGCTCTTGGAGGTGATGTAGGTGATGTATTACCTCTATAAATGAGAGTATTATTGTTCTTAGTCACATGGATATGATTGAATGGTTGACTTATAGTTGACTATGATGGTTTTACTAGCAAAGGGAACCTATTTTGGATGATTGAGTTTGTTTGCAGGGTAGATGGTCAAATCAAGTGTTTATAATGATTAGAGAGTGTTGAGGACTCCTTTAAGTAATTTTTAAAATATTTTTAAGATTCTAATTATCTTTATTTAGTCAAATATAGTCACATAATTGGTGTTATGCTTCATTTATAAGGTGTTTGTGATATGAGCTCATAGTATGGTATAGAAAGCTTGTGCAGATGATCATGGCTGACCCTAAGAGACATGAATAATTCTTCCTAAGATTTTATAAAGATATATGCTTGAACATAATTAATATTGTTATATGTACAAGGTGATTTGTGCCTTTTGTGTGTGTACCAAGCTAGACAAGCAAGTGTGTGTGTTATTATTTGAAGACCTTGTACGAAGGTTGTTGGGGGACTTGGTGACCAATGTTTATATCAGATTGAGTAGAAGAAAATTTCATTAAACTTAGCATATTTTTTTTATTCTATTGATTATTTTTATTAGATTTATGAGTTCATATTTAAATATGAGTGAAATATTTGTGAAGGGGTTATTTACTTGTGTTGAAGAGATAGCTTGGTGTTGGTGACTTGTGTGGAGTTACATACATGGGGAAGTATGTTCTTGCAGGGTTTCTCTATTAGATTGAGAATCAATCTAAGTTCAATAATTTTTCATGTGATAGGTTTTGTGTTGGTGCTTAACATCTTAGGCAAGTTAGTGCTTGTCATCTTTAGGAGTTGTCACTCCTTGTGAAGTGGGTGCTTCGCTAAAATCTCTTGTTTGCTTCATCTTTATAGGATAGTAGTCCATTATTGTTACAGGCTTGAGAGTGGGTTTTCTATCCCATGAGGGCTTCCCACATAAACCTTTGTGTAATGGTTACTTTCATGTTTGCTCTTTGATTCATCTTTCTTGCATATTGATGTGATTGGTTAAGTAGCTTGAAGAGTTAGGAGATGAATTACATTATTGTTAAACACTAATTCACCCCTCGTCAGTGGTTTGTACCTCTATCATGGTCAGCAAGTAGATGTTCACTCACACTTATTTGCTAATAATTCTTTTTTTATGAAATGGTGAGAAATGACCTTGTATAAATAGGTGGATATTGACATAAATCCTTCCAAAAATGTCTATTGTATGGGGCCAATCCAATTGCCCTAGTGTGTTTTCAGAGATAATTTACTAGGTTTATATTAAGTTAGTTGAAATTCTAACAAACCAAGAAAGTGAAGAATACCCCTAAATTATACTAGGTCAACCCAGTCGACCTAGTTTAATTGAAAGTCAAAAAGGAGTTTAAGGAAAGAAAAAGAGGAATGGAAGGATGAAAAGATTGGAGAGGTAGGATTGAGAAGAATAAGCTTAGGGTTAATAGTTTTAGGAGAAAAGTGTGTAGATGGTTAATGGAAAAAGGGACAACAATCTTATGAAGCACCAATGGTCTGCCCACCCCTTTCTCAATGTACCCCTTAAGGCATGCACTCAGAGAGATTGAGACTGAACAGGTTCCTACAAGATATAAAGTGTCAGTAATCATTAAAAATTTAAAAATATTGTGTATACATATGTCCCATTTGACGCTCAACACGTGTCACAAAAGTCCAATACAGGGTGGTACTTCAAGATAAAGCATAGTAACATACAACACTGATGCTAAGTAAAGTGTAGTAAGTAGAAAATAAGATAAATGGAAGGATTTAATTGAAAACACATACCTTTAACTTACCTTAGTATTGTAGATAAAGAAGTAGACTGTAAGATATGTAAAGGTATCCAATGTAGAGAACACTAGATGAACCTATAGAAGTTAGTGAAAAAAATAACCAAAAATAATTTTTTTTTGAAAATAGGCATACAGTAGTGGAAAATAATCTCTACATCATCATGAATCAAACGCATTTTATAGTTTTCAAAATAGATGAGTAGAAACAAAGATAAAAGCAAAACAAAAAATCTGTAAGATAATAATTGAAAGATTTGAATTTTGAAAAAGTGTTTTAAAAGAGGGGAAAAGACAAGTCATTTGTTATTTTGACTTGTGAAGGAGAGAAAGAGATCTCTAGATAGAAAACAAGCTAGGATGACAAGGAGATGATATGCTAGACAGCGAGAGGCTCTAGAGGCGGCAACAGGTGCACTACAAGTATGCAACTAAGAATCTCAAATCAATTTTTGAAATTTGTATTGAATTAATTGAATTTTTTTAGTAATTTTGAAATTTAAGCATATCTATATGTCAAAATGAAGCAAACTTAGATTCTAGGGGTAGAAAATACGAAGACAAGAAATGGATTTGAAGGATTTAGGCAAAAATCAAGAAATTACACTTTTTTTTGGAAAATATAAGGGGTTGGCAAGAAAAAAGCACTGGGTTGACCCAGTCAACCCCATAGGCTAGAGAATAGGTAGAATCCATAGTGCCAACCCAGTAGGTATGGGTTGACCCTATATATTGTATAGGCTGAAGGCCTATTTTATAATTGCTAGGTGGTCTAAAAGGTCCAAAATGGAAACTCAACACTAAAGAGGGGAAAAGAAGGGGGTTGACTTAGATTTTTGAGTCAACAAAGTGAAAATATAGGAAAATTTTGGTCAAACTAGTTTGACCAAAGAGTTATAAAGATACAAAAAAGCATGTAAAAGGCCAAAAAGGGCTAGAATGGCTGAAATGACCAAGTAAGATCAAGAAGGACTAAGACGGTGAAAAGTAAGTGAAAATGAATAAAATAAAATAATTTTAGGCTTTGTTTTTATTTTAAAAATGTAAAAAGAATGTATTATGATTATACATGACCTGGAGGAACTAATACATCCTTTGTTATTTCTTGAGTGTAGGGATGATGAAGATTATGGTGACTTGTGGATGTGGCATGGTTATCAGACTTTCTATGTAGGTTGTTAAATGGAAATAGGGATAGACTAGGATCTATAGGTCTAGGTGGGATAGTAGAGATGTGTCAGAATCCCCTTAGTGTTGACATGTTAGTCATGTTGCTTAGTTATTGGGATTGATTGACTAACACCTTCAAATAGGAGGTGGATGGGGATATAATAGAGGTGGCTATCACATTGGAGGATGTCCATGTCATCCTGGGGCTACCTATAGTAGGAGTGCAGGTGATCATAGAGATAACAGATAGGCTAAAGAAGAGAAAAGCCTTGGCCATGTGGGTGATAGGATCAAAGATGATTTTACCAGGTAGAAGAGTGAGTATGTTTTATGTCTATGCATCACAGATTATGGATATCCAAAAGGCTGTGATAGGCCTTATGACACAATGAGTGTTATGTCATAAGTCAGATAGTAAGGTACCACTATTCGTGGTAGCCTTGAGTAGGATGATATTGGAGGATCAAGTGATATATGACCTAAGATCAATAATTTGGGTCCAATTGGTACATGATATGTACAAGATGCTAGTCAAAGGGTAGAGGACCATGAGACCAATTATATTGTTGATAACTTGGATATATGAGAGATTTCTTATATATCAATTAGTTATGTTTCCCCATGTAGTTGATGATAGGTCACCTTGGGTGTGGATATGGAGGGAGGACTAAGAAGCATGGGTTATGCCCTACATGCTAGTAGTATAGTTAGTGAGACATGCAAACATTGTGTGGAAGTCATATGAGTACATAAAAACTACATGGGTGAGATGGGACATAGTTACACCAATGATAGAGAGGATAGAGGTTATTTGACACAAGTTTTGGTAGAAAGAGCCACAACAGGTGGCATGAGTTCTAGGATAGATGGGCCTACCTCATTCGGTGACATTCTGTACTAATGCCTAAGTAGTGGGCTTGGCATGTGATAGAGTCATGGAGGAGGAGAGGACTAGGGCCACTAGTAATGAGGTCAACATTGAGGCCACATCGAGAGTGACCATGGACTAGATAGGCATGATGAGGATCTAAGTAGGAGGATAGGGATATGGAGGTAGAGACACTGGATATACCACTACGATCTCCACATCGAGATGAGCAATAAACACTAAAAATATGACATCGATAGAGGTAGGAGGCAGAGGAGATAATGGAGACTATTACCATCTTGGATGACCCTATAGGTGAGCCAAAGGAGATGATACAAAAACCACTCAGACATAGGCTAAGACTGACACAAGCTATAATAACCACATTTGAGCTGAGGAGGAAGCCTATAGAGGAGGTGCTAGGAGGTCATACATATGAGGAGATTGTGTTAAGCAATCACATAGATGGTAAGACCATAGTAGTCGAGACATAGATAGGTAAAAAAATTTGGTTGCTTAAGTTTTGGTTAGATAAATAGATAAATATTATGAGATATGACAATGATCTAATATATATCTTATGTGCTTTTGTAGGTGTAGGTTATGATGAGGAGGAGAGATGGGGGTCCATAGTGAGGAGAGCACTCCATGACATCCTATAAGAGACTCTATAGCCATACAACCCCATGACATTGGAGGATTCAAGTGTACCATCTACCCTAGCTTAGGAGAGTTGGTTCAGATTAGCTGAAGAGCCAAAAAGGTAGATACGAGCATAAAGGGAGTGGATACATCCACCAGTAGTGATAGGTGATGGGGAGCTACAAGCATGATAGGTCCTAACAGATGAGAAAGCTACACATTTGGCTATAGTAGCATAGATGATAGAGATCCATATCCAACTGGTAGAGTCATAGATGTTGGTAGCACACCTACATGGATAGGTAGAGGGATTGAGATATTAGATGACCTCTTTACAGTGTACCATTAGAAGGAGTTAGATTGAGGCCTCAGTAGGTAGCGTGGCTAGGCCACAAGATAGACAAGATGGGACCCAACCATAGAGCTGGGGCATTGAATATGGTTGCATTGGTTGTATAAAACTCATGATATATATATATATATATATATATATATATATGGATCATTTTTGCATTTTATCGGAAGTGTATGTTATCATTATGGTTGATTCTGATTGTTCGTTATGGTTGAGCCTATGGATGCTTAAGATATATTTCTTTCTAATACATGTATTTATCTTTGTTGTATATGCTATAGGAAATATATAAGATGTGGTTTCTTTTCTAGAATTATGAAAGACACATGCATGGTTAAAAAAAAAGGTAAAAAGACTTGGAAGAATATAATCAATCAAAAACAGGTTCTACACACTATTTCAAGATGGAAAATGTGTAATAAAAAAAATGATTAAGTATAAGGAACCAAAATAATGGAAAAATAATATGGTAAAAAGGAATTTGTTTTTAAACCAATGTGAAATATTTTTGCACCAAATTAAAATAAGTAAAATCATACTAAGATCGCATTGGGAAGTATGACAAAACAAAGTAATAAAATGAAAGGCATGTAAAAGGGCACAAATGGTAATAAAAAAAAATTAATTAAGTCAATCAATCATACTATATCACGTTGGAAAGTATAAAATAAAAACAAAATTTTAAAAGATTGGTCTTAAATTGGTCATACTAATTCAAGCTAGGAAGTATGCAAAATTCAAGAAATGGTGAAATCATACACACACTCAGAAAATAAGAAGATAAAAAAGGCAAAAGAAACATGAAATTAGCATAAAAAATACTAAATCAAGATAGGAAACATGTAAAATGATATGTAACTTCATAATCGATCGAATCTTATCTCAAATTTGACACATGTATCTTGGATGGTGACTTGGGCATGAAAAATTTTGTGAGGAGGGTTGGGTCCTATCCACAGTCTTACACTGTAACTCAATAAAGATAACACCATTAGGGTGGAATAAATAAGAAAATTGGGTAATCAAATATGTGGCTAATAGGAAAGAAAAGATGGTAATTTGTGAGGATGGCCAGGTCCTATCCCTGGTCTTACAAAGTAACTCACAAATAAAATCCCAAGGGGAGCGATCAGTAGACAAAATAATATTTCTCAAGAGGAAATATAAAGGAAATAAGGAATGAAAAAGGAAATGTAAAAATCAAGACTTAGGCATCTTATGAGAAGACCTTAGGAGGCAAGAAGCAAACTAAGGACATGAGAAGACATAAAGTGACTAGTGGCCATCTATGTATAAAGGAAACCTATTCGATATAGGCACAAAGATTTATAGGTAAATAATAATGATACTAAGATCAAATCATGAAGGTAGATTGGTACATGCAAAGAAAATGGACCTACCTTCCCACGATGTGTTCCCTACTCTTCATGACCCCTTACAGAGCCTTCAGTCTACTACAAAGATTAGGTACTTGCGTGAGAAAGTAGGTAGCACTAAAATATATATTTTTATTCTCCTATTCTAATATACTAACATATCTCACCCTAAAGGACCTCAACTCTACCGTGAGGCCAACTTTGGAGTTTGAGCTTTGACTAGAAGAAGGAGATGTGCTTTGAATTATGTATTTTAGTGTGATTAGACTTTTAAGAATAGTTTTGCCTTTTGATATCATTGTCTTTTGTTTAAATTATTTTTATTTTAACTTTCTTTTGAAGGATTTTTGATATTCCTCCTCCATATGGATTTGGAATGACCAATCATGAGAGAGATAGTGATACACATGAATGAGTTGTAGGCTAAGGCTAAAGGAAGATAAGTCACTAAAGATAAAGATTGACTAGGACACTTAGGCTTGACATTGAACTAACATGTGATCTCAAGTCTCAACCATGTATATGCTTAGTTTGTGAAAAAAATAAGGGGAAAAAGAGATCCAAAGAGTGGACTGGTGTAAGGAGATAGTAATGAGATAGATTGTTTGCTAACTGATCACATGGTAAAGGGAGATAATAACCAAGGGGATTAGGGTAAGTATAACCAAATCACCATGAAAAATTATCTATGAAAAATAACAATAAGAAATTCAAGCAATCATGAAGATACAAGAAGATATTTTTGAGAAAAGCCCTAGGAAAAAGGGAAGGGAAAGCAACTATAAAGAAAAGACAATAATATGCAAAAATATATAAGATAAGATAAGCAAGATATAATACAAAAATTAAGAAATCATGATATATATGATAAGAAGAAATGTGATACAGTGTCAAATGATATAACAAATAGAAATAAAATTGGAGCACTTGTCTAATCCAAATATACATGTTAAAACACCATGCATGTAATCATAAATACTAGTAAATCTATCTACACACATTATCCAATACATCAAATAGGTCTTTATAAAGCTGTAATCAAACTGCTACTAAGGTTTCATCAATCTTCAATGAATACTAGGAAAATATTTATTTTCTGATCTCCTCAGTTGAAAAAGTAAGAATGCTCAAAGGATCACACTAAGGAGGAAAATTAGGCAAAAGCTAGTTAGGAGAGTGCATGGAAATAGGATCTATAGGTGGAGAAGGAATCATCAGTGGGGAAGGATCCACAAGTGAAGGACTCATGGGTGGAAAAGGATCTATAGGGGAGGGAAGGTGCATAGGTTAAGGGATCACAGGTGGAGGTAGAGAAGGTGGTGAAGGGACCATAGGAGGTGAATCCATCCATAGGAGAAGAAGGAGGATCCTTCTTTTAGGAATGACCTATGTGAGGAATATTAAAAGGTATATAAATGGCTATAAGGTGATATTTGAGATGTTGTTACAGGATGTGATAATGATCAGTATGATAGGTGCCATAGAGATGCCATAGACAATATACATCACCATACTTTGGCAAAAATTTAGGAAGTACCTTTAAGGGAGGTATGGCTTTGTCTGATGATGGAGAAGAAGGATGCAAGGTATCAAGATATTACTACAACTTACGAAAATGGGTGGAAGAATGGTTATCTATCCCATGAAAGCAATAGATATGTTGGTGAGTAGTTTTAGGAGAAACACTCATGAAAAGAGGTAAAATAGGAGTAGAATTTGGAGAACACTCATCAACCCATTTGGTGGGTAGAGGATCCATCTTATGTAAAGGAATCAAACCATCACCAAGGGAGGGTGATGATGAGAAAGGAATGGAACTAAGCTAAAAAAAAGGAGCAATAATATCAAAAGTAGGAATAGGCTTAGTAATAGTAGGAGTTGGAACAAGATCAACTATAACCAGAATGGGAAGAGGCTCAACTATAGCAAGTTTTACTAAGGGAGGGGTAGGATCTATAGAGGGTCTAAGGAGGGTTGCAATAACCTCATGGGTAAACCAATTATGAGAGTTAGGGAGTCTAGAAAAGTGGTAAGGCCCAGTCATAACATGATCCATGAGCATAGTCCTACATGGATCCTCAGATACTAGAGATCTCAAAACCATCTCTACCCTACAATAAAGGGGGAAAATAAAAAAACCAAGGACTATAAGTGAAATAAAATGATGAGATGCATGCAAATAATCAAGTAAATACGAATGATAAAAGATAAAGTTGATATCATGGGATTGTATAAAACTACCTAATAATGGATCATCTAAGGAATAACCATCATTATAATTCAGGGTGTGAAGATCAATGACATAGTTAGGAATAACCTTATTATTTGATGAAGCATGGTGAATAGAATGCCTAGTCTTGGTTAAAACTATGGGAATGTCATCACAAGGAGGCTTGTGAGAATGAGGTTATAAGGAAGAAGGAAGCTGCAAGATGAGATGAGGTGAGAGATCAAAAGTTTTAATCTTTAAATTAATCTCATCAAGCTCATCATCATCAAAATCTAAAAGATTGGGAGGAATATTACTAATGAGCTCAGGATTCCCATTGTAACCACAGGTTGAATTAACAAGAAAGTTGAGATACTAAGACTCATGGAATGGAACACTTGGTAAAGGTTCAAGAGTATAAATATTGAAGACACCATGATCTTGGAATTTTTCAAAATTCCAAGGGTTAGTGTCACCTTGAATATTATATATGGCTCTATTATAAGGGAATTTAATGCATTGGCAGGTGGAAGAAGTGATAGCTCTCGTGAGGTGAGTCCATGGCCTACTAAGCAAGACTTTATAAGAAAGGGGGAAGTTAAAGATCATCACCTTCACACAGACAATGATAGGTGGGATGGTAATGGGAAGCCACATTCAACCTAGAGGATGCATTTACCTTCTATCATATCCTTAGCATGTGCTATGTGTAGACTTAATATTACATTAAAAATATCCAAGGGTCTTAATAAAATCAAGAGAAGTGACATAGGTGCCAAAACACTCATCAATCAATGCATGCTTGACTTGGATATCACCT
The DNA here is from genome assembly GCA_037957365.1 of Torreya grandis. Classification (NCBI taxonomy): domain Eukaryota; kingdom Viridiplantae; phylum Streptophyta; class Pinopsida; order Cupressales; family Taxaceae; genus Torreya; species Torreya grandis. Next base: position 530,285 of record JARHVA010005941.1, on the reverse strand, counting down.
ATTTGGATGCTAATGAACAAATGAGGATCATTTGCATGAAGCAAAATCTAGTCAAGAATCATAGAAGCTATGGGAAATTTTAGAGAAAGAGAAGTGTCTATGTTCTCGTCAATGTTGATAAACATATCTTCACATTGTTGTAGAATATTATCTTTGAAATTGGACAAAGCTACCTCCCATCCTATTAGGGGAGGATGAGGGGCATTCATCTCAAATAAGAGCTGCATGAGGTGGTTTCTATGATGTGGGGAAGTCCTCATAAGCTCAAGAAATGGAATTTGGTATGGGAGATTAGTGAGCTTCATGATGGGATCCCAATCATCATAACCCATAATAAGGTTGTTAGATAAAGGTGTGTAATGGTTAAGGATGTCCTCAGAAGGAGGATCTAAAGTACATTGTAATTTTTGTTGATAAGAATGAGAAGAAGATTTAGAACAAGGTTGTAAATCATGTTGGGATGATGAAATAGTTGTTTTAAGTTGATTTTGAGAAGGAGAAGGAGAAGTGGTAGAAGAATCTTGATTATCTTTAGTATTGGAAGATGATGGAAGAGTGGTAGAAATAGAATGGGATGTGTTATCCAAGGGAGAATAAAAAAATGAATCGTCAAAAGTGATAATATCTTCTTGCCCCAACTCATTTAAATGAGTTGGAGAAGAATCTTGGATAACACGCTATGTCTTATGGGAAGAAAGAGTGTAGATAGGTTTGGAATCAATGAAAGCCACCACCCTTCGCACATTAGTCATGCTAGCCACATTCTCTTTGGAAGTTGGTTCAACAAGACTTTGTACGTTATTGGTGGAAGGGGTAATCTTGTCTTGATTATCTTGGATATGTTTTAGATTAAGGTAAAAACAGGTTTTGAAGGGACCCCGAAACCCTGAAACAAAGATAGAAAGATGAAGCATTTACGACCACAGGCAAAACCTAAAACCTACTACAAGGAAGTAACAAAAATAGGTTTTATATGGACCTGAAACCACCTGAAAGACCACAAGTCAAAACCCAGGTTTTACATAGACCTGGCTACACCATAGTCAAAAGATTATAAAAAACTAGGAAACAGGACCAGATAACACAACCAACTAGAAGAACCAAGCTATTCTTCTAGTTCCAAAATCATTTTCACTGCTTCCTTACCTTTCACAGCAGTATCTTGAATGGCAGTAGCCACCGGCATGGCTCCCTCTTGCATAGATTTCTTTCTTGAGCTCTGTCTCATCCTCTTGCTAGGCCCCTCCAAGGATTTGATCTCCTCATTAGCTCTTTTTCCAATATTAACAGTTGCATCACATATGTTAGATGTAACTTCCTCCATTTTCATTCTGCTCTCCTTGATGAGTTCCCTTAGGTTGTTCTCATAGTCTTTGAGCTTGATGGGGATGTCTCTCATCTATTTTTCCATGTTATTGATTTTATTCCAACCTGCCTTATGGTTGTCTTCCATTTTTTCCATTTTCCTTTTGAGATCCATTATCTCCTTAAACATCCATGAATCAAGTTGGAGGATAGCCTCTGTTTTACAATTAACCCATCTCGTAGGTGTGTGCCTTCCATCGTTCTGTCTTTTATCACTCCACTCTTCTGTGTTCTTATTAGGACTATTCTCGCCTTCTTCAATGTGGTCCTCTCTTCCCCTTTGATTCTGTTCCTTAGTTTCAGCTTAAACTCCCAAGTCTATTTCTTGGTTGTTGGCCTGAACTGTGTTTTCCCTCTCATTTATCAAAACAGGTTCCTCCACAAGGTCATCCAGGACTTTATCATCCTCAAACACTTGTTGGTTTTCCTCATAGTCATGTTCACTATTTTTAGACTCCTCTATGTTGACTCCTTCTTTCTCATTCTTCTCTTGAACTTCTTCTTCCTCATTAGAACTTGTATTCTTGCTTTCTGTTCCTCCCTCTTCCTCCAAGCTTTCCTCCCCAGACTTATCAGTTCTCTCCCACTCTGTGTCCTCGTCAACATTCTGATTCTTGACACTAAGGGGCTTGATTTTATCTTTCCATTTAACAATTTAACTCTTGTTACTCCGTGAATCCTTGTTTTTCCCCAGATAAGGGTTCATAACCATGGCCTTGTTCTTACAGTAGCCTTCAATTATCAAAATTAATCCTTCATGTAGAATAGGATGCGTTTCCTTCTTCCTGTGAGCGAATAAACTTTGGACCAAAGAGAAATGCAGATAAAAGGGAAAGGCAATTCTTACTTTGTTAATGATTAGGTAAAGGATCTTTTTAGATAGATAAATGAGTGTTTGCTTGATTCAAGGCTTGAGTTTTATCATTTGATTTATAGTCCTTGAAAGCAATTTCATAGGCTTGTTGATGCTTATATAAAATGGAATCATGATCAAAATTAGGTCCAAGAAGAAAATCCATAGCTAAATTATGAAATTGTATGCATGTATCATGAGAATGACCCCAACTAGCATGAAAGAAACAAAACTTGTTAAGATCATACCAAGATTTCATAAGATGGGTAGGGTCAAGCTCACTCATGGAAGAGGCCTAGGTAGATGCTTAAGTAATTTAGTTGAGGATAAAGGTTTGTGAATATTGATGTTATTATGTGAAGAGAAATGAAAATTAGTATATTGTTGAGAAGAAGGAGTTGGTTATGAATAAGGGTTAGGAATGATAGCTTGAACATTGTGAATGGTATCATAAGAATTAGTAACATCATCATTGGTGATATTGAGGTTTTTATTCTTAAGTAATAAATGAGGACCTATAGAAGGTTGGGATGGCTTTAATTGATGCATTAATAAATCTTGTCTTTTATCTTGGTCAATAGTTTGCTCCAAGGTACGTGGAGAGAGAGTACATACTTGATATTGAAGTTTAGGAAAGAGAGCATTTGTAAAGAGATGAAAAAGATTAACATCTACCATGTTATGTTTATATTTTTTTGACAAAGTCTTCCATCTCTTAACAAAGGCTTGGGAAGTTTCATTCTCATGTTGTTTGAAATTAATGAAAGGGCCAAAGTGTTTTTAGGAAGATCATTAGTTTGTAATTCTTGAACTAAAACATTTACTAAGTCCTCCAAACTAGAAATGGAATGAGCTCTAATTTGATTATACCAATCCAAGGCATCACCTGTGAGAGTTTTGGCTAGGATCTTGGTAACAACAAAGGTGTTTAATTTGGTCCAATATTTGTAAAGATTTACAAATGTTTTAAGGTGAAGCGTGGGATTGGTTGACCCATTATAAGAAATTTTACGTGTTATACCTCTTATATCAATGCTAGAAATTTGAGTAGTGAGAGGTTCAATTTATAGATGCTTGATAGTTTTATTGATTAAAGGTGGTTAAGGAATGAGATTGCCTTAAGAATCTTGAAGAGGAGTAGGGGGAACATTTTGATTATGTGTGCCCCAAGCCATTGGTTGTAGATGAGATTGAAGATTAAGAAGGTGTTTTTGCATTGTCATCATTTGATTTGTGTTATGTGCTTGAAAGGTATTCATTTGATTAATATTTTGCAATAAAATTTAGTGTGTTTTATTAACATTAGAAACACTAGAATTAGTATTTGTGTTGGTATTAATGGCTTGGGTACCACTATTAGTGTTAGTATAAGCTTGAGAGGAATTGTGAGAATTTGAGGCATTAGTGGCAAAATTTGCTTGTGAAGCAAAAGATGGACTAGTGAATGGTTGAGAAGAAGAAGCACTAGAAGCATGATTGCCTTGGGTAGCAATCAATAAACTAGTGGAAGGATTAAGGATGGTGGACCTGATGAGAGGTCCACTAGATGTAGAACCCACCATGTTAGTTGAGATACTAGGGATGGAGGTAGAAGAGGTTAGAGAAGAAGATGTCATGGCATAAGAAGGATTTGAAATTGAAGGAAGAGGTTAAGAACAAAATAAAGTGGTACCTCAAAATCCCATTGAGAATGTAGGAGTAGGCAAATGTGGATCTTCAGCTTGACCACTAATCATGAGGTTGTAAATGGTAGAAGGATCCTTTCCTCTATGTTGAGGAAATTTGGAGATAAAGAAAAGCATTTAAGGAGTATATTCTAACTTAGGTTGGTATTATAATGAGAAAAGAGGATTTTATTATAAAGAGGTATGAGGAGGGGTCCCATAGTTCATTATACGAGTGGTAATATGAATATTACTAGCATACAAAAGAGGAGACCTACTCTGCCTATGGGAGACCTTATTAGGATTAGTAAAGTTCATCATATTTGTTGACTTTAACTCAACATCATTATCCAATAGAAAGTCCATGATGAAGGGAAAATAAGAGAGATGAGAAATCAAAGTTCAAAAGAAGTGACTGAAACTGTACATGGTTGACTAGGTTGATCTATTATAGAAACAAGGATAGTAAAACTATACAGGGTGAACTAGGTCAATTTAGTATCACAAAAGGTAGAAAAAACTCTGGGTTGACTGGGTCAATCTAATATAAAAGACAGGGAACTTAAAAAACCTAAAAATGGATTATAAAAAGAAACAAGCTAACTTTACAAGTAATGAAAAATAGTAAATACTGAAAGAAAACAAACAGCTAATTGGATTAGTGTTGGCCAATCCCATTGAAACATACAAAGCAAAATCTTGTACCAATGTTGGCTAATGAAAAAATTTACACACATAATTGAGTAAAGATCAAGCAAACAACTTTGAAAAGTAAAGCTAACTAATTGGTCAACCTAACTGTTTATTATATTAATAAGATATGATTTTAAATATGATTGAAAGTTAGATATAAGTAAGGAACTAGATAACAATCTAAGTATGGTTTCAAGTAGTTTAGGCTAAAAGGGACTATTATGACAATGGTACAGGCTTGGTATTGGGGCCTACCCCCTCACTTCACACACCACAAAGATAAAAATGTCATGTGATTTTATAAAATATATCATTAACCATGCTTTATACTTGACCAAAGCATCAAGTCAGCTTCCCCCTTGGTGATAAAATCCAAGTAGGTTGACCTAGGGTAGATAAAATGTTAAAGTGCTTGTTTATGTTTTTATGATTTGGCCATGTGTGCATAAAAAAAATAGTGAACTAAGTCATTAATTAAAAATCCATTAATTAGACTATGTGTATTATTCTAAGCATGCAAGCAATAAGAAAAGAAAGTGTAAACTAATTACTATCAAATATGATGTTAATTCCAAATTTAAACAAGGTATGGTGCTGACACTATGTGCACAGAATATAGAATAGGGTTGATAGGGTCAAGCCTATACTATAGAAGCAAAGTTTGAAAATGAACTAGGTTGACAGTGTCGATCTAATTATTTTAGACAACATATAAAACACAGAACTGGGTCAGCAGTGTCGATCCAGTTGACTATGCAAGGGTAGTTTTGAAGACTACAAATTGTGAAATGAAAGATAAAAAGGAAAGAAATAGAGAAGAAGAAAGGAACCTTGGTCGATCAGAGATGTAATGAAGAATATTGTTGGTCTAGAACCTAAAAGTATACTTGAGAAACCTATAAACTAGGTTGACATAATCGATCAATCTGTACAAGAACCTACTAAAAAAGTGTTGAAACTATAAGGGGTTGACTGGGTCAACCTAGTAGGTTTTGGATATTGGAGCCAAAAATTGATTTAACTCATATACAAAAAAAATAGAGAGCCAAACATAGACTATTAAAATAATTTAAACACTCCCTGATATATATTATATCACTCTGATGATTTTTAATACATTCTAGGATATTACACACGTATATAGGAAATGTATTTCCTATAACTTTTCCTCAATATTTTGATCTGGACAACACTTTAGGGAATGATCCTGGAAACCTTTCAGGTGATAATTTGGGTGATGGTCCTACCCCAATTAATGGCAAAACTTTTGGGAGCCATAAATTTTGCACCATAGCTCTGTTTAACTCCCTGTTTGAACCGGTTGAAAGATAAGAATGAAGAGAACATTGTGAGATGGTGTGTATCTTTGCTTAGTAGGTTTTGACCCCTAAAAACCAAATAGAAGTGCCCCAAATTTTAATTTTAGTAGTGTAGTCTAAAATAATAAGTTTTTAAAAATAGTAATTTCTCAAATTTTGTAATGTTGTAAATCATGAAAGTCGAACTAATTCATCTCCCTCAAGATTGGTGACCTTCCACATCCTCCTCCTACCTTAAAAGTATGTATAAAAATAGATGTATCCTGAAAAGGCAATCAAACATCACTTCCTAGAGATAAGCATATGTTGTATCTATAATTTTGAGTAATAAAACATCTCTTCTCAGAGATAACATTATTATTTGTGTGTTCTTGAAATATTCTTCAATCGATACTTTTTGAGTTTTGGATCATTGGTATCAGAGTGGTTTGTCTTAAGAGTGTATGATCCTGATGACAAGGTCAAACTACAAGAAGTTTAGGTGGAAGATACAATATATAGCAGACTATCCACCTGTTCACTCTAAACAACCTCAAATGGTGGATAACACTGAGACATCTGCTCCTTTCAAATAAATCGTGAATGAAGCCCTATAATAGCAACAAGCATAGATGCTACAATAATTCACCCAAATTCTTCAAAAAATTTTGATGGGAAATTATAGCTCCTCATCTACAACCCCACATCTTTTTAGTGCCCTAATACCCTTCAAGGTCCAGGTGAATTTTGATATCCCTACATTTGAAGGCAAAATCAATGTTGATGCAGTAAAAAATTGGTTAGATCAATTGTCATCATATTTTTTTGTGAATAAATTCATCAATAAAGAGCAGATCACTTTTGCTCATTTAAAAGTGTCATTGCCTATCAAAAATTGGTGGGAAGTGTACAAAAAGAGATTTAGCATGGATGATATTGGCCTTGAGGCAAAACCTACCTAGGATGATTTTATAGACGATGGGAAGGAAGAATACTACCCCATTGGAGCATATGATGATTTGTACATAGAGTGGCAACAACTTTGCTAAGGTAAGGAATAGTCTATTCAAGATTACACTGATATTTTTCATTCTCTATCTATGAGATTGGGCATCCAAGAAAGTGAGAAACACAAGGTTCTAAAATATCATGGAGGACTATAATGGTATATACGAGAGGAAATGGAATTATTCAATTTGGAGACCCTCGACGAGGCATACAAGTTCATGATGAAGATTGAGTAGAAGCATGGAATAATGAATATGAAGAGTTAGCCTTCAAAATTAAAAAGTGACAAAGAAGGTCAAACACGAGGCCAAAATTGGAAGCAAAAGGAAGGAAAGACTCAAAATGGTGTGATTACCATAAATTTGAAACTCACTCCAAAGAAGAATGTCAAGCCATTAAGTCCTTGCTTTCTGAGTCACAATCCTCAACATCTACTACTTTACCTCATACATACCATGTAGTTGAAGAGATTGTAGATGCTAACCCTGATGCCATCGTTGCTTTATCACAGACCCACAAAGAGAGGTTGGATGACAAGGAAAGGTTGTTTCACTTTAAGTTATGGGTGAAAGGTAAACCTCTACATTTCATTTTTTATAGTAGGAGTCAAAAGAATTTAATCTCTACTAATGTTGTGAAAATTCTAAATCTATCCATGAAGCCTCACCCAAAGACATACAATATTGGATGGTTGAGTCCAGGGAGAAACCTCTGTGTCACCCACCAGTGTCTTCTTTCATATGCAATAAAACCTTTTCAAGATGAGGTCTTCTGCGATGTGGTAAATCTAGATGTTTGTGATGTACTCTTTGGTTAGCCATTCATGTATGATCGACATGGCATCTATGAATCAAGAATTTGAAGAATCACCCTCACTCTTGGAACACGGTGCTATAAAGTACTAGAGGTACCACCTTCTACATCTATCTCCCTGATCAGTGCCAAGGAATTCATTCTCATGGTGGTCAAGCCACAAAAATCTAAAAGGGTTGATGTTATAGCCCTGACTACATAATCAACACAATAATAGAAGCAAATGGATATCAATTTGAGGAAGTTCACGACCTTCTATCCATATATTGATGGTCAGATAGAAATGGTGAACAATCAGGCCCTATATAGCTCCACAAAGCATAGTCCATTCCAAGTATGCATCAAGGTCTAACCCATGACATAAAATGATGTATCCATTCCATATAATCCACTTCTATTGAACACTTCAGTCATAGTAGAACAATTGGACATTGGTGAGCTTGATCTGCAAAGTTTTACTCTAGTAGATGAGAATCAGATAAAGACACAACTGCCACACTTTATAAAGATTATTAATGCAATGGGGAGCATTGCTTCTCAAGGAGGGAGGAATGATCTAGATAACACTTCAGGTAATGATCCGGGCAACCCTTCAAGTGATAATTCAGGTGATGGTCCTACCACAATTGGTGGCAAAGATTTTAGGAGCCATAACTTTCACACCATAACTTCGTTTGATTCCCCATTTGAACCGTTAGAAAGCTAAGAATGAGAGGAACACCGTGACATAGAAAAAATATTTTTTTGATAGGTTTTGACTCTCAAAAACTAAATATAAGTGACCCAAATTTCAATTTTAGTAGTATAGTCTAAAAATAGTAAGTTTCTAAAAATAGTAATTTCTTAAATTCTATAAGGTTGTAAATCATGGAAGTCGAGCCAATTCATGTCCCTTGAGATTGGTGACCTTCCCCATCCTCCTCCTACCTTTAAAGTATGTATAAAAATAGATGTATTCTAAAAATAAAATCAAACATCTCTTCCTAGAGATAAGCATATGTTGTATCTGCAATTTTGAGCAATAAAACATCTCTTCTCAGAGATAGCATTATTATTTATGTGTTCTTGAAATATTCTTCAACCAAGAATTTTTGAGTTTTGGATCATATTCTCTCATAAAATCCCTCCAATTAAGCACACGATATATTTTTATAACAATATAAGTTATATATATATATATATATATATTCTAATGTAATATTGTTATATATAACAATATTCTAATTTACTAATTACTAACCTGTTACTTATTTATCTCTCTGTAAATTCTAATTTACTATTTACTTTTTTCCTTCTTGTAAATACCTAATTTCAATGTGAAAACTATTCCCAACATCCCCCCCATAGTTTTTACATGGTACAATATATCTTTGTTTCTGATTGTAGCATGCTCCACCTTCGTGTGCTCATGATCTTCTCCACATACATTTGCCATGACACATCTCTTCCTTCACACTCATCTGCAATTGGTTTTCATAGGTTCACCAATAACCTTACAAAATAGTTTTCTCAGGTTCACCAATAACCTTATAAAATGGTTTTCTCAGGTTCATCACTAACCTTACAACATGGTTTTATCAGGTTTACCACTAACCTTTCATCATGATTGCTATAATGCTTTTTAGATCAACATTCTCTAATGTAAATATACAAAAGGGTTACATGGGAATATAACTCATAATTGAATAGGTATATGCTTCTATTCTTATTTTCAACACATGATAAAATAGAAATGTAACTACCACACTAAAAAAACTAAAAAATAACACATCACCACATCATTGGCATGGCCCCATTATTGGTGACTGATGAGAGGTCATTGGAAAACCTCCAAACTCTATATATCCTCCAACCTCCAGTATGGTTGATGCTTATTCAATGCATAAATATTTATTCTTTAGGTACCATATGTATTGCTTTATTGTCAAATATCAATGTTTTGTTAGTCGAGCATTCTCTGGTTCAATGTCTGCTTTGTATCCTGCTTCAAAATTATTTCAAATTTTGATGTCTTGGTTTTTCATATTGTGGATGTCAATTTCCATCAATAATACATCTGTAAGATAATTTGTATTTATTTTTACAATATTTTGATAGTGACTCATTTACAACAAACTAAAAACACATAAAATGTTATTTTGACATCATTAAACTTGACAATATGACTAATAACTCTAAACACAAAAAAAACATCTATATCTCTATAAAGTTTATAATGGACCTAAATCTTATAAAACTAATTTTGAAACCTTCAATTTTTTGCAAACACACCAAACTTTTAAAGACATTAAATTTATATGGACCTTAAAACAAAACAACCTAAACTAAGCATTATAACAAAAAGACTTCCTAATAAACTCAATTCATAAAATATGATGCGTTTGATATTCTTTAATATCTTTTGATTCATAGAAGATTAATTATTAAACTAAGACTCAAGGCTTATTAAAAAAAAACTCTCTATAATCAAACTATAAAAAAATAAATTTGACTGATAATGTTTTAGCTTTATGGCAGACCTAATGAATATAAATTTACACTCCTTAATCGATGCTTTGACATGATTGATACTTACTAACATGTCTACTTACTTGGCTAGTGAAAAAGATCAATGGAAGCCTTTTGTATTTGGCATAGATGAACATCATTCATTATCAAGAGTTCTCCTTTATCTGCTCCTTTATCTACTGCTTTTGCATGAACATAGTTTTACAGTTGGGAGGTGAACGGATCAATGCTAGATCTAAGATGAGTTGTTAACAACTAGTGATGGATGTTGTAACAATGAGAGATGATGTTGGTACAAGTTTCTTAGACCAAATGCAACATAATGTAACATCGAACCATCAATGGAATCATTGATACATGGATAACATGTAAGTTAAAAAATAATCTAAACAAAGACCAGGTTTAGGCAATGGCATTCATATGTCAATATTTAGCTAGTGAATGAGCAAAAATCATGCTTTGATTCATGAGTATAAATCATGCTAGACTCTGATGAATAGATCTCTCAATATTTTTATTGATAAATAAGACATCCTCTTTCACAAACTCGATAATGTTATTCAGAAATATGGCAAACTCACATGCTCTATATGAATAATATTGCTACTGAACCAATACACTGACAGGTCTACTCTTTCATCGACCATATGACAAAAAATGGAGATTGGTGAATAATTAAAAAAACCTAAAATGATCTATGAACTCAACAAAGGATTTAAATCATTAATCTAAGGCAATTATACAAGCTACAACATTGCCTCATTCACATTAATAATCCTCCATAATAGGTATAAGACCAAGATGCTCTGATACCATTGTTGGATATTGGAGGAGTCAAACACTGATTTAACTCATGCACAGAAGTAATAGAGATCTGAACATAGACTATTGAAATAATTTAAACACTATTTGATATATTATATCACTCTAATGTTTTTTAATACATTCTAGGATATTACACACATATATAGGAAATGTATTTCCTATAACTTCTCCTCAATATTCTCTCATAAAATCCCTCTAATTAAGCACATGATATATTATTATAACACACACACACACACACACACACACACACACACACACACACACACACACACACACACAGACATATATATATATATATATATATATATATATATTCTAATGTAATATTGTTATATATAACAATACTCTGATTTACTAATTACTAACCTATTACTTATTTACCTCTCGGTAAATACTAATTTACTATTTACTTTTTTCCTTCTTATAAATACCCAGTTTCACCTAATGTGAAAACTATTCCTAATATTAGGTTGAACTGGGTGTTTGAAAGGCTAAAAACTTGTACTGGGTTAACTGGGTCAATCCAGTTTCCTGTTCTTGAAACTTATGCACAAGCTGGGTTGATAGAATTGATCTCGTATGTCAAAATATATGATCAAAATGATGATCAAAATAAATGAAGAAAAAAGTGAACAAATCCTACAAGGGTTAATTGACATTGGGTTCACTAGAATGTATGCAATCAAAAATGCATCATGTCTATGAATTAATCCTATATCAGATAAGATAGGTCACACCTACACTTCCGATTGGGATACATTTGTTAAGCGAGAACATGACCAATATGGGGATCTGCTAGACCTAATTAAGGGATAACTTGTATCACTTGTCACAATACATCATACTAGGAAGGGTTCTAAAGCCTACAATCTAACATGATCACACAACAACCCTAATTGATTCCTAAGGTCTAAAACATTCAATTTATACTAATAGAACGAAAATAAACAACTAAACTAAATATTTATTATAAGACATATACCCACGTCAATGTATACAGAATCCTAATACATGGAGAGAAGAATATAAGTGCATTATCTATCTACTCTTACAAAGGAGAAATAAAGTTAAGAATACTTACCTTTGAAGACAAACCCACTGAGCCTCAATCTCTCCCTTAGCCAAGGTGCTTTGCAAGAGATTATTGTGGTATGTAAGGATAACCAAGATAAATCAACTCTAGGCTAGACAACCTATCTAAGCATTTAAAAGACTTCTCCATAAGACAAGATCCGTATCTCCAAATAAAGTATGTAACCCTAAGATTTATTACTCAAGTAGAATGGTCAATAAGCAGATGTTCACTCACACTTTTTTGTTAATAATTTTTCTCTTATGAAATGGTTGGAAATGACCTTGTATGTATAGGCAGATCTTGCCCTAAATCCTTCTGGGAACATTGATTGTATGGGGTCGACCTAGTGTGTTTTTGGGGACAATTTACCAGGTTTGTGCTAAGTTGGATGAAAGGCCAATAAACTAAGTGTTAGGGTGTGGAGCAAAATTCTTTTGGCATAAGTGACAGGGATAGCATCACAGGTGTTGTGGTGGTTGGTCTTCAAAAGTGATGTTGAAGAGGGATACAGAGCCAAGGGAACAAAGTAGATGGTGTACAGGTATAAGTACAATTGCAGCTATTTATCTCCAAGTGGGAGATTGTTAGGGTGTGGAGCTAAAAGTTTTAACTATGCAGACAAAAATAGGAGGTTGTTGAAGATCCAAAAGTATCAGCATCAACAGCATGACCGACATCGGTCATGACCAGTGCAGAAGGCAACCGGCATCGACAAAGAGTCAGCTGATGTCGGTCAGCACTAGACAGACAAGGACCGATGTTGGTCACCTGTGGTGGTTCCAGAACTGCTATTGATGAACAGTCACTTAAGTGAAGTGAGTGTTTACATGTTTAAGGGATAATTATAGTCACAAGCTATGTGTCTAATTATTGTAATTAGAGTTCTATTTTTGTATGCATAGGATCCTATTTAAAGACCCATGAGGCATGTATTGTAAATCAAGCAGGCAAGTAAAAGTATTGAAGCAAGGAGCAAGGTCAAGGAGATCAGCTGAAGCATTCAAGGAGGGGATAACAACTCAGGTTGTTGAGTTGGTTGTGGTTGAGCAAGAGAGAGAGGGAAGAAGGTCTTGAGGTGTGGCAAGCCTTTGAGGTGGAGGAAGAAGTGGCATCTTCCTTATTGTATTTTCTTCTAGTAGTATTTAATACAAGAGTGTGTATTGTCTCTCAAATTCTTTGATGTCTCAAGTTTCTAGTTACTTAATTATTCTGGTATAATTCTGTGTTTAATTGCTTATAAGAAAAGTAATCAATTGTGCTTCTGTTGGATAAGGGGTTCCTAACAGTTGGTATCAGAGCTACAGTTTGCAGGGAGCAGGTTATTGTTTGATTACAGGTCATTCACAGGGTTTTTTGATTAAGTGGGAGTTCAGCAATGGCAGAAGAAAGTAAGCTATGAATGGAGAAGTTTAACAGCAAGAATTATCAACATTGGAGGATGCAGATAGAGGATTATCTGTATCAAAAGGATTTGTACTTACCATTGGGTGGGGTTGCATGCAAGCCCACAGATATGAAGGATGAAGAATGGAGTGTTCTTGATTAGAAGGCTCTGGGTTCCATAAGGTTGAGCCTTGCATCATCTGTGATTTCCAACTTGTCATAGTGCAAGACAACGGAAGAGTTGATAAAATCTTTGGCAAATTTAGACAAAAAGCCCTCGGCTTCAAATAAGGTATTTCTTATGAAGCAGTTATTTACTTTGCAAATGCAGGAAGGTGGATTGGTACATACTCATCTTAGTGAATTCCATGGTTTGATAAACCAGTTAGCTTTAGTCAATATTGTTTTTGATGATGAAGTAAAGGCTCTCTTGATTTTATGTTCTTTACCTGAAAGTTGGGATAGTTTGGTTATGGCAGTAAGTAATTCTGCATCTACTTCTAAAATATTAAAAGTTGATGATATTGTGAGTGTGATCTTGAATGAAGAAATACATAGGAGAAACACAGGTGAATCATCAGGGAATGCTCTAAGTGCAAAAAGCAGGGGAAGGCAAAGAGAGAAGATAGAGCAAGGGAAATCAAGGTCAAAGGCGAGAAGGAGATCAAAATCCAGAGGTGTTACCTACTGGTTTTGTGGAAAGAGAGGACACACAAAGGAGTGTTGGTTGAGGGATAAAGAGAATCAACATGAAGGTAATTAAGAAGCAAAGGATGCAAATATTGTGGTACAAGACGCTCTCATACTTTCTTTGGATAATCAGGTAGGATCATGGGTTTTAGATTCTGGTTCTTTTTTTCATGCATCCCCAAATAGAGATTTGTTCCATGAGTATGTCCAAGGAGACTTTGGAGTGTTTTATTTAGGGGATGGCACGCCTTGTCAAATAGTTGGCAAAGGGAAAGTGTAGTTGAGATTGCAGATGGACAACACATGGGTGTTGAAGGAGGTCATGCATGTCCCAGTTCTGAAGCAGAGTTTAGTTTCTGTTGGGAGGTTGGGTGATGAGGGATGCACAATAACCCTCACAATGGATTCTTGGAAGGCTACCAAGGGAGCACTTGTTTTAGCAAGAGGTAAGAAAGTAGGTACTCTTTATCTATCTACTTGTATTACTGATTCTACTTTTGGTTTATCTACTTCAGCTGTAGATTCAAAGATGTGGCTTAATAGGCTTGGTCACATGAATAAGAAGGGAATGGATGTTCTTGATTCAAAAGTTATGTGTTCAGATTCAGAAAGCATAGATAGAGTTCATTGCAGGAAAAGAAAATTTGATGCTTTTGACAAGAACATGGAAGCCTTGGTGTTTATGGAGGAGATGAAGGATAGGGATCAGTCACAGGGGCTGAATAATTTTGAGTAGGGTAGTATGGATAGGGGTTTGATCCAAGATGAGCTCACAAATGAAGATTTCATCACTTACAGGAACACACAGACACCGATGTCGGTCAGGCAGATACTGACATCGGTCATGTGCAGACCAGCAGGGTCGATAGAGTCAGGCAGGAGAAGTCTGACGTTGATCAGGCAGGAACCGATGTTGACAGAGGGGACACCGGTGTCGGCTAGGGAAATGACGTCGGTAGTTAGGGTCAGTGCAGGGAACTGACATCGATCGGGAGCAGACTGGGAGATGGCTGAGATCGATCACTAGAATGGATGTTGGGCAGATAGCAAGCTGTCAAGGAGTCTCAAACGCCCATATGGAGATCAGAAAGGGTAAGTGAACCTCATATTCATTGTTCACCTTCTTTATATTGCTTATTGATGGTCAAGAACTAGGAAGATGTGAAGAAGCAATGCAGGTAGAGTCCAGAAACAGTGGGAGCTTGGCATGGATGAGGAGTGTGAGTCCTTGGAGAAGAACCAAATAGGTATTTATTGGTGGAGTTGTTAGCTAGAAGAAAGCACTGGATGAGGGATGGATTCCCAAGTTAGAGAAGAGAGTGGATGGACACGTGAGACAGAAGGCTATGGTATATGGTCTTGATTAGGCTGCAAGATAATGGAGGTTTGACCATTGTATTTATCTTTACCAGGTTGGATAATATTAGCTACATTATCCTGTTACTGTATTGTGTTGCTTGTTGCAGGGTTTCATATACAGGAAGTTTTTTGAGCTAAGGATAAAGTTGTTTCAGAAGTATGTCATGAATAATTTGGGAGCAGCAAAATTCTTTTGGCATAAGTGACAGTGATAGCATCACAGGTGTTGTGGTGGTTGGTCTTCAAAAGTGATGTTGAAGAGGGATACAGAGCCAAGGGAACAAAGTAGATGGTGTATAGGTACAGGTACAATTGCAGTTGTTTATCTCCAAGTGGGAGATTGTTAGGGTGTGGAGCTAAAAGCTTCAACTATGCAGATGAAAATAGGACGTTGCAGAAGATCCAGAAGTACCGGCATTGGCAGCATGATCGACGTTGGTCATGACCAGTGCAGAAGGCAATCGGCATCGATAGGGAGTCAGCCGATGTCGGTCAACACCAGACAGATAGGGACCGATGTCGGTCACCTATGGCGGTTCCATAACTGCTTTTGATGAATAATCAGTTAAGTGAAGTGAGATTTTGCATGTTTAAGGGCTAATTATAGTCACGAGCTGCGTGTCTAATTATTGTAATTAGAGTTCAATTTTTGTATGCATGGGATCCTATTTAAAGACCCATGAGGCATGTATTGTAAATCAAGTAGGCAAGTAAAAGCATTGAAGCAAGGAGCAAGGTCAAGGAGATCAGCTGAAGAATTCAAGGAGGGGATAACAACTCAGGTTGTTGAGTTGGTTGTGGTTGAGCAAGAGAGAGAGGGAAGAAGGTCTTGAGGTGTGGCAAGCCTTTGAGGTGGAGGAAGAAGTGGCATCTTCCTTATTGTATTTTCTTCTAGTAGTATTTAATACAAGAGTGTGTATTGTCTCTCAAATTCTTTGATGTCTCAAGTTTTTAGTTACTTAATCATTCTGATATAATTTTGTGTTTAATTGCTTATAAGAAAATTAATCAATTGTGCTTTCGTTGGATAAGGGGTTCCTAACACTAAGAAATTGAAGAATACCCCTAAACTATACTGGGTTGACCAAATTGACCTAGTATAAATGATAGTCAAAAAGGAGTTTAAGGAAATAAAAGGAGGAATGGAAGGAGGAAAAGATTGGAGAAGGTAGGATTGAGAAGAATAAGATTAAGGTTAATAGTGTAAGGAGACAAGTGTGTAGATGGTAAGTGTTAAAAGAGAAAACAATCTTACGAAGCACCTATAGTCTACACACCCCTTTCTCGGTGTACCCTTTAAGGCATGAACTCAGAGAGATTGAAAATTGATAGGCTCCTATAAGATAAAAAGTGTCAGTTTTCAATAAAATTTTAAAAATATTATATATATACAATGTGCATATGTTCCAATCAATTGTAGATACTCCTCTTTGGCTCAGAAGGATGACTTGAAAATAAGAAAGCAACTAGAAAAGGGTGGATTAGTAAGATATATGGGTGGATTGCCTAGAATAAGATAGGTCTAAGAAACACTAGACTTCCTTGGAGGTTGTCAATCCACTCTTTAAGGAAATTAATATTTGATAAATAGAAATAGGTACTTGCATGAAACAATGGAAAGTACTAAAATCAATGTAAGAAATACTTGAAAGGAAACAAGTGATTTTAGCTAAAATAGTAATAAATTATTGAAAACTAAATCTAAAGTGTTCAAACCTATTTCAAAAAATAGTTCAGACCTCTATGATATAACAAAAACTCAAAAACAAAAATTTTTAAGAAGGCAAGTAGGCCAAAATTACTTGTTGTTTTGGGCAAAATGAAACACATAGTGACTAGCGCTGGTCACTATGCAATTGGTACTGGTTAAGACAACTGTTACTGATCTATTTACAACCACTATTGATCAAAGATGACTGGTGCTAGTCTTTGTAAGTCCTAGTTTGGGTGAAAAAGGGTATTGAGTTGGTTACAAGGATGCCTATGTGGGTTATTTTTGAGTTATGGAATGGTTGCAAGGGTAGAATAAATTCTCAAAAGTAGCAAACCTGTAGGTTGGATATGTAGGTGATTGAGGTGTCATGTGGATGCTTGGTGGAAGGTGGAGTGCTTGCAGTTACAAAACTCTAACACAAAGGGAATATGGGAGGAATGAGAAAATAGGTGCAAAATTTTAAAAAAAAACTTAACAACTGAACTTGTAGTAAATGCAAATACTTAGCTCTATAAGTTTTTGGTTTGGAGGAATTTTGAGGTTGAGTGTAAGATACATGGGATCTTGGAGTAATACAAGTAGAGTAATAGTACTTGAGCTCTTCATGATGAGTTTTTGGGGTACTTTGATGTCTCTGGTCTAGTTGTTGGTTCACCTAGGAGCTTTGGTTTGCCTAAGAGATTAAGATTCTCATGAAAATATATATTCAACCACCTGAGGTAAGGCCTTTAGGTGACATTAAGTAACCATCATCGATCCTAGTCAATCGACACCAGTCTAGGGGTGACTGACATTAGTCAAGGATAAATAGTCAAAACTTTTAATTTTGGCTATTTACTATTAACTTTAGTTGTTAAGACCAATAAAAATGGTATGAGGTTAATAAAGGCCTCATCAAGATGCATGAGGAATAATTCTATGGGGTCAGGACATTAAATGCCTAGGCGAGAAATAGTCTTAAGGCTAGGTGTCGATTAGTTAGCCATGGGTTTGGGTGGGGAGGTGTAAATAGGCCTTTTTAAATTAATTAACTTAATTAAATTAGCCAAAAGGGGGTAAATGGGTGTGTTAAAGGATTTTAATAATTAATCCTAATCCAAGGAGGGTCAATGGGGTCAAGGGGTGCTTTATGACAATTAAAACCATGTAGTCTTTTAGTGTCTAAATTTTGCCCCTTTTTGTTGTGTAGGTTGCATCCTTAAGTTGCAAAATAAAAACAAGTGCAGTTGCAAGTTGGATGCCTCAATTATGGGAGGAGGTGTTCCCCCTCAAACTGGGATGTGATGAGGTGAAAACAAAGTTGGGCATAGGTTTGACAAGTGTATATGTGTGGTAAAATGGGTAGTATGGCATGAAGTGGAAAATAAGGTAGAATTAAGGAGGAAAAGTGACAAGTGAACTAGGCCACCACATTAAGCATAGTGGATATGGGTGTACTTATAAATACAAGTCTCTAAGCTAAGGTATTTATGCTCACAAGGGTCTAAAAGTTGGTTGATCTTGAGTAAATGGAAGTGTTCATAGGTGTCAGAACTATGAGTTGACATATTCTAAGGTAGCTAAAAGGTTTTTGTACAAAAGGTCATGGTTGAGCATAACATCATGTAGCATGGCAAGGTAGGAGAAATTGGTAAATGTAATGATATCGATGTAGGTTGTCACAAAATTTATGCAAACAAGTGGGCTAAGTGACAAAAGGGGAACTAGGTCTGAGGGTGAGTCTAAGTTTGAAAAGGGGTCTTTTGGGGTTAAATGGTTTGGGAGGGTGTCAAAAACCCTAAATTATTGATTGATGTAGGTCAAAATCAACTGAAATCAATCAATTAAAGATCGAGATCAGTCACAAGCAAACCTTAAAAAGGGTTAGATGGTGACCTAAAAGGTCAAAAGGCATTCTATTTTTGGTATAGTGTTTTTTGTTAATTGTTAGTGTGTCCTTTATCTATTTATGAGAGTTATACAATTTACCCTATATTTGGTGCTTATGATTAGAGTTTGATTGTGAGGTTGGAGTGGAGTGTGAATTTGACCAGAGAGTTAGAGAAGGCACTAGGTATTTTAGGTTATATAAAGTAGGAATAGGATGCAAAGGGTGAGAGGTTGAGCTAGGGGAGGGCAAGTGATGGTGGTTTAGTGGGCTCCACCATGGAGATAGATGTGAAATGAGGTAGGAGTGTTGCTTTACTTTGTTTGGTTTGTTGTAATTTTTACTAGGGTTATGAATTTGAGGAAAGAAAGGGAAATTATGAAGGTGAGGTAGAAAATTAGTATTTGTTGTAATTTTATGTTGTAATTAGGTTAGGGGGAGGGACTAGAGTAGGCTAGGAAAAGTGTTTAGGGTTTATTTAGTAAAAAGGTAGGGTTTGATCCATCCTCCATTTACACAGAATGACTAATACTGATCACTATAAATCAACATCAGTTGACAGGTGATCAATTGTTAGTTAAGTTGAGACTGACACTAATCTTACCACTCAATCAATGTTGGTCAAGCATCAATCGACATCAGTTCCATCGATTGAGACTTGACCATCATTATTCTTAAAGGTAAGGCTAAAGGGGAAGGTGTTTAATGAGATAGAGTGATTTTTAAAGTTCTCTTAGAGTTTATGTAGACCTAACTTAGGGGTATAAAACTTAAACTTAGGAGAATTTTTTATACTTAGGCTTGGTATAGGTTAGGTTGTAAGTGAGGAAATTGGTAGGGTTTAGAATGTTTGCATTTCTTAGGAAAGTTTAGGTTAATACAAATCCCTTATCTAACCTTGTAAGTGAGGGTGATGCTAGTGATGTGAGACTGAGTGTCACTGCTCTTGGATGATGTTCATAGGGACATGACCCCAATAGATTGGGCTCACATGGTAGTAGTAGTCTTGGGGTCATGTGACATTATAGATAAATGTTGTGAGATGTATCATTGATGGTATCCCTTATTGAGAGATGGGACTCGATTACCAACACATTTATATTGCCAACTAGGGAGATCACCATCTTATTAGAGGACATCCATAGGATCCTAAGATTACCTATATAGGGTTGGACAATAGAGCATATCCATAGTAATGATTAGGATGCTTATATGGACTAATTATTCATAAAGGATTTTTGAGATGCTAGATGACATGCAGGAGGTTTTTATTTTGGGGATTTTTACCATATGGATAGAGTGGGGAGATGGACTATGATGATGATGATGATAGCCATTACTTGATATGCACTACAAGACTCGAGCAGAGGTAGATTCCCTTAGGCATTATTAGGTATTTTCATAGATATGATGGAGGACCAAATAATTTTTACATGGGCACTAACACTACTAGTGTAGATCTATCAAAATATATGGAGCTATTGGGTACACTGACACTATGGTATGAATGTAGGATTTATGCTACATTATTGGGTATATGAGTACATCACTATTTTATGACCAGTTGGGCTTTTGTGGCACACATGGGATCAGGCCAAGTTTAGAGTTGGATTTATGAGATGGAGGATAAACCATACATTACCATGAGCAGGGGAAGAGGGGTGGGATTTAGATTGGTTTAGAGAGTGATTGGATGGATTGGTAGATGGAGAGGTTATCTATAGACCATAAACAATGTTACCCTCATGGATGGGTCTTGGTCGATAGCTCTTTTCATTATAAAGTTTTAGGTGGATTCATGGGAGGTGATAGCAAGAGGTAGAGCTAATCCCATTTGATTGATTGAAGAGATAATTTGGTCTGATATAGGGTGTCCTAGGGGCATTTCCTAGATACAAGAATGAGGATGCAGAGGCACCATTACCTCCAACACAACCAATTAAGGAGGAGTTTTTGTATGAGGAACTATCGGTGGCTATAGATATTAACAATATCAATGTTACATAGGATTATATAGTGTGGTATCAAGGTCAGTATGCTACAATTTTGGAGGAGATGGGGGATAAGATCATGCTAGAGGTGTAGGTGGACAATAGTAGCCTTTAAATGTAGATATGGAGGAGAGGGGTGATCAGAGTGATGTGGATGCCCTAGATAGATAGGATATGGTCATAGAGAGGGACCAAGAAAGATTAACATTGGTCATAGCAAAGGTAGCATTGGCATCCATGACTTTAGAGAGGGACATCGCATAGGATTATTTGGTAGTGAAGATGCAGGAGAGAGATACCCTCTAAAGATAGGTGACTATTCTTACTCAAGAGAGAGATTAGGCACGAGCTCAATTGGCCGCTATCACTCAAGCAAGATATGCAACACAAGGATAGGTAGACACCATCACATAGGATAGAGATGGGCTATAGGCATATGTGACCTTGATATTAGTGGAGAGAGATGCTCTTAGGCAGGTAGAAAGATGGGCACCTACATGACCAATGCATACTATCCAAATGTCCAAATATGTGTCCATGGTATAGGAGTTAAGACACTATCAGGCACTTGTCTTCACTTAGCTTCCATATGCACCTTGGTATACTAAATATGTAGTAGAGAATATTATGGGAGGGAGAATTAGCAGTGTGACTCCTAGTCAGTAGGTAACATCTGTAGGTGCTCAGATAGGTCCTAGAGATGGATAGGCTCTACGGGGTGGTAGTACCCCTACACCATATACCTGATTGGACTTATTATTGTATTTATATGATTTTGATTCTAACCTATGAACCAATGTAGCAAGATGTACATATCATTTTGAGAGACATGGACATTATATATATACACACAACACACACCATAGACCTAATTGGACTTATTATTGTATTTATATGATTTTGATTCTGACCTATGAAATGATGCAATGAGATGTACATATCATTTTGAGAGACATGGACATTACACACACACACACACACACATCATTTGATTTAAGTTATGATATTGTGATCATGATGTATGTTGTTTATGGTTATTTATTATGCTTTTGGTTATGGTTAATTCATGCTCATGTAATGATTCATTGTATAATATTTATGATGTTGATATATGGTGATCGATTTAGCATTATTCATGTTAGTAGATGTATGCTTAATGAGATGTTTGACATTTAAATTAATGAACCTATGTGATCCCACACGTAGATAGATATGTGATGGATAACATAATGACTTGATTTATTTAGCTTTATGATAAAATTTATAATGTATTTTGATGTGATAGAATTAATTTGATTGATTTGATGATTGCTTGATAGATGATATGGTAATCTAATATATGATGATGGTGATTTCTAATTAGAATGGTTTCATAATTAAAATCACCTAGACAAATGATGTGAATGGATAATGGCAATCATTTAATAAAACACATAACATATTTAAATGTTTTTAAATGTGATGATTGTATTTAGATTGTATTTAAGAATATTTAAAACTATCTTAACACATAGATTAATTTTAGATAACAAAACTATATGTAAGAAAAGAAAAGAAAGTTAAAACAATCAAAAGACAAACATCTTAATGAATTTATCAACAAGTAGGCATGAGAAAGAATAAAGAGATATGATGCTCTTTCATTAGCGAGGACTAATATAGGAAGTTAGATCGGCTTATTAACACAAGCCCTTCATATGCCTTGCATTAGCATTTGTTATTTTGGTAAGAAATTATTGATCTCATTGTGTCAAGTAAGCTCGAAATCCCTTGCTTCATGGAGGGCAAAAAAAAGAGATGGATGAAAATGGAACCTTCTTGTGGGGCTAGTTTGCCCCTTTTGTAGATTGATGAAAAGCTAGTATAAACAAGTCTATGTCATATTTTGGCATAGACTGATCTATGTGGGAAGTCTACTATTTTGGTTTGTGTGAAAATTGACTGCAACTTCTAAGTTTTTTATTTTTTGTGATTTTTGACAATGTGTCTTTAGATGTTTTTGAGAGGTTGGGGAAGCTGATCAATGTGAGAAGCTTCCATGAAATTACTTGATTTGACAAATGTAAGACTTATCCATCCTTCAAGGGAGTGGTCTAAGCTTCTAACTTATTTTAGGCTTTTATAGTTGTCCTTTAAGGGAGCAGTCTACCTTATGGAAAGCAATGTTTTAAATTATTTTGGTAGTTGTCCTTTAAAGGAGGAGTCAAAAATGCTAGAGATGACCCATAAGATGGGACATTTTTTTACTCTTTTATTTTTTATACATAGACTTTCTTATATAATCTTAAGTCTTACCTTTATGAAGGCAAAATTATGACACAAGAAGGTTGAAGAGTAGGTGAGAGGATGCTTTAAGAGACAATGACCATGGGATTCCATCCTAGTAGAGATGAAAAGTATCCATGAGAATCATTCCATGGGTAGAGTTGTGGTAACAATTTTTAAGATTAATTTTCAAACTATGATGGATAATTATATTATTTTATGCTTTACGCAATTTTCCTCAAAGTGAGGGGATGAATGTTGTAATCTCGTAAAACAAGGGACAAGTTTCAGTTAGACAGAAGGTGAGTTTGAACTATTTTAACAATAGAATGGATGTAGATGTGAAGCATTGAGGGGATCATGTTCTAGCTTCCCTTCAAGAGATGATAACCAAAAATATCCTAACCCATACTTATGCATAATGATATATGGTCCAAGCCAATTAAAATCAAACTTACCTAGTTTGCTTCTTTCCATATTGGTTACATGCTGATTTTCTTTTATAATGAGGTCCCTATTATTGAATTTGCATTATTTTAGGTGATTTTTATAATCACACTTGATTCATTCTTGGTAGACATGAAGGTGGTTAAGCATGGCCAAATTATGTTCATCAAGTAACTCAAATTTGGCTAAACGTTCTTAATGATAATCGCCCTTGAAAATGATATCATGTAGAGATATACAAAGGGAATTCAAACTTCAAGAGGCAAGACAAACTCATCTCCAAAGATAAAAGAGAAAGGAGTAGTACCCATAGGGGTTCAAATGATAGTTTAATATGCCCATTAGGCGAAGGAAATGTATAAGTGCTAATCCCAACTAGATGCATTAACTATTTTAGCTAGCATTTTATTAAGTGTCTTGTTAGAAGCGTTAGCCTGTCTATTAACTTGTGGATGATAAGGTGACAAGAAGCTTAACTTAATGCTAAATGTGTCACAAAGACCTTGTACTTTTTTATTTTTAAATTATTTTCCATTATCAATGATAATTTTATGAGGAACACCAAAGTGAAAGATAATGTGATGGTTAATGAAGTCAACAATCTTATCAGCTTTAGTTGAAATGAGGAGAATAGCCTCCACCCATTTGGTAAAATATTATATCACAGTGATGATAGAATGATGTTGTTATGAGGAATGAGGGTTGATTTCACCAATGAGATCTAATCCCCACTACGATCAGGGCTAAAAATCCTTAAAGACTTGAAGACCATGACTAGGTATGTGATGCAAATTAGCCAGTTATTGAAACTTAAAACACTTCTTTATGTAATCACAATAGTCTTGGTTAAGGTTATGCCAATAATAGCCAAGGCAAAGGATACATTTAGTGATATCTAGACCAACAAAGTGTCCTCCACAAATCCCATGATGTATTTCTTTGACAACGTGAGAGATTTCATGACTATGTAGGCATATAAAGAGGAGATTGTCAAAGCCTCATTTATAAAGAATTCCACCTAGTATGGTGTAATGATAAGTAATTTTTATAAATACTCTTCGACCATTTATAGAGAGATCAGAAGGAACAATGGCTAGGTTTAAATAGTTAAAGATTTGCTTATACCAAATATCAGATTGGGCCTCTTCTACATGACAAATGAGAAGAATGCTTAATTTGTTGTAAGAGGGATCATTAAAGCGATGGATAGTGATAAATATTATAGAATTAAAAGGTGCAAATGGGATTTGGGAAGTAAGAGAAGCCATGGTATCGGTGAACTTGTTATTAGAACGTGGAGTGGCTTGGATAAGGTAATGATCAAATGACGTCAAGAGTACATCTACCAATTATTTTTACTACTGTAAGACATCATTTTTACATTGGTAAGAATCATTTATTTAGTTGAACACAAGTTGGGAGTCATAAAAAATGCTGATTAATTTTACTCTAAAAGATAAGGTTATTTGGAGACCTATCACTAGGGCTTCATCCTCAACCATGTTATTAGTCCAATAAAAATCAAGTTTAAAGGATAAAGGAAGGGGTTCATCATTAATGGGGATAAAGATGATTCTAGCTCCTTCACCACATTGACACTTTGATCCATCAAAAAATATGGTCATCTAATAAGCAGAATTTGCTTGAGATAGAGTTACGATAGACTCATTGGGAAACTCAAGAGGGGGAGGTTGGTTGTCTACTAAAGGTACTTTAGCCAATTGGTTGGCAATTATTTTCCCATTGATTAACTTTTTTTGGAAGAACTCAAGATCAAACTTAGCTAAAAACATGAGCCATCTAGCCATATGCTAATTTTTATATGGCTTAGAATGCATATACTTGAGTGGGTCGGTGTTGGTTATGACAAATGTTTTGTGGTTGATAAGGTAATTATAGAGTTTATAAGCCACAAAGACCAAGGCAAGGCACAATTTCTCTGTATGGGTATATCAAGTTTCATACTCTATAAGTTTTCAACTTATATAGCATGATGCTTGTTATTTTTTCTAATCATATCGATGTTTAAGAATGTCCCCTAAGGAATGGTTGGTTGCAAAAATGTAGAAGTAGAAAGGTTGATCCTCTTTTGGAGGAACAAGAACAGGTGGGGAAAGAAGGTATTCATTAAGTGAGACACAGGCCTTTTGACATTCTTTGTTCCCCTTAAAGGAGATATCCTTCTTAATAAGGTGATGAAAAGGATGACATCGATTAGATAGTTGAGAGATGAAGAAGCAAATGGATTATATCTTACCCCACAAACTATAGAGTTTCTTGAGTTTAGTTAGTGGAGGCAAGTCAAGGATTGCCTCGACCCTAGTGGGATCAACTTCTAACCCATAGAGAGAGACAATAAAGCCAAGAAGCTTTCTTGATAAGACCCCAAAGATTCACTTCTTAAGATTAAGGTAGACATGGAAGTGGATAAGGTGCTCAAAGATAACCTTTCTTATTTCCAAATGATCCTTATGACATTTAGACTTTCCAAGGAGGTTATATACGTAGTCTTCCATGATTTTATGAATAAGATTATGAAATATATAGGTCATGGAATGTTGGTAGGTTGCACCAACATTATTTAGACCAAAAGGCATGAACCTATAGTAAAAGGTTCCCCATTGAGTGATAAAGGTAGCTTTATGTTGATCTTAGGGTGTAATCAAGATCTGATTATAGCTCAAGAATCCATCTATAAGAGATAACATTTCATGGTTGGTCATAAGATCAACAAGCTGGTTAATGCTTGGTAAAGGGAAATCATCTTTTGGACAAGCAAGGTTAAGATCACAAAATTTAATACAAATATGAAGTCCCCTTATCCCTTTAGTGATAGGAACAACGTTCGAAACCCATTGGGGATAGTCAATGGGTTGGATGAAATTGACGGATAACAAGCATTAAATCTCTTCTTTGACAAGAAGGGATATACAAGGGTGCATATTTTGAAGCTTTTACTTTATAGGCTTGGCATCGAGTGTGGTAAAGATGTTATGGATGACTATGGTGGGTTTGAATCCTAGCATGTCATTTTAAAACCAAGCAAATGCTATGGTATGGTCTTGCAGAAAGGAAGAGAAATCTTGACATTTTGAGGAATCTAAGGATTTGCCAATCTTGATTAAGTGGAGGCTATCCTGAGTGCCTAAGTTGACATCAACCATGGCTTCATTCAACATGATTAAAGTATCAGGAGGGAGGGATTTGTGAATGGAATAATATTTATCACCAAGATAGGTGAGAAGGGAATCATCATCCTAATATTGAACAATATTAATGGTATGAAAATTGCATTTTACCATATCAGGATGATTCAAAGGAATGGTCATGGTTTCCCCATATTTTTTATAAGTTAGGGGTCCCAAACTGATCATGTTGATAAAAATATTTATAGGGAATGATATCAAGATATTGAAATTTTAAAGGAGAATGGGTTGGTAAGGATGGGATTTCCTCCTCAATAATGGTGATGGGGGCTGGGTTGGTTGGATCCTTTGGTGGAATGAATCTGAGACCAAATCAGTCATGATATTTTTGGGTTTTTCATGGTAGTAACTCATGTAGTCCATGATCATAGCATCCTAGACTGAATCCCTTACAAGCACACCTATGGAGGTATGTCTTGGAAAACTTTGGTTTATCCAAGTAGGAGAAATCAAAGGTGAATGATTTAGGAGAAGAGGAGGTAGTTGAGGCTAAAAGTGGTTGATCAAGTCCCCCATAAATAAGATAAGTTTGGCAATTGGGAGGCCCAAAAGTAATAATGGTTCTAATATTGGAATCATAGTTAGGCTATTGGTTAAGATTCCCATACTCTTTGGGAGTAGGGAAGGCATCTAAGGTTAAAAGGCAATACTCCTCAAGCGAGAGACATTGAAATGTTGATTCTAAGGGGTCCTTCCTAGGGATTTGGGAGGAAGGTATGGATGAGATGGTGGAATCTTGGTTGATGGAAGAGGAAGGGGATACATCCTTGATTGGGAGGAGAACATTATTAGGTCAGTAAGTCATATTGCATGAATTTAAAGGACTAGGGTTGGCATGTATGGTATGGTCTTGACCCTCATGCTCAAACTTGATACACTGATGTAAGGTAGATAACACACAACCCATGAAATGGATCCAAGGGAATCCAAGTAAAAAATTATAATGGAACTCTCCTTCTACCACGTAGAAGAGCTCAGAAAGATTGTGAGGTCCTATATGAATATGAAGGATGACTATCCCTAATATTATTGACATGGTATCATTAAAGGATCAAGCACCATTGTAGTTTTTGACATGATGTTCTCTAGTAGTTTCAATTGGTCATATGCATGAAAGGAAATAATATTAATGTTGGCTCCCACATCAATCATAACCCTCTTGATATAGGTTTGGTTGATGTGGATAGTAATGAAAGGGGAGGATCCAAATCATCTAGATGAATAGGGGGTATCTTTGAATCCTAGAAGGTAATAAAGGTGGAAAGATAAAGGGCTCCAATGAAGGCTATTAGAGGTTGGGGATATTCAGGTTGAACCTCTATGTACTTCAAGGCCTCCATTATGACTTGAAGGTGATGGGGTGAGGTATTGATTAGCTCATATAAAGTCATCTTCACTGGTATTTGGTGAAGATGTTTTAGAATTTTCCTTTGTATTGATTCAGAGGGGTTAGATTGGGGTGCATCGAAGATAAAAATCTTAGGTTTGGGTGAAGGTGTTTGGGCTTGATTGGGTGTTTAGTGGTGGAATAAGGGTATGTCCATGGGATGGATACCTTTGCTTTCCATTTATCCTTTTTTTGGGATTGTGATCAGGTGACCACATGAATGGTATGGGTTTGGAAAGGAGTTGGACTAGTAGACTACTTTAGTTCCTCCTCACTCGTAGATGAGAGTTTGGGGGCATCTAGGTATGGGGTGGTTGATTTTGGATTTTGGCTTGGTAGTGGGATCATGGGAGGTTCTTCTATCAATAATTCATCCTCATCACATAGTTTTTGGGCCATGACTTGAAGATATTTGTAGTTTTATGTATCATGCTCAGGCATCCTATGGTATGATCAAATCAGATTGTCATTAAACCAAGATAAATTAGGACTGATGGGATCAAACAGTTTGATAGGAAGAAAGACCAAGTAGGAATATTGGAGAAACCTTTATAATATGGTAGAATATGATTTTAGAAAAGGTGGTAAGGGAGTAGAGGTTTTAGCTTTAACAATTGGGGTGGAAGCCTTCTTATGGGTAGGTTTGACATTAGAGCTTTAGGTGGTAGAGTGTTCTTGGTGGGTTGTTTTGGAGTAGATGGTTTGGAAGTAAATGTTTTGGAAGTAGAAGGTTTGGAAGGAATAGGTGGAGGTATAACTAGAAGTGGAGGTGTCTCTAAAAGTGAAGGTGTAGTTAGAAATAGATGTTGGGTTTATGGTTTTTTTGGGAGCTTTGGTCTCTTAACCAAGGTGTAGGGGTGAGCTCTTAAGATGGAAGTCAAAGTGGAAATTGGAGGTAAGGGCTTGGATTTTGGAATCCTAGATGGTTTGACTTTCTTGGCTGGTTTGACTTGTGGTTTCTTAGGTGGGTTTGGTAGTGTCAAATCCAAATTCAATGGAGAATGGGTAAGATTCTAAGTGGGAATCACACCTAGGTTATTAATGGGATTTATGGGGATATTGGAAGGTATTTTGGTCACTTTGGATGGAGTTGGTTTGGATGGTTTATCTAAGTTTTGGGAGGTGGAGGATTATATTGGTTTGGTTGGGGTGATGGTGGTTTCACTAGTGGAAGTCAAAGGTTGGGTAGAAAAGGTTGAGGTTAATGATGCCTTCTTAATTGGATAAGGGAGTCCTAAGAGATTCCAAAATATGGTTCGATCTAGATTTGGTTGGGATAGAAACTCTAAATTTTGGACCAACCTAGGAAAGGGATTATAGATGGGTTTAGTTCCTTTGGTGTTAGACTCAAAGGACAAACCAAATGGTTGAGAAAGTGGAATGGACATGTCTTCCCTTTCTTCTATCAAAGGTTATAAGGCCTTGGTGGATAATTTTGGATAAGTGAAGCAACCTTTCCTTAGGAATAGTTTCCAAAAAAAGGGTGATAGATCTATCATGGAAGAACAAGGGATAGGGGCAACAATTTCCTCCTTTGTTATGCCTTCCAAAGGAGAGGTTGGTAATTCCACTACCTCAATAAGTGGAGAAGGGATGATACTTGATTCCTTTTTTTATTTTCCCAAAGAATAATAGGTGACTCCACTACCTTAATAAGTGGAGAAGGAATGATATTTTAGGACATGGGTTCACTAACTATTAATTATTTGAAAACAATATTAACTATGTGAACCTAATGCTTGTGGGAGGACTTTGCATTAGTATGCTCATTATTTGTGGAAGGTGAATGGCTAGGGAATGGTTGTCTAAAAATGTCAAATCATTGATTGGGGGGTGCATTTAGAATTTCCATCACAAGTTCCCCCTTGTCAATCAAATCTTGGATAATGTTTTTGAATATCTTACATCTACTAATATCATGTCCAATTACATGGTATAAACTACACATTTTGTTCTCCTTATACCAACTAGGTATAGGGTAGGAGGAATCAAATTATTGAGGTGGTTTAATCAAAGGAAGTTGGATGATAGATGCCTTCAATAACTTTTCCAAAACTAAAGCATATGACTCCCCTAGCGGAGTATACTATTTTTGGACACAATAGTTTTGGATTTTATAATTTTGGTTAGAATAAGTGGAAGAATTAAGTTGGTTGACAATTAGAGGATGAGTTGTTTTAAGCATAACTGCATTTATGGTTCCTTTAACTTTGGTGTTGGTGTTGGTGTGGTTGGTGGTTTTGGAGGAAGAAGATTCATTTGATTTGAAACTATAATTTTTATTCCTCAATTTGAGCTTTCCCTCATCTATAGCTCTAATATCCAACTTCCGAGCCATGGTGAATGCCTCATCAAAGGTTTAAAAAGTGTAAACCTATAAATTTTATGAGATATGCTTGGAAAAATCCTAAGAGAAAAGCTTGACCAACTCAGGTTAGGTCAAAGAGAAAGATAGTTGGTTAATCAACCCTCTCCAATAAGCCACAAAGTCAGTAATTGACTCATCCTCAAACTGTCTGATGGAATATAGGTTGGTGATATAAACTTTCTTGTAAATGTTTATAGAGAAATGGTCTGAGAAAGTTTGGTCTAGTTGGGCAAAAGAGAAGAGGGAAAGCTTGGTAATAGCACTATACAAATCTAATGTGGGTCCAGCTAGGGACATGGGAAAAGTATGGAAAATGAGAGCATCGTCGTAAGCAATCAAATAAGATGAATGCCTAAAT
Organism: Torreya grandis; assembly: GCA_037957365.1. Taxonomy (NCBI): domain Eukaryota; kingdom Viridiplantae; phylum Streptophyta; class Pinopsida; order Cupressales; family Taxaceae; genus Torreya; species Torreya grandis. The sequence continues at coordinate 499,145 of JARHVA010005941.1, read as the reverse complement.
ACTCTAACATGTTTTTGGGGGTCTTATTTGATTTAAAACTTAGCAAATTTTTGGAATCTTCCACTGTGCAAGGTATGGTCAGATTAGGATGAATAGGTGGATTAGCTCATTAAAAATTTCATCATATGATAAGATGTTGTGGGCACCAAAAATGGATGACTCCAGATTGGTCATCTTATCCATCAACATCTTGATAAGATCAGTTTGAGGTGGTGTACCTCCATAATTATAAGGTACATTCTATTGGGGTTGTGAAGGTGCCACATATGAGTAAATAGTAGAGGGTTGGGAAGAAGCCACATATTGGCAAGTGGGCATGGAAGGTTGGGAAGATGCCACATATTGGTAAGTGGGTATGGAAGGTTGGGAAAAAGGTGGAGGCATGTATCCTTGTAGGTTTGGGACATACCCTAGGTTTGGTGGAATAGACATTGGCTAGGTAAGAGGCATGGTTGGATTGGTAGGTTGAGGGTGTGTAGTTACCCTAGTGTTAATAGGTGGCAGTGTAGAGGGTATGGAAACTACTTAATTTTTGAAAGGGGTGGAAGATGGTGGGTTGGAAATGACAAGTGGTAGGGTAGAAACACTAGTGGAGAGTAATCCAATGGTAAGTGGTGTATGAGTTATTAAAGGTTGGGTTGTTCCTATGTTGGAAGGCTTATTAGTTATGGTAGAAGGTGTTTGGGTATTATTTGGTGGAAGAGATTGGTTTTAAGTGGTGGTGTTTGAAGGGTTGTTGGTATATGAAGAGGCTTGGGTCACCAAAGGTTGGATGGAGATAGTGGCAACCAAATTCCTACCCATAAGGTAAGGTGACACTCCAAAGGGTGGTTCAATGGAAGGAACCGAAGTAGGGGTATGGTGAGCCATGGTGGCAAGGTAGTGTTGGAGATCTATGGGATTGTTATCAAGAAGGGTGGTGAAATATGTATCTCTTTGGGCAATTGTCTGAGGCATACTAGGACTTCTAAAGTGATGGGAGGAACTTTCTACATCTGAGATGTACTCCATGGATGAGGAAGAAGAAAATGGGTGGTTGGGAGGTGGATCTTGGTTTGTTTGGTTTCTAGGTTTTCTTATCAAAACCATACAAATAAAGATGAAGAAGGGTGAAATTAATCTCACACACTCAAAAGAGAAGTAAACAAAATAAAAGATTCAAGGAAAATAAGCAGATACTAAGAGTATATTTAAGTCCTAGAATAATTTTTATCTCTCTTTGGGATCATGCCTCAATTTTTAAGAAGTTATAAGACTTAACTTGGGTTTGTAGAGTGGGAACTAGAAAAATATTCTAAAGATAGTTTTGTGTTGTTAAAGGCTCTCACAAATTTATATTAGAATTTGGTATGTGGCTTGATATTGGGGCCTACCCCCTCACTTCACACACCATAGCGATAAGGGTGTCAAGTGCTTAGCCAAAATATACTAAATTGATATAGATTATACTTAGCCAACAAACTGAGTTTTGGTTTCTCCCCTTGGTAGTGAAGTCCAAGTGGGATAGCCAATGGAAAATTTTACTGCTAGGTGATGAAATCCTAGTCAAGCTTTATGTCAGTGTTTGATGTTTAATTTGAATGAGTGATTTGGTATTATGTGTGTGATAAGAAGTGACTTGTTGTGATTAATTTCACTATTTAAATTAAACTATGTGAACTAAACAATCAATGGATGGAATTTATTTTTAAACCCAAAGGAAAATTTTGATTTATTTTCAATGAGTACAAGAACAAATATGATGTACCTAAATGCGATATGAAGATGCAAGTCTTAATCCTAAGATGAGTGCTTTTTTATTTTTAAAAGTGAAGGAAAAAAAAAGAAAAATTTAACCTTTTCCAAGAGTGCAAAGAAGAACTAAAACTTGATTTTAGGAAGAATAGATTGAAACTAAGATTTTCAATGTAGAAAAAAAAGAAAGAACATTTTATTTTTAGAATTGAAACTTGTAAATCATGAAAATTTCACTAATGCAACTAAATGTCCTAAACAACTATGAACCCAAGAAAAGCTCAAGGGTTCCATTGGGCATGCCAGAATGTTTCACTATTTTTTTGTGTTTATTTTATTTAGAAAATGGGAAGAAACTTAAAGATGGGTGTGGTTTACAGGAATCTAATCTCATTGTGTGCACATGATCTAGTCAATTATAGATACTCCTCTTTGGCTCAAGAGGATGACCTAAAAATAAGAAATAAACTAGAAAAGGATGGATTAGTAAGATATATGGGTGGAATTCCTAGCGTAAGCTAGATCCAAGAAGCACCAAGCTTCCTTAGAGGTTGTCAATTCACTATTTAATACAATTGAGTTCTGATAAATGGAAATAGGTACTTGTATGAAACAAAAAAAAAAATTGAAATCAATGCAAGAAATGCTTGAATGGAAACAAGTGATTTAAACTAAAATAGAAATATATCATTGAAAAATAAAGCTAAAGTGTTCAAACCTATTTCAAAAAATAGTTTAGATCTTTATTCGATATAATAAAAACTTAAATGTTAGGATCCACTCCTAAGAGCACACTTGATTACCTTTGTATAAGCAACTAAACACAAAATTAAATCAAAAGTAATAAGTAACTAAAATTCAGATATAACACAAAATATGATACGAGAAACAATACAATATGTATTAACACTCTTCCAGAATACAATGTAGAAATCACACTCTTCCACACCTCTTGGGTGTCCAGTATTTCTCTCAAGAGTTCTCTCTCTCCCACATAATCAATTACAAACAACTCAAACACAGAGTTGTTCCCTCTAATAGTGACAATCAACCATCAACACAATGGTTGTTGTTGCCTACTCTGATTGCTCCACCAGTCAGTGACAAACAACCTTGCCCTGCCAGTCCACCAAGTACTCAAAGTACTCCAAGTAGATCTACTTTGATCTTGCACCTTGTTGTGTTACAGATCTCCTTGATCTTGCTACCCTGCAGATCTCCTTTGACCTTGCACACACACACCTATAGATCTAACTGATCTTACTTACCATGTAGATCTCCCTGATCTTGCTACCTACAAATCAACTGATCTTACACACCTTGAAGAACTCTTGTCCTTGTCCTTGACAAGTCCTTTTGATCCTTAGTTACAATACAACCCATGGGTCTCTTAAATAGATCCCATACAAATAATAATTAGACTTCCCAATTACAATAATTAGAAACACAGACTCAAGACTAAAATTAGTCTTTACATGCAAACAAATTGTCTGTCTAAAATTAGACTAGAATGCACAGATGACTGATGTTGGTCTCTATTTGTCTAGAGATGACCAATGTCGGCCGATCCATGACCAATGTCAGTAGCTTCTGGTCTACTTTTGATCAACGTCAGTTGGCCTGATCGACGTCAGTTACTGTGACACTCAGCAACCTCCTCCATGTTTGCATACCTGTGAAGCTTTTAGCTCCACAACCTAATAATCTCCCACTTAGAGATAAATAGTTGCACCTGTACCTATACATGTACATCATCTAAATTTTTTTCCTGACTTGTATCCCTCTTTAAGTTCAATCTTGAAGACCAACAAAAGTTGAATGAAGATTCAACTTTTCCTATGTTCTCAGTTTTGTTAACATACCTGCAGGGTTCATATCTTTGCTAGTCACCATGACTGCAACAACCTTCTGCATCTCTGAAATCTAGCTAACCGCTATACCACCAACAATGAACACATATCCTATGGTGCTTTTCCTATCATCCAAGTCACCTGCCATATCCGAATCTACATACCCATGTAGAGAAGTGCTTGACCCTGCATAGCATAAATACCTGCTGTTGGTCCCTCTCAGATATCTGAGAATCCACTAAACTGCTTTCCAGTGCTTCTTTCCTAGATTGGCCATAAACTTGCTGACAACTCCCACTGCTTGGGTAATATCAAGTCTAGTACTCATGTACTCAACCTCATCATGTGATTCAGGACACTGTTATGTGAACTGTCCAACCATAGGTGTGCTAACCGGTTTTGCATATTGAACCTCTCCACTACCTTATTCACACAATCCTCTGGAGACAAAATTAACCTGTGATCTTCCCTGTCTCTATAAATACTCATGCCAAGGATTTTTGCTCCTGAATCCTTCTTGGCACATGCCTGAGCTACTTTTACCTTTAGCTTAGCAAAACCCTGCATGTGTGACCCTGCAACAAGCATATACACTACATATAGTAATAGGATAATGTTGCAACCATTATCCAACCTGGTAAAATAAACACAATGATTACATTGACATTGACTAAAGCCATGCTTTGTCATAAACCTATCAAACCTGTACCACTGTCCTAGAGCTTGTTCAAGACCATATAACCTAGCCTTCTATCTCACCTGTCCATTCTCTCTTTTATTTAACCTATAAATCCATTCATCTTTTAGTGCTTTCATTCCAGCTGGCAACTCTACCAAATCTCCCATTTGGTTCTTTCCCAAGGAATCAATTTCCTCATTCATGCCATGTTCCCACTGTTTCTTAGATTCTACCTGCATTGCCTCTTTAAAACTTCCTAGTTTTCCACCATCAGTGAGCAACAAGTAATATAAAGAAGGGGAATAATGAATTTGAGGATTACTTACCCTTTCAGTCCTCCTCATGAATGTTTGAGACTCCTTGATAGCTTGCTGTCTGCCCAAATTTTGTTCTAACAGTGACCGATCTCAGTCATCTCTCTATCTGAAACCAACTGACATCAATTCCATGCGACTGACCTAACTGTCGACATCAGTTCCCTGACCGACGTCGGTCTCTGTGTTTTCCTGTGAGTGATGATTTTTACCCATGAGCTCATTTTGGATCATAAACTTGTCCAAATCAACCTTGCCTTGCTCAGAATTATTCAGCTCCTTGAGCTGATCTCTGTCCATCATCTTCTCCTTGAAAACCAAGGCTTTCCTGTTCTTATCATTGTCAAACTCAGATTTTCTCTTTATGCAATACTGTGATCCTCCAATAGAAGCTCCCTTCTTTGTTGACCTAGTTTCAAGAAACCTCACTTTCTTCTGTTGCTTACAAAAATCTTGAGCCATGCTTTTCAAATCTGAAAGCATACCTTTTGACTTAAGAACATCCATTCCCTTCTCACTCATGTGACCAAGCCAATAGAGCCACATCTTTGCATCTACAGCTAAAGTAGATAAAACAAAAGGAGAATTAGTAATACAAGTAGATAGATAAAGAGTACCTACTTTCTTACTTCTTGCTAATACAAGTGCACCCTTGGAAACTTTCCAAGATTATGCTGTGAGAGTTACTGTGCAAACCTCATCACCCAACTTCCCTATAGAAATTAGACTCCTCTTCAGGATGGGAACATGCATGACATCCTTCAACAACCATATGTTACCTGTTTGTAATTTCAGCTGCACTTTCCCTTTGCCAACGATTTGACAAGGCTTACCATCTCCTAAATAAACTTTTCCAAAGTCTCCATGGACATAATCATGAAAAAATTTCCTATTTGGGGTTGCATGGAAAGAGGCACCAGAATCTAAAACCCAAGATTATACTTTATCCAAGGAACATACAAGAGCATCTTGTGTAACAATACCTACAACTTCTGCTTCTTTGTTACCTTCATGCTGATCTCCTACCAACCAACAATCTTTCTTTACATGCCCTTTCTTTTCACAATTCTAGCAGGTTACACTACCATACCTGGATCTAGATCCACTGCCTATCTTTGACCTTAATTTCCCTTGCTTGACCTTTTCTCTTTGCTTTCCCTTGCTTTCAACACTCAAAGCATTACCTGATGATTCCCCTATGCTTTTCCTGTGAATTTCTTTATTCAAGATTACACTAACAACATCATCAACTTTCAATATATTTAAAGCAGACGTAGTATTACTTACTGCCATTACCAAGCTATCCCAACTTTTAGGTAAAGAGCATAAGATTAAGAGATCCTTAATTTCATCATCAAAAACTATTTTTATTGAATTTAACTAGTTTACCAAACCATGGAAATCACTAAGATGACTATACACAGATCCACCTTCTAGCATTTGCAAATTAAATAATTGCTTCATAAGAAATACCTTATTCGAAGCTGAGGGTTTTTCATATAAATTTGTCAAAGATTCCATTAACTCTACTGTTGTCCTTGCCTAAGATAAGTTGGAAAACACAGAAGCCACCAAGGTGAGCCTTATATCTCCAAGAGCCTTTCTGTCAAGAACCTTCCATTCTTCATCTTGCATACATGTGGGTTTGCTTGAAACCCCACCCAATGGTAAGTACAGATCTTTTTGATATAGATAATCCTCTATCTGCATCCTCCATAATTGATAATTATTGCCATTGAATTTCTCCATTTTTAGCATACTTTCTTCTACCATTGCTATACTCCCACTCAAATAGAAACCCTTGTGAGTGACTTATAATCAACAAACACTAACCTACTCTGATCCAGGCTCTGATACCACTGTCAGGATCTAGGAGCACAAAGCTCTGATACCACTTGTTAGGATCCACTCCTAAGAGCACACTTGATTACCTTTGTATAAGCAACTAAATACGAAATTAAACCAAAAGTAATAAGTAACTAGAATTCAGAAATAGCACAAAATATGATATGAGAAACAATACAATATTAATTAACACTCTTCTAGAATAAAACGAAGAAATCACACTCTTCCACACCTCTTGGGTGTCTAATATTTCTCTCAAGAGTTCTCTCTCTCTCACACACAATCAATTAAAAACAACTCAAACATAGAGTTGTTCCCTCCAATAGTGACAATCAACCATCAACACAATGGTTGTTGTTGCCTACTCTGATTGCTCCACTAGTCAGTGACAAAAGACCTTGCCCTATCAGTCCACCAAGTACTCAAAGTACTCCAAGTAGATCTCCTTTGATCTTGCACCTTGTTGTGTTGTAGATCTCCTTGATCTTGCTACCCCACAGATCTCCTTTGACCTTGCACACACACACCTACAGATCTAATTGATCTTACTTACCATGTAGATCTCCCTAATCTTGCTACCTACAGATCAACTGATCTTACACACCTTGAAGAACCCTTGTCCTTGTCCTTGACAAGTCCTTTTGATCCTTAGTTAAAATACAGCCCATGGGTCTCTTAAATAGATCCCATACAAACAATAATTAGACTTCCCAATTAGAATAATTAGAAACGCAGACTCAAGACTAAAATTAGTCTTTACATGCAAACAAATTGTCTATCTAAAATTAGACTGGAACGCACAGATGACCGACGTTGGTCTCTGTCTATCTAGAGATGACCGATGTCGACTGATCCATGATCGATGTCGATAGCTTTCAGTCTACTTTTGACTGACGTCGGTTGGCTTGACCGACGTTGATTACTGTGACACTCAGTAACCTCCTCCATGTTTGCATACCTGTGAAGCTTTTAGCTCCAAAACCTAACACTAAAAACCAAAATTTAGAAGAAGGTAGATAGGTGGGAATTTCTTGTTGTTTTGGGTAAATTGAAACACACAGTGACTAGTGTTAGTCACTGTGCAACCAATGCCTATTAAGGTATCCATTTCCAGTCAAACTATGACTACTATCGATCAAAGATGACTAGTGCTGATCTCTGTAAGTCATGGTTTGGGCAAAAAGGGTGTTAGGTTGGTTACAAGAAAGCTTGTACAGGCTATTTATGGGATGGGGAATGGTTGTGAAGGTAGAGTAAATTTTTATAACTATCAAACTTGTAGGTTGGATATGTAGGTGATTGAGGTGGCCTATGGATGCTTGGTGGAAGGTAGAGTGCTTGGAGTTGTAGAACTCTAACATAAAAGGATTATGAGAGGAATGAGAAAATGGGTGAAAAATAGTAAAAAAACTAAAACTTAGTAACTAAACTTGTAATAAGTGCAAATACTTATCTCTAAATTTTATTGGCTTAGAGGAATGATGAGGTTGAGTGTAAGTTGCATGAGATCCTAGAGCAATGCAGGTAAAGTAATAGTAATTGAGCTCTTCATGATGAGTTACTAGGGTAATTGGATGTCTCTGGTCTAGTTACTAGTTCACTAGGGAGCTTTGGTTTGCTTGAGATTTTAAGATTATGATGAAAAAGATAGATTTAACCTCCTGAAACAAGGCTTTTGCGTGACATTAAGTAACTGTCACCGATCCTAGTCAACCGATGTCGATCGAGGGGATATTGACATCGATCACAAAGAAATTGTCAAAACTTCTAATTTTATATATTTTCACTTAATAATAGTTGTTAAGACCAATGAAAATAGTTTAAGGTTAATAAAGGCCTCATTGAGATGCATGAGGAATAAGTCCAGGGGATTAGGGCATTAAATGCCTAGGTGGGAAATAGTCTTAAGGCTAGGTGTCGATTAGTTAGCCTTAGGTTTGGGTGTGGAGGTGTAAATAAACCTTTTTAAATTATCCAAAATGGGGTAAATTGGTGTGTTAAAGGATTTTACTTATTAATCCTAACCCAATATGGGCCAATGGGGCCAAGGGGTGCTTTACGACAACTAGAATCGTGTGATTTTCTAGTGTCTACAATAATTAGAGAAGGTTATAAAGTAAAGTACCCAAACACATCATGGATCAAAATATCTATTAGAATATAAACCTAACTCTAAAACAATAAAATTATCCATTCAAGACATGGTCCAAACTCTTATTAATAACCATATAGTAGAATTTTATGCACATGCCATCGCCCTAAGAGGCAGAGACAGAGGATCATCCTTTGGAAGCACCAACCAAGTAGGTGGTTCCATGTCAATAATCTATAGAGCATTCAAACCACCTAAAGGATCATCTTTAATAATGATAGGCTAACCATTAGTTGGCTACATAGGAATAATAATGTGTGCTAGTGATCACTATAAAGGACCAACATCAGAGTTGTGATGATAACTCCAACAACCCCCTGGGGGAGGGCAAAGAGAAAATTGGCCCTTATTTATAGATTTAATTCTACTTCAATGCCACCTAAGAGGAAGAAGTGGTAGACCATGGGGAAAGACATAAGGCAAAAACATGTTCATGGTGCAAGGGGAACTCCCCTAATGGTCAAGGAGATCCTACATGTGGTGGAGGTTGAGAGCCATCTGATGAGGCCATCAATTGATTTATTTTATAGCCTCTCCATACCTAGTATAGATCTTTTTTAATGTAAATCCCCATAACCATCCAATACTCATACAAATGAATGAATGAATTTATGATTTTGTGTGTGTATTAATACATATATGTTATGTTATAAATTAATGATGCTTTTTCTTTGATTAGATTATACTTGTGTAACTTTATTTAACAAAACATTTGAAGGGTAACATAAGGCTACAAGAATCTTGTTTAGGCACAAAACTTATATATAAGCTCACAACAACTATTGGATTCCACCTATAGGTTTTCCATAGCCATTATTGGTTTCAACCTATAGGTTACCTGCAACAACTATAGGCTTTCACCTATAGGTAGTCCATAACCACTACACATAATAGAACTACTGTTGTGATCAGATCTTAAGTGCACATATAGTTTTCTTAAGAACTGAGTGGATGATTGAAGAGGATCATCCATAATTGTTGTATGGACTCTCCACATGCAAAGAATATTGGATGTGCTACCAAAGATGAGAAAGACAAGGACAATGGAAAGGAGACAAAAAGAAGTAAACCAATAAAACAATATACATTATCCTTAACCTAGTTAGGTCTAAAACAAGTAACTTTAGTTACTAACCATATGAAGTTTGACAGGGTAGTTCCTAAATTATTTGTACTTTCCTTAGTTTTGTGTTTTTTGTTAAAGCTAATAAACTACCTTCTATATTTAATGGCAAAACCTAGATTAGATTAGGAATTGGATAGATGATAATAGAATAGTAGGATTATAGAATTCATTGCATTTTGAATATTGTCATCTTCTATATCAATCTTTAATTTATATAGATCTGAGTAATGAGAAGGTTGATTTTTTAAGAAGCTTTTACAAGTCTCTCAAAGAAGGATTAAAACTCAATTTTGAATGAAGAAGGGCCCCCTCAGAAGGAACTGCAGTGAAGATCTTGACACTTTTTAGTTTAAGTGTGTTGTGTAAGTTGATTTCATTATTATCTTGATTATATAAAGCATGATGCATGTTGATTCATAAGTGTGAAGTGTTTTTGTATTTCTATATTTTTGTTATAGTAGTTTCATAGTATAACTACCTAGTGAATTTAGCATAAGTTCATTGTTCTAAAATTAGTAAAGCAAGTTAATCTATGAATTAATAATGCACATATAGTGTTGACATCCTTGAAAAGCATACACACCCTAGATTGATAAATAATGTTAATCAGACTCAAGAATCTAAAAATTAACTGGGAAATAAGTCTACATAATATTTTGGCACTATTGTCGAGGAAGGTGTCAATTATTGTTTCTAGATCAATTATTGATTTTTAATATTGATTAATGCACTAACCTACCTAGCTGAGCAAATTGAGTGAGGACACTATAGTGTCTTATGCTAGATGTCTAAGTTCTTGGATGTTGATGGTGCATAACATTTTTGATGCACTATCTTATCTAGTCGGGCAAGTTGAGTGAGGGCACTATAGTGTCTTATACCAGATGCCTAAGTTTTTGGATGTTGATGGTCCACAATCTTGAATGCCTCTTTGCAATATTATGATTTACTTAGTTAATGTCTTTATTTATAATTTACTTTCTTGCAAGAATGATTTACTTTTTGTAAAGTGTGCCTTTCATTTTTTTGCTTTCATTTCCTACTTTGTAAGCTAGTTTTTTTGCTTTTATTTCCTACTTTCTAGAGTAATTTCCCTAGTTTTAGTAGATTATTATTTTGTAGAAGTAAAATTTAAATTCTAGTTATTTTGATTTTTGCACTCCTTTATTTTTCTATATTTTATTATTTTCTTATTCTAAACAACCCCTTGGAATACATGAAAAACAAACTAACCCTATGTAATAAGGGACTGTACAGCTAAAGGAGTGGCACAACATTTATGCAGAGAGAAAGAGATTATCAAGGGAAATTCCTACCAAACAAACCACAATTTTCTATCGAGAAAGAACCATAAATACCTATAGCAACTAAGAATCTTGTTGAAAAATATGCCATAAGCTAGAGGGATTTTGAAGAAGGAAACACTACAAACCAAAAGAGGCAGCTTACAAAAGAAGTACTATTGGCTTTGAAAAAGAAAACAAAAGTAGTGAAAGTATTAGCTGAGTTGGTAATAAGAAATGAAGGAGAAGAACTATATGAATAAAACACTCTATAAAGTAACATCAAAACAATGTTCCAACAAGGCTTTCTTGAATAAATCAAAGAAAGCTCAGGAGAATCTTTAGATTTGTCATCTGGTAAAAATACTATCGATCAACAAATAAATGTTTACTATCATACTGATGAAAGGACTAATACAAAATTTGAAGACATGATTCTGAGTACCTTTGATATCTATATCACAAAAAAAGCCATCATGAACAGAGAAGAAGACTTTGTGGATGACAACAAGACTCCAAACATAGTTACTTTTGAATTTCCTATTCTAGATGCAACAGGCGTAACATAAATGAAAAATATTCAGCCCTCAACCTTGCCCAATTTTAGAGGTACATTATCAGAAGATCCAAACACATTTCTTTTAAAATTTTATATCCTTTGTAGAGTCTATGACTTTAGGCAGGATGCACAAAAATTAAAACTTTTTCTAGCTACCCTCAAAGACTCAGCACTTCATTGGTTCATGGAACTAGATAGTAATTCAATCCACAGTTAGGACATAAAAAAGAAATTTTTGGTCAAGTATCAAGAATATGGAAATTATAGAATAAATGACATCTTTAGGATGATTCAAGAAGGGGATGAATCTTTAGAAGACTATGTTAAATGGTTCATATTCAGTGTACAAAAATTCAAGCAAAGTGTACTAAGAGAAGAGCCTCTAAAACTCATCTTCCTAAAAGGAGTTATAGAAGATTGTCTATAATTATTAGACCTAACGAGTGGGAGAGATATATCCCACCTTCCATTCGTAGGCATTAAAGAGTTGAGCAAGAATTATTCTAAGTCTACCATAAACAAAGTCAGGGGCAACAAGCTTCCACTGATAGCTACAAGTGGCCTATCAAAATTTGAAGTTAGTAACCTACTACAAGACATGAAACAAGATATCATTAGTCAATTGGCCACCCAACTAGATAACCTGCACTCAAGATAAAAACAAGTAGCCTTGGATCAAGCCTTGACCATCTATTGTTCAAATTATAAGAAGAAAAAGATAAATTGTAGGTGTCACGAGGTTTAGGCTAAAGTAGTTAACATCATAGTTGAAGAACCAAAAATAGTAGAGCTACATGTTGTAAGAGGAAATAGAGATCAGGTTTTCTATGTTGTACAAAGAAAACCATGGGTTCAATGATGATCTTATTCAAGTATGGGATAAAATCCACCTTTTATAAATTCTACCTACTTTAATTCACAATTTGAAAATACTACTCCTAATTGGACTAGTCATAGATGAACGTCCCACCTCCTAATTTTAGTTGGCAGCCACCTCAGATAAGCTACCCCACCGCCTATTGGAAACCTCCACAAAATCTATCCCTACCTTGGATATAATCTTGGAAACAACCCCAAGGTCCACCCTTCACAAATTAGTGGCAACAGCCTTGGAGACCCAATCAGCCCTAGAGAAACTATCAAGGAGGATTCCCTCCATAGCAACAATAATAACCTCCTGCTCTTATGCCCAATACATCAATTATACCAAGCCTAATCATCTCCCTACCCAACCCATGAAAAACCTTAAAAATAAGTTGATTCAACCAACATTCAATATTGAACCTATTCAATACCTGACATATATGGTAAACATCAATGAAATTCACCTATGTTCAGAGAATGTTCTACCACCCCCAACCCCACTCATAATAATGGAGTCAAATCAATAAAATCTAGAAGATCATGCTAACCCACCTTCACCATCACAAGAACTCTCTGAACTAGCAAATAAAATTATTGATGAAATAACCCCACCATTTCTAGAATGTCTTAACCTTCAGCACCATGCAATTAAGGATGAATTTGATTTCATAAAACAACTCAAGAATATTTATGTTAAAATTCCTCTCTTTTAAGCCATCAAGGATGTGCCCATATATTCCAAAGTTGTCAAAGACTTATGACTATGTAAAGTTGAAAGGAAGAAGAAGGATCTCAATACAGTGCATGTGATTACCCAACTAAGTTGATAGACATTATGTTGGGAAACACCTTACCAGAAAATATTCAGATCTAGGATGCCCAGTAATAATAGTCTAGATCTATGACCAATAGTTGTCCAATACATTGATAAACATAGGGGCTATAATAAATGTAATGACAACTGAAACTATGAACAAACTTTAGTTAAATAATATTCACTCCACATCTATAATGCTATAAATGGTTGACAGGTCTACAGTTTGATCAAAAAGAGTCATTGCAGATCTTGTCATTACTATAGATTATTGGAAGTATCTTATAAATTTCATTATGCTATAGCCAAAGTCTATTTTGGGTGGATATCCTCTTATCTTAGGATGACCTTGGCTTGTCATAGTTGATGCCTTCATCAACTACAGATTAGGTGACATGTTGATTTCTAATGACAACCACACTAAGAAGTTGGTCCTCTATCCTCCAGCACAACTGGCCTTGGCACTAGAACATATATTATAGGTTGAAGAAGATGAGGCAAACTAGCCTCCTTGGATTCCTATATTCACCATAGACCATGCATGCACCTTGGTTGATCAGGAGGAAGATACAATTCTCTCCAATGTTCTCCAAAATAATTACCAAACTCATTCTACAGATTTCAACCACCTATAATGTGTTAAGTACTCATTTTTTAGCCTTTGGGAAGAAGATAATTATGATGCATATATACAAGAAATATTCCACCAGCTTCTGCCTCATAGCTGTAGCCAAACTAGATCCATTAGTAATATAAAAATGATGAAATCACTCTCGTGACAAATTAAAATCTCTCCAAAAAAATATTGCTTATTAATAATAAGTTAGAGTCAAATGAGGAAAAGTGCCTAGTCAACATGTTTCATGTAAACCAACACGCTTTTGCATGGGATTATGAGGATATGTAAGGAATCAACCCAAAAACATGCACACATCATATCTATATAAAAGAAGAGTGCCAACCAATCAAACAACCACAATGTAGGATGAATCCAACTCTTAGAAAAATAGTCAAAGTAGAACTACATAAACTTTTGACCACTAGATTTATATATCCTATCTTACATAGTGAATGGGTTTCACCATTGGTAATTGTACCAAAAAAATAGAGAATGGTGTGTATGCATAGATTATAGGGAACTTAATACAACAATCAGAAAAGAACACTTTCCTCTACCCTTCATTGATCAAGTGTTGGATACACTAACAGAAAAGAAATATTTTGCCTTTATGGATGGCTTTAGTGGTTACAACTAGATTATAATTGCTCCTGAGGACAAGGAGAAGACCACCTTCACTTGTCTCTGGGGTACTTATGATTATGTTGTATTACCTTTTGGGTTGTGTAACACTCCTGCATCATTCCAGAGGGTTGTCTTGAGTATCTTTGTAGATATGGCCAATGAATGTGTATAAATCTATATGGATGACTTCACTATTTATGGAGAAACATTTGATGAGTCCCTGAAGAACTTGGAGAAAGTGCTACAACACTGTTAGGAGCACCATTTGACCTTAAGTCACAAGAAATGCTACATTCTTATGATATAAGGCATTGTATTAGGCCACCATGTATCTACTAAAGGAATTAATGTTGACCCTATAAAAATCAGCATTATAAAAAACCTATCTATTTTTTAAAAACAAAAAGATGTCAGGGTTTTTTTAGGACATGCTAGTTACTACAAGAGACTTATCAACAATTTTAGCAAAGTAGTAATGCCATTGTTCACTCTCCTAACTAAAGATGTTGAATTCATATGGACTCCTACTTGTCATACAATCTTCAAATAATTGAAAGAATTATTGACCACCACGCCTGCTCTATGTGGTCCTGATTGGAAGATTCCCTTCCATATTTACACAGATACTTCAGATACTACCCTAGGAGCTGTGCTAGACCAAAAATAAGAAGCACTCAATTATGCTATATATTTTTTAAGTAATAACTTATAGATGGCATAACTAAATTACATGATCACTAAAAAATAGTTCTTGTTAGTAGTCTATGCTATTAATAAGTTTCATCACTACATAATAAGGTATCAATTCTTTGTATATATAGACCTTGCAACCATTAGGTACCTTATGAACAAACCAATTGTCCCAAGTATAATGATAAGATGGCTGATCTTATTACAAGAATTTGATCTAACTATTGTAGATAAGATTGATAAGGATAATGTCATGGTCGACTTCTTATCATGACCACAATCCCCTTAAGAAGATACCATAGTGGCTGACTCATTTTTATATAAGCACCTATTCTCCCTCACCATTACCACATCTTGGTATGATGATATTGTTAACTTCTTTGTAACAAGGTTACTTTCATAACACTTCCTCCCTAAATAAAAAGAACTTTGATTCAGAAAAGTGGTAGGTATTCATGGTTGTCCGGATTCATTTTCTATACTGGGCCTAACTCCATCATCAAAAGATGTATTAAAGAAGAGAAAGTTCCATATATCCTCAAAACCTATCATGATGAACCCTATGGAGGGCACTTTGCAGCCAAGTGTATAACAGTAAAAATCTTGAATACGGGATATTATTGGCCCTCACTTCATAAAGATGTAATAAGGTATATTGCTCATTGTGACAAATATCAACATATATGGAGACCCACACATTTAAATGAGATGCCTTTATAGCCTCAAATGGTGCTTGAACCATTTAAAAAATGGGGCCTAGACTTTGGAGGACCTTTTGATCCAAAATCCAACAACAAAGAGTACATCCTTGTATGTACTGACTATGTCACTAAATGGGTAGAAGTAAAAGCTTTTACACATGCCAAGGATGAGAAGGTGGTGACTTTCCTCTATGAAAAAATATTCACAAGATATTATGTGCCACAATAAATAGTCACTGATCAAGGACCCCAATTCACTATTAGTTTAATTACTACCTTAATCCAAAAATATGAAATTAGGTATAAGAAATCAACTCCATATCATCTACAGTCTAATGGATAGGTGGAAGTCACCAATAGAGATTAGGAAAATATTTTGACTAAGACTATTGGTATATCTCATAAGGATTGGGAGGCTAGACTTCCTGAAGTTATTTGGGCTTACAGAATTATGTGGAAGACCACTACAAGCTTCACCCCATATGAATTGGTCTATGGAAAGAAACTTATCTTGTCAGTTGAATTCAAGCACAAGACCTTACAGGCAACACTAAAACTTGGAATGGATATATCTGAAGCACAAAAAGAAAGACTTATGTAATTGAATGCCTTAGATGAATATAGACAATAGGCATTGTAGAAAATAAAACTTGTATAGAAATAGTAGATTGGATGGCATGACATGGATATTAAGATCAAGAAATTCAATACAAGAGATTAAGCCCTTCTTTTTGATTTGAAATACAAGGATCACAAAGGTAAACTCTAGACTAGATGGCTTGGTCCATTTGAAATTGAGCCTGTTTATGACAATGGAGCAGTGTAACTCCAAATGATTGATCTGATAAGATTCTATCTAATGGTCAATATCCATAGACTAAAGTTGTACAAAAATCCACTCACTCAAGATGAGTTTACCAATACACACATGCACACAATTACAAAATGGATGCAATGCTGTACTATATCAGTATGATGTCTCACTAGATAAAGGGAGAACCAATGAACACATAGATGAAGAAGGAGAGGAGGACATCCTATCCCTCCTCTAGCATGAACATTTAGATCTTCACTTGCTCCTTAACTTGTCACCCTCATAGCTGACTTGGTAAGTACCTAGAATAAACATTCTCCTACAGGAAACAGTTAGAGTAAAATAAAAAAACCAATAATGAAAACCCTTTTTGAATGTTGTTGAAAGCTTTTAGGTAGAAAACCAACCTGCTAGTTGCTTAAAAATATAAAATGGGCCTAAATAAAAAATTGACTTACTAGCTATTCAGGGGTAAAAACAAAAATGAAAAATAAATAATCATTCTGAGCAAAATTGTTCATCTTCCTCCAATTGCCATGGGCTATTTTGTGGCTATTCTATACACATCTCTCACCATTGTTATAGGCACCTTTGTCAACAAAGGTATTCCTTCATTTGTTATAGGCTCTTCTATAGCTACTGTGGGTACCTTCCCCATAATTGGGTAGAACTTTGTAGTTGCTACATGCATCGCCTATGGTTATTTTAGGTACATCCTAACACCTCTCTAAGTGCATGTAGGTTAGTTCTTCACCAACTCTAAGATATGGCCTTGGCTATGGGATTTTGAGCAATTCATAGAAGACACTAGACAAGCTAGAGGAGGAGTGAAAGAGGATTAGAGCAAAAAAATCAAAATATTACTTAGACATACCCCTGAATAACAAGCTAAGATCCAAAATAAAGGCATACACTTCCAATCTCCATTTGTAGTGTTACAGACCAAAATTTATGGCTACAGGAACGCACACGAACCACTTCTAGTTTTTGGTCATTTCATGGAGATGATTTCACTTTGTCACATAGTGAGATCTATTTTTTTTGGGAGCATAGGTCCCAAGTTTGAAAACCTTGTTGGTTGCTAAGGGAAAAGTTCACTAGGTACATAATTCACAGGGAGTAACACAACACAAAGACAAATCATCAGCATGCTTATGTATAGGAAGATCACACATCAACAACACCCTCAGCTACCCTCTTCCATGTTCATGTATCACTTGAATTGGATAACAAAAAGATCTATAGTGACCACCTTATGGTAGGAAGACAATAATCTCTCATCCAACTACAAGACCCGTACTCCATTTCTATGTAGGCTATCATGATTACATGCAAGTTGCTAAGGGCATAATGAAAGGCTAACATCATGTGATTTTATGATTAATCAAGGGGACCACTTCTATCAATTTATAAATATCAAGAAATCATTTTATTTTGTTAACCACTCGTATGCAAACACTCACATGTAAATCCTTTACATAAGCCTAGGCAAACTATTAAAAAGGTACATCATATATTTTAGTTATAGAAAAGCATTTTTTATTCTTAATATAATATGTATTATATTGAAAAACACATTTAATCATTATCAAATCATTTGTTAAGTGTTGTCTCCACTCACACTCATACCCTCATCATGACCCCATCCTTTCTCTTTCTATCTTACTCATTCCATGTCACTTGAGGACAAGTGACATCTCACATGGGGGGAAGAATGTTGCAGTCAATTAATTTCATGCACTCTAGGATAGTCCATACGTGTAGATTAAATGCCCATGATGACACCATACAATCAATAGGGAAAATAATCTCTTTTATTGTTTTCATTTGTGAGTACAACCCATTCAAGCAAAGCCAAAGCATGCCATTACCTGTAACCTATAACCACAAACCGTCATTGTTGAAAAAACCTTAATTTGCTATAGGTAGAACTCTAGAAGCCAAAATGAATGTGTTGACAATTATCGATTGAAAGGGTCATCAAAAAGCTAAATCTAGATAGAATGAGAGGGTCAGTTGTGAGACAGGAACCCATAGATCATAGGCAACTTCAAGGAGACCTAACCAACTAGGCTATCTTCAACAGAGTGGGATGGACCACTTATTTTGATAAATTTTAGTATTTATTAAAACCCCTTTCTAGGAAATTTGAAGGGTCCTTTACAGGAGATCAAGATATTGTACAAGGCATTATATTTCCAATCATTGAAGAACTAGTAAACCAGACAATTGGGTTGCCAAGTGTAAGAGAAAACTAGCAAGATAAACCCAATTATCAAGAAGTTAGATAATAGTTATGTCGAGGAGATGAAATACTAATATTGAATAAAGGTGGTGTGGAGAGACTCAGCCTACCTATATCCTGGAGGGAAGTAGCTTCATACATCATCAGATATATGACCTGTGAAGGAAGGTACTCTCTAATTTATACTCTCTGATTTAAATTTTTGAACCATTTAAGGTATGATAGGACCATTAATGTTCCAAATCACCTATAAAACATTCTAAAAAGGATGTCTAAAGAATACCAAAAGGGGGTTAAAAAAGCGTTGTCTCATCATTGCCTATTATGGTTGATAACTAAATATAGAACAAACACTATTAGACCTTACCTTAGCTAGAAATAATTTCTAACCCTAGGGAATGGTGAACCTCAAAAAAAAGGAAGAAATAATGACGAGGAATCTCTTGAATAGTAGGCCCTATAGACTACACAAGAAGGTATTACATGCACTAGTACTACAGGACAACCCATAGCCACTAAAGGTTCATTTGAAACAGCTACAAATAAAAGGAGAAGGAAACTAGTCCTACCTCTTGATGACTCAGAAGAGGAAAATACACCCACACAAATTGAGTAGAATATTCCTTCTCCCACTATTCCAACTATCTCCTCAAGAAGGATTGATTATTACACCATGGCTCCTTCAGAGGAAGATAAAGTTCTTCCATCAACTACTGCACATGAAGAACATGTTCTAATAACTACCTCTCCTAAGAAGAAGAAGAAAACTAAAGAAAATAAACTCTCTGTATCAAAAATAAGGAGACCTCCTCCTAAGAAATCTCAAATAATTAATAAATAGAAGACAACCCTAGCCTCCTCACCCATAAACATCAGTGAAGATGAAAAGGAAAAGAAAGAGCCAAGGATTCGAAAGACCTTTGATGGGTTCGAGATTGCAGAATGGTCTACTGAAGAGGAATCTACCAAGGAAGAAGAAGTACAATAATCTAAGCCACCTAGATTCACTGAGAGAGACATGGATCTCCTCAAACAAATTAGGTACATAGAAGACGAGCTAAGAATGATAGATCAGTCAAAGACTTGATTGAATAAAAGATTATGGAAGAAGAGCAAAACAAGAGATAGTTCCTCATGACTAGGAGTTCCAAACCTTGAAACAAGCTATGAAAGAAATATATACACTGAGGAATGAGATAATAAAGGTGAAAGGTAAAAGAGGCCCGGAAACACTTCCGGGGGTAGCAGAATTTGTAGAGCCATCTATAGAAAAGGAAAGGTTATTGGAGGAACCTGCAGTAACTTCCTTGAAGGAACCTACAACAACTTCATCTGCCTTGCCCACAGATAGCATTAATGTACCTTTAGAGGCACCTGAAGAAGATAATTATCTAGCTTTGGTAGATTTTTACAATATATTTTCTCCTCCAATACCAACTACAAAAACAACTACAGTAGAAGAAGTAATTTATGTGGATCTTTCAGCTACCATGCCAGTAGAAACTGATGACCTCTTAATTTTTTTTTAAAAACAATTTGGTGATGATGAAACTTAACACAAGGATTTGGTACAAATATTTAAGGTATATGTTGAAACAATAGAGCAACAAGATGACTTAAAAGAAATCCTAGAAAAGGCTTAAAACTAAGATCAATTATTTGAAAGAAAAGATTATTAAAATGCATGAAACCATTGAATTGTTAATGGAGTGCAGATCACCTTCTAGGGTGCATGTTGTCTACTTATACTAAAGATGGCTTAAATTTAGATATGACAGGATCTATAACGATCATTCTTACATGGTTTGTGATCCTAAATCTTTCTTTGAAGTCTATAAACATGTTGACCCTGATCTCCAAACATGATTAAGTGAGTTTTACATAAACCAATATGATGTACCCCATGATACAAATTGGAATCTAAATATATACTTGGGGGATGTCCAACTAAATGCATTTACTTCATATGTCCTTAATGAAACAAGAAGGAAACAAGTGGAGAAGTATTAAGAAAAAGAAAAATTATTTACCCTAATGATTAGGGGCGAATCGACTAATCCAGAATATGTAATAGAAGATTGGATCTCCTTCATGAACTTGGGTACTCCATAAGCATGGGTCATAAGGAAACAAGTAGAGATTCAAAATCACTATTTGAGTCTTATGAAAGGAGATGGAAAGAAATTTTTTGTTTCTTATTCTCACATATGGGCAGAACTCTCTAATGCTTTGAAAAGAAAGGAACTTTATTCCCCCCAAAACCTTAAGGAGGCCATACATAGGATATACATGTATATTGAGCTTGTCAGGAGGAGAAAGATAAAATGGTTGGGGTTGATGTTTCAATCACCTATGTTTTGGTTCCTAATTCTTAATTGGGAGGGGGAGGTCCCAGCTGATAGAGAGGTAGAGAAGAAAATATGGAAGAACATTAATGATGCTAAAGGTTTCTATATCTTTGAAGGGATGGGTTTCACTGAGCCCATAGATTTTAGAAAATTATGTGGTTTCAAAATGCATCCAAGGCTTACTCAAGGTCAAGCAATAGGTTAAGTAGGGGGTGTGATGAGGCCACCAATTGCTTTATTTTATAGCCTCATCCATACATAGTATATATCTTTTTCTTATGTAAATATCCATAGCCATCCATGACTCATATAAATGAATGAATTTATGATTTTGTATGTGCATATAAATTCATTCATATATATATATATATATATATATATATATATATATGAATGAATTTATATGCACATACAAAATCATAAATTCATTCATTTATATGAGTCATGGATGGCTATGGATATTTACATAAGAAAAAGATATATACTATGTATGGATGAGGCTATAAAATAAAGCAATTGGTATATATATATATATATATATATATATATATATATATATATATATATATATTGTGAGAATCATCCAGAATTGGATGTCCAAGACCAATGATTGTAGAGCGAACACACACAACTGTTGAAGCTAGAAATCAAGATAGAGCAAAACTATAATAGATGTATTCAGAATGAGGTAGAGATGGAATGCATTTCAATGACTCAAAGCTTACAACTCACTAAGCTCACAACACTAAGGCTCACAACTTACATAGCTCCTAACTAAGTAACACAATGCTCCACACTACTCCATAATGAGCTCAATGGCTCATCAAGCTCACTCCACCACTTGAGAGAGAATTCCTTGGAGAAGAGGTCTATAAATAGGTTGGAGAGAGAGTGAAGGTGAGTGGGTAGGTATGTCAACATAATGTTAACATAGCCTAAGTAAACTTAATAAGTAATTAGAATTAATTAATTTTGGGCTCATCGCTCACCTAATAAAGACCTAATTAGCCTCATAAGCAAGATAAAGTAAATAGGTGTCATAAAAAATCATGCAAGGGTAAACCTCTACACCAACATCCACCCCCCCCCCCCCCCTCACCCTTAAACACAACTTAGGTAGGCGATGATAGAAAAAATGGGTCCCAACAACAAGGTTTGATGAGGTACCCATGTACAAACAAGTCTCAACTGGAGTAAAGGAGAAAACCACATGGGAAAAAACTCCTCCCCAAAAGTGAGAATGCAAGAAGTATGGAAAGGTAGAGTCATCATGAATCATATGCTACTAATTCCAACACATATACAATGAATAATCCCCCCCAGAAGAGAGGAAAAGAAGGGAGACAAAGTAGTTCCCCTTAATGTAGAGTCACATGTAATGATGGTAGATGTCTGACAATGAATGTTGAACATGATCCATGGTCATCGAATAATGTTCCTCCCCTTAGGAAGAAACAAGACCAAGAATGTGTGCAATAGTCAAGTAGCCCCCTAAAATTTTGGCACTTAATAAAATAGTGCATTTTATAATCTAAATTGCTAACTGCATGGAAAATTAAAAAACAAACACTTTTTCAAAAGATGACACTCAAATCCGAGCTATCATTTGTAAGATATTAATGAAATAATTTCCTGTAAATAGCCTATTTTGAATAAAAAGTGCACTAAATGATTAGAAAGATACTCTTGGGCGAGGAGAAAGGTGCCTTCCAACCACTTGTTGGAACTGGCTCTGAACAAGGAATATAATGGTCTTGTCTGTGAGGGGGAATTGACTACCTGCCAACCCAAACCTCACCCTTCATCTTCATCAGGTGAAAATACAAGGTAAATTATCGAAAAAATTACAATATATAATGTTTTTATATAAAAAAGTAAAAAATATTTATTGTTTTAAATAAAAAACAATAAAAAAAATGGATGCCATGCCCCACCATATTGTCCCCGTTCAAAACATAAAGTCTTCCACCAATAATTACATCCACTTCTTTTTCTTGAATCCCACCGCCAAATCTATTTTGTCAACAAAAACTTCCCACCTACTATTTTGTTTTAAAGACTTTACATGACAAAAATTAAGATTGGCTTTGTAATGTCCACCAACATAAACAATCAAACCACTATACAATGTTTGAGAACCATGATTTATTGCCAAAACTGTGTTTGGAAAAAAATGGTGGAATAGATAGTTTTCAAGTTAGTTTGTAGGTGTAGTGGAGTTGAAACCCAAAGGACATTGACAGGTTGGAGCCTCGATGTAGAGGGAGAAGGCTAAATCATCTAGAATTTAGAGCCCAATATAGGTCATATAATGAGAAATATTTTTGAAGGCTAGGTAAGAAGAACATTCAGGTGTTGGGGTAAGATTGAGAAGAGCTCAATAGGGCATGATGGGGATGTCAATCTACTCATCAAGAAAATGCTATGATATAACTGTAGGATAATGATCTAGGTGTATCCCAATTTTTCTGAGTTATCTCCTTGCACGAGCTCCTAAACCCTTTGACTCCCAAGAACCACATGAAAATGGTGTTAAAAGCTCAGATCCACGCTTGATATAGATTGAAGGTCAATGACAAGACTAACTAGCTGAGTGGATGGTGGTGTAGGCCGTGAGGAGGTGCAGGAGGGCATGGAGTAGTGACAAGCTTAGCTACTTAAAACTAGTTGACCACAGATCTGAGCATCTTAATGGCTCAAAGTCAATGCAAATGTCAATGAAAAGCTGTTTGACTTTCTAAATCAATAGAAATTAGACCTGAGTAGCACCAATCCTACACAAAAAACACCTCTACAATTTTTTATAGTTGCTTAGGCAACTGAGGGATTTTAACAAATCCCAAGGTTTTTGAGTTTTTTGTTTTAAACCCTAAAATTTTGTAAACCCACACGGATTAATATAGGCTTTACAAAAAAATAGAAAATGCTGATTTTTAAGAAAAATAATGGAGAATACAAAACAAAAAACTACTCAAGATTTCAATAATGGATAACATAAAAAAATCTAGTGATCGTTACCAGCACCCAGAGCTCAGATCCCATGTGAGAATCATCTAGAATTGGATGTCCAAGATCAATGATTGTAGAGTGAACACACACAACTGTTGAAGCTAGAAATCATGATAGAGAAGAACTACAATATATGTATTCAGAATGAGGTGGAGATGGAATACATTTCAATGACTCAAAGATTACAACTCACAGCACTAAGGCTCACAACTTACACAGCTCCTAACTAAGTAGCACAATGCTCCACACTACTCTGTAATGAGCTCTATGGCTCATCAAGCTCACTCCACTACTTGACATAGAATTCCTTGGAGAAGAGGTCTATAAATAGGTTGGAGAGAGAGTCAAGGTGAGTGGAGGTAGGTATGTCGACATAATGTTGACATACCTTAAGTAAGCTTAATAAGTAATTAGAATTAATTACTCTTGGGCTCATCACTCACCTAATAAAGACCTAATTAACCTCCCAAACAAGATAAAGTAAATAGGTATAGTGAAAACCCATGCAAGGGTAAACCTCTACACCAACATATATATATATATATATATATATATATATATATATATATGATGTTTTCTCTTTGATTAGATTATACTTGTGTAACTTTATTTAACAAAATATTTGAAGGGTAACATAAGGTTGCAGGAAACTTGTTTGGGCACAACATTTGTAGAGAAGCTTGCAACAATTGTTGGCTTTCACCTACAAGTTGCCCATAGTCACTATTGGTTTCTACTTGTAGGTTGCCTACAACAACTACATGTTTTCACCTACAGGTAGCTCGCAACCACTATGTAGAACAAAACTATTGTTGTGATCAGATCTTAAGGGCACATCTAACTGTCTTAGGAACTGAGTGGATGATTGAAGAGGATCCTCCATAACTATTGTACAAACTCCCTACATGCAAAGAATCTTGGATGTGCCACCAAAGATGAGAAAGACAAGGACAATAAAAAGGAGACAAAAAGAAGTAAAACAACAAAATATTATACATTGTTCTTAATCCAGTCATGTCTAAAAGAAGTAACTTCAGTTACTAATCACCTGAAGGTTGATTGGGGTAGTTCCTAAAGTATTTATACTTTCCCTAGTTTAGTGTTTTAGTTAAAGATAATACACTATGTTCTGTATTTAATGGCAGAACCTATATTAGATTAGGAGTTGGATAGATGATAACATAATAGTAGAATTGTATAAGTCATTGAATTTTGAATATTGTAGTCTTCTATAGCAATCTTTAATTGCTACAGATCTGAGTAATGAGAAGGTTGATTCTGTAAGAAGCTTTTACAAGTCTCTCGGAGAAGGATTGAAACTCAGTTTTGAATGAGGAAGGGCCCCCTCAAAAGGAGTTGCAGTGAAGATCCTGACCCTTTTTAGTTTAGGTGTGTTGTGTAAGTTTATTTTATTATTAGTTTGATTATATAAAGTGTGATGCATGTGTGATTCATAAGTGTGAAGTATTTCAGTATTTCAATATTTATGTTATAGTAGTTTCATAGTATAACTACCTAGTGAATTCAATATAAATTCGTTATACTACAACTAGTAAAACAAGTTAATCTATGAATCAATAATGCATATATAATGCTAACATGCTTTAAAATCATACGCACCCTGGGTTGACAATTAATGTTAATTAGACTCAAAAATTTGACAATTAACTGGGTAATAAGTCTATATAACACCATATTTTTCATTTGGGTTTGAATCTGTAAAAATATTGAAGAAATAACAACCTTTTCATTAACATAAAATGAAATTTCACATGCCTCATGATTAAAATAGCATTGTTGCTAGCTTTCCATAGTTGAAAGAGAACATGGAAGAATTACTAGAGAAAGGAAATAGAGGTTAGTCAATTAGAAAAATTCCCTAAGTGTATGTTGCCAAGACAAAGGATTAGGGTGATAATGCTAAAATAAGAAATGAATCCAATTCTAGGAAGACTAAGATTTTAGATAAAACCAAAACATATGTTTAAAGGATTATGGGTGCTTTCAAGCTAGACAAAAGAGTTAGGAAATGCAGAGGTGGAACAACCCCTCACCAAGGGGAAGTCCTTAATAAATTAAGCACCATAAAAATGAGCTAGCTTGGACTCTAGGCTATGGTGCCACACATGATCCAGATGGGCGAGCCAAGTCTTAGGAGAGAACTGAAAGCCCCAACACTTGTTGAGCTTGTCTAAAGTTGTAGAGAACAAACTCATCACCTGATAAGAAACTCGGGAGAGTATCTCTCGAAGTGCATATCATAGTTCCACCTCCAGTCTTTCCAATAGGCCCAAAGAGGTTGCAGACCAAGTTTATACAATATAACATTAGGTAAAAAGTATTGAATGCAAAGAATAGAACGTAAGTTTGCATTATTTAATTAAAACTTGATTTTTAGTTCAGACTATAGAATCTAATCTCTAGAGGTAACTAAATCATGGGTAGTGCGAATCCCTTTTCAGAATAATCATAGAGATTTAATACTAGGTAATTCAACCAAGGGAATGGAAGAAGTAGTAAGTATAGAAGACCACCATAAGTTATGGTCATTAAAATATAACCTTGTGTGAAAGCCATCCCCCACCCACTTAAGTGTGGTTTGATTGCTTCAAAAGCCTTCCATATGCTTTTGAGCAAAAAAGATCTAGTAATCTTGACAAGATCAATATTGATGAGAAGGGATTGGAAGTCAATATTTTGCCAATGAGTTTTACCATAGGGAGAGCCTGTAGAGATACAATGCCTTAGAATAATTTTCTAATATTCATTTCTCTCAATAGCCTAAACAACCCACTTAGCACATAAAGCCATACTTTGTTGATAAGTGTCATTGATGCCCATGCCACTTTTATCATGAGGGAGGTAGCAAATATCCCTGCCACTTGATGAAAACCCTAGACACGATTAGAATTGGCCCAGAGGATATCTATGAAGAATTTGGCTAGAGCATCATAAGAGGCCTTGGAGGGATCCCAACAGGAGGAATAATAGACATGTGTAGTAGTTAGGAACTTGGTGCAAATATGGAACTTGCCCGGTAGAGATAGGGGCTTATTGATCTAACACTCAATCTTATTTTCAATCATGTTGAGGACATACTACCAAAGTTTGATGGATGAATTGTCAAAATCAAAGGGGATGCCCAAGAACTTGAAGGGTTCCCTCTTATCAATCCATTACCAATTATACTCATGAGGCCACTCAGGCATAGGCATCATACTTTGAAAAAAACACTAGGTTTTCCTCTATTGTAGGTTGAAGCCATAACCCAAAAAAAAAGTGTCAAGGCATTGAATAACTTCATTAAAAGTGGCCACTTTTTCTTTGAGCGTGAGGAAGGTGTCATCTACAAAGTGCCCATTGATGAGATGGGAGGTGTGGTCGGGCAAGACAATGCCCCAAACAAGCCCTTGAGAAGCTCTAGAAGCTAGGAGATAACCTAGGGCTTCAACGAATAACACATAAAGTGTCAGAGTAAAGGGACAACATTGTGAATAGAATGTTGGAGTTCAATCCCCTCGATTTTATGCCCATTAATAGTGAGGTAGGTTGAGGCATCATGAAGCAAAGTTTTCACTATATAAATGAAGTAGGGGTCAAAGCTGAGAGCCTTAAACATGTTAAGAATAAATTGCTACTCAATCTTATAATAGGCCTTTTCAAAGCCTAATTTAATGAAAATAGTTCTTTGGAGAGAGGAACAAGCCCAAGCCATGCCTTCCCATACCAAAAAAAGATTATCCAAAATATAATGCCCTCTAACGAACTGTGTTTGCTCTGGTAAAAAAATGGTAGGTAAAATGAGCCAAATGCGGTTGGTGAGGGCTTTAACAAGAACCATGTAAGACACGTTGAGTAAGGTTATCAGGCTCCAACTGGTAAAAACTCATGATTTACAACTTTAGGAATGAATTTTATATTACCTTGGTTGATCATGGATCCAAGAGACTAATTCTTCAAGGATTCTTTGTAAACTTGTAGTAAATCAGGTCTGATAGACTCCCAGGTGACTTTGAAAAATTCACATGGGAAGCCATCAAGGCCAGGGGATTTA
Source organism: Torreya grandis (assembly GCA_037957365.1). Lineage (NCBI taxonomy): Eukaryota > Viridiplantae > Streptophyta > Pinopsida > Cupressales > Taxaceae > Torreya > Torreya grandis. The sequence continues at coordinate 470,821 of JARHVA010005941.1, read as the reverse complement.
TCATTGCTCATGCAATGAAAAGCCTCTATGAATTCTTATAAGGTGAGTGGGGCATCATAGAGTGGTCAATCAATATGATTGAGCTTACAAGGAACCACATCAAGGCATTTTTGATGTGCATGTGATTGTTTAGTTGTGAAACACTGAGCTTGAAAAACCATTTTGTAGTGTTTAAGGAAAGCCAAAGAGATATCAAACTAAGAGGTTAGTTGGGATTGATCCAATTAAATGGATTTGATTTTCTTGTGAGCTTACTTAACTTCTAGTGATTTAAAAAAATCCTTGGAGTCTTTGTCACCAATTTTTAGCCAATGTAGTTGAACATGAAGTTGAGCATCTCTAGCTGCATGGTTGTCTACCACCTTGAGGTTGTGTTTGAGAGAGGTTGCAAGCCATTGTAACTGCATGTTGAAAGGATCAATCTCGAGGGGGATAGATACCTTTAATAAATCATTGAGCATGGCCTCTTCTAAGGGCTTTTAGATTCGAGCAACATGTTTGCCATGGTAGCAGAGGAAGAAGGTGGTGCGCAGAATAGCCTCACTCCACCATTAAATTTAGTTGGCAGTGTATGGGGTTTGCAATGTGAGGTTCCAAATCCACTCGATGAGTCAGACTGTTCTAGCATGACTCAACATAAAAGTATTAAGAATAAATTGATTGCATGACACATTGTATTACTCCAAAGTCCATTCCACTTTACAGGAAATAGGGGAGTGGTCTGAAAAAATAATACCATAGTGGACATTGATAGGTTGGCCATCAATGATAGAAAAAGAAAAAATATTTTTCTCTAACAACATAAAGTGGTCAAGCCATTTGAGCACATGGTGATCCTTAGATTGGTAGTTGGACCACGTAAAATAAGACATGGGGTTAAATGTTCATCACCGAAGGAGTGGGTCAGCCAGACCCCATTTATTTTTGAAATAATACAAAGCCTCACATTCACTAATTCACCAACGTATGGGGAGGCCCCCAACCTTGTCTTAGGGGTGTTCAATCATATTGAAATCTCCACACACTAGCCATGCGGTAACATGGATCCCATCTACCAAAGATCGCCAAAGCAAGGAGCGATTAGGACCATCATTGGGTGCATAGATGTTGAGAATGAGAAATAGATGGCTATTAATGTCAATAATAATCTAGACTATCCAATGTGATGGGTCCTCCCCCATGGCAATAATGCTAGGGAAAACCTTAGGGGCAACAAAATACAAGCACTACCATGACCTGCCTCATGCAAGGTGGTGATATGGGTGGCGTTATGCCTAATACTTCACAAAGACATCTGAAGGAGAGATCCAAACACTTTAACTTCCTAAAAATAGATAATATATGGAAAACCAATATATTGACAAGTAACATACATAAATTATTTGTGGCTAGACTCTGTAAGACCCCTAACATTCCATGATAACACATTCATAGGGAAGGGTCATCCATTTGAAGCTCTCCTTGTCTGACCTCAAAATCCACCAATGTCACAAAGTTGTGCTAGTGAGGATGTGAATTTTTTTCGACCATAATGAAGTTACATTTGTCTTTTGTTCCTCATGAGGAGAGTTTGTTCCCTCGTGAGGTGGGTTGTGAGACTGCCTAGCAAAAGAGACGTTGGTTGAGAGAACCTCAACCACAAGCATCATAGTATTCTACAAAACTGAATAAATGCTCTATGGTTTGTAAGGAATCGGGATGGTAAGGGATGGAAAAGAAGTCCTCTTAAAGGGTTTGATAACTGGAGAAAAATCATCTCGAGGTGGTCGCTGGGGTGGGCATTGTGACTTAGGGCCTAACGACCTTTTAGGGGTAACTATGGTCTAACCATCACTTTGGTCTGTCGGTTTTGGCTTCTCAGTCTAAGGAGGTTGTTGAGGGGGTTTGGGATGACCCATGCAAGGATAATCCTTGATTCAGTGGTCTAAACCCTGATAGTAGAAACAAGTCTTGGGAAGGTTGAAGTAAACAACCTTTTGTGACAACTAGGTCTCCCTAACTTTAATCTCTATAAATTCCTTTAGTTCCTTGGAGAGGTCGACCTCCACATAGTCTCGCTTGTTAGGGTGGGGGGACAGCCACCTATTTAGATCAATCGTAACAACATGTCCTATGGGGGAGATGATTTGGGGTATTAAATCCTAGAGGTGAATTGGCAAACTAGGAAGCTCAACCTAGACAGGGACATGAAGGGAAACATTGTTAGAAACTTTAAAGTCACGAGATCAAGCAGACAAAATCATAATCTTGTTTTGGAGGAACCAAACATTGGACTTTTTAAGGAAAAGCTGAGTCTTGAAGGGCTCCTTGAAGGTAAGGAAGAAAAAACTTTTAGCAAGGTTCTGGAGGACTCTGGAGACATGGACGCCTAGAGGCTCCCAGTGGTTGCAGATCCAATTATGGAGGTAATCCTTTGAGGGGATATGACCAACAAAGTAAATAATAAGAGAATAATTATTATGCCATTTACAACATTATTCAACCGCTGAAACAAGAATGCTTATCTCCAGAGTGGATGGCGCTGAGGCATTATCTCGTTGTAGACCTTCATAACAAAATTTTAAGCTCACTTAGATGCCGTTAGCTTTGACCCCTGCATAAGCAAATGTAGTAGAGCATGGAGAAGCCATAACTAAAGGAGCTGCCTACCTGAAGGGTGGTGCATTGAAAACAATAATGCGCTACAACCCAAGAAAATCCTATAAAACAAATAGTTTGGATAAAGTGATCCAAAAAATCAAATAAGAAAATGCACACCTTAAAATACTAGTAAAGTGATTCTTGTGATCGATAGAGCCAATATCATTCATGAGAAATATTTTTTGAACCATCTCTTTTAATTTTAAATTGAATGAAATTTATTCATCTAAAAAAGAAGAACTACTAATTATGCACTCTCCTAACTTGGCATTTACATCATACCTAATTATGTCATGCCAACACTTAAAAATTATATGGTTGATAGTTTAATATATCTACTTATTATTTCTAAAATTTAATTTTGTGATGTGACATTTAAAAACCAGAATTTTAATTATCATGCAAATCATTATAATACTATTTTTAAGGTCAAACAAATAGGTGAAAATGACATCCCAAAAAAATCAAAATGAGTGCCCAAAATTGATCATTAAAACTCTAATTAATAGCACTGAGTACATCTTATGTATGCACCTTTTTCAAGGTGCCAAAGCAATTACAACTCACCATCATGCACTAAACAACCTGTTGTGGGCATTAAATGAGCCCATCCCTGCACTCAATCCTTTCATCTCCTTTGTTCTCTAGTATTAGTTCTTGTTCAATTAGTTGTTCTGGAACCTGCGTTTTCTCCAAATTCAGGAATAATGTAAACTTGAATTTATACATTGATGTGATTAAATGTTGATGAAATCAACTTTCATATCTTCAACATCGTTGTTTAACTTCAACAATGGTGTTTTACTATTCTTCAACGAGAGTATTTAGTAGTCTGGGTTTGCTTATGGATGTTTTTTGTTTCTTTTCCTGAAGTTTATACCTCCCTCAAATAAAGTTTTGGTAGAGATTTTGAATTCATGCCCCTCCTGTCATTATTTTTGTTTTCTTGCTATTTTTATCGGATTGCATAGCTTGGATGTGTTTAGCCTTCCTCAGGCTTCTTTAGTTTCTTGGCCTTTGTGATATTTGTCTTTTAAAGGATTAAATTTGTTGGGCGGATTTGTTGGTGCGAATTTGGGAGTGATTTGGAAGCCATAGAAGTACTTGTGCAGTGATTTATTTGAGTTTATTTTTCTTAAATTGCACGCAGCATAGTCGCGGCTCAAAGAAGGCCTTAAATTGCCAACCAGTGGCCATCAAATCCATGGCGGCTGAAAGATTGAGGTTGAAGCCTGATGTGTTGAAAGATTGAAACCATTGTCAGAATTTGTGTTTTTAGTGGGTTTCTTTAGTTTGAAATTTCAACGAATTGAAAAGCATTTTTCACCTTGTGGGATGGATAATTTAACTATTTTTTTTTCCTGGTAAGACACGAAAATTTATGTTTTTCAATAGTGTTCTTAAATTTGAGTTTTCAATGCTTTGAAAGGTTTTCTTCACTGGTGGGTATGGATAAGGTGCTATGGTTTAACATGTGTAGCTTGTTACTGTTATTTTTTTCTTGTCCTCAGGAATAGGACTTGATATGTTGAAGAGGTTATATTTTTATTGGGTTGTTCAAGTTTGAGTTTTCAGTGCTATTTTGTTTTTTGTGGGGTTTGGGGTTTGGGGTTTAGATACAATGTAGTTCTTGTTTCGATTTTGCAGGTGGTCAGCCCTGGCTCATGGCTTTATGATCAGTCGCAAGAGCGTTATGAAGTGCAGGAGAAGAAAAACACTAAAAAGGTAATTTACATTTGCCATGTATTTTTTTCATATATCTTTCAATTATATATAGGAATAGGTAATAACCTGTATTTTGTTTATAGATCTTCCAATTTTATTATTTCTTAAGCAATAGATAATAACCTGAGATCAATATGTTGTAGAGACCCAGAGGATTCAAGGCCATGGGGCATATGGAGAGTGATTCAGATTAGCATGGCAACATGATCTTTACATGGGTGGAATTATTCTAATGCTCTGCAAATGGGTTGGGCGAGCTTCCACTCTGTGTTAATGTGTACCATAAATCCAATGTGTACTAGCCCTTTTACACTGAGTAAATACCAAATTTGTTATTCTTGATATAGATACTACGCTTGAATCAACTTGTAATGCTTTTTGTTGGAGGTAGACTCTCCATCTAAGTAGATGAACTGTTGGTTGTACATCTATAAAAATCTATAGATGCTACTAAGAAGTCAAATGCTTTGATATGTATTTGAAGTGCGAACCAATTTTTGAAGCTAAATGTCATTCTATATTAATTTTTCTTAAAACGAGTAGCTCATTCATTTAAAAGGATAGGGTAATCAATCCCCTCAAAGCCTGTTGTTGACTCAACAAGGGTAATCGAAGGCTTATTTTATTCTAGATACTATAAGGGATTTGGTGTGGCAAGACAAGGTTCTTTGTATTGTGTGTTCTGTTATATTTCAGATTTTACAAGGGATGATGTAATCTTGATCTACGATAATGCTTTGTGTAGAGGGGACCACTCTAATGAACATTGTAGAGTGTTTTTAAGCTTTACAGGGAGTATCACAACTGCAGAAATAATTGTTGTGGTTCTTCCCAAAATGAAAGGGCTTACAAAGAAGGTCGAGGTATTTCATTTTATGGTTGGTAATACATAATTACATGAGGAGTAACATTAAATATGAAGTGCAGTGTCATGTGTATGTATGGTTAAAATGTGAAATATTTTGTGAGAGTATATAAGGATTCCATTTTGAGCTTGTCTATAAGTTGTGTGATTCTAAGGCTAGACTTCTTTTCATTGTTTATGCTCTGGCCTCCTCTCAGGTAGAGTTTGGAGCTTTAGAAACGTAAGTTATGGGCATAACTTTATTAGGTAAATAAGGATGCCATTTGGAGTTCTCTATAGACTGGTCTGCATAAATTCTCCAAAGATTGTTTAGTTGAGTTACTCTTACCTCCACCCTCTTTGGTCAATACCATGTGGCCAATTTTATTTACAAGTTTTATGATCTTTGAGGGCTGCTATTTCGAGTTTTATAGGGTTGGGTTTGTATAATATGAATTATATTCATACAAATATCATGTCATCATTGAAGATGACATTTTCAGTATGAATGAGCTCACACTAGCACGAAGTGGATGTATAGTTGTACAAATTATTTTAAAAGTTTGCATTAAGTTGTCCTATTAAGTTGATAGGAATCTGACTTTTGATTGTAAGTCAAAGGATATGTTGTATTTGACAAGCAATATAAAATTTATATTACTGAACTCAATATTTGCATTTATCTATATAAATTTCAAATTGGAATATTTTTAGTTGAAATATTGTGTACTAATAATAATATAATATATTACAATATATTGTATACATGTTAAAGATTTTTTAATATTATATATTACAATATATTGTATACATGTTAAAGATTTTTTATGAATCAATGTAGAATATTAATGTTAAGTATTGAGTATAAATGTGTTTGTAATTAATGAAAAAACTATATATTTTTAATAAAAAATATGTTCAAGAGGCTGGTCCCTTGCTTTCAACTATCCTCTCAATTAGTGGACTCTCTTTAAGTATTGGGTCCTTTTTTTTAATATAGTAAATTAAATACACACGTCAATAAGTATGTTAAATAAAATATTATTTTTAATCATTAAAAAATATGTTTAATATATATATATATATATATATATTTTAAATTTTAACATACTTCAATTTTAATAGTTTTTTGGGATGGTGGGGCAATTTGAAGAAGTAAAATTACAAATTTAGATAGTCTAATGAAGAAAAATTTCAAAATTATAAAAAAAACCAAGAAGCCCTCAACAAGACTCCAATTTAAATATTTTTCAAAATTACAAAGAAGTTTAAGAAACCCCAACGAGTTTTCAATGTTAGATACTTTAATGAAGTTTTTCAAAATTATAAGGAAGACTAAAAAGTCTTAACAAGATTTTAAGGTTAGATATTCTAACGAAGTAAGGTTTTTCAAAATTATTTAGAAGCTCTTGTAAACTATCTCAACCTTTCAAATTAAGAGAAGTAAAAGCATTTAACACATTGTAATACATATATAGTATTATATATTTGTTTTAAAATTAGGCCCATGACATTTTTCGGAGCTACTCGTGTAAATATTTGGATGTTGAAGGATTCAAAGCTAGTTTTAAATAAACACTTTAGAACTAAAGTAGTTCGAAGGATGTTATATTTTAGCGTTGAAATAATCCAAAATTAATTGTAAATGAACATTCTAAATTTAAAATACTCTAGGGCATGTCATATTCTAGAGTTGAAATACTTTAGTAGGGCATGTCATATTCTAGAGTTGAAATACTTTAGAGCTACTTTTAAATGAACACTTTAAAGCTAAATTATTCTAAAGGATGTTATATTTTGGTGTTGAAATACTCCATAGTTAATTCTAAATGAACACACTGACACTGACCATAAAAAAGGTTTCCAAAATTCCAAAATTTATTGACATAATCTAAAATGACATATTCTAAAATGATCATTATATTAGTTATTATTATATATTCTTCTAAAAGTTAAGTTGAATTTTGAAGAGGCATTCTAGATACTCAATGAATCTAACTTGTCAATGTGTTGTTCAAAACCTAATATCAAAATTGTACATGAAACCTACTACCCCATGTCTTTTATCTTTGACTCAATGAACAACCATGTATAAAACACAAATATATTCAAAAATCCATATTAATACCAAATAAAATCAATTTGGTTTGCAAATGAAATGCACCAAGGGCTACCTAAATAATAGTTTAATAAGCAATATAATGATAATCATGTTTTTATAAGTTCTCCCACAAGCTCTCCTTTAAATCGCATAAGTTAGATAATAGTTTAATAAGCAATATAATGATAATCATGTTTTTATAAGTTCTCCCGCAAGCTCTCCTTTAAATTGCATAAGTTAGATAATAGTTTAATAAGCAATATAATGATAATCATGTTTTTATAAGTTCTCCCGTAAGCTCTCCTTTAAATCGCATAAGTTATCCATGTAATTAACATATTTTGATGAACCTAAAACTCTATACTAACACTTTAGACTAACAACCAAAGTTTTGCCTTGATAAATTGCTTATCCTTTTGCCAAATCAAAAGACTATCAATAATTTTGATATATATAGAGCCTGCAGGAAAGGAAAATCATTATTCGGTATTCAACTTTTATCCTAAGATCGTAGAGGTTTATCCAATTTAAAATAATCCTATGATTATCTATTTTGACAAATATTTAATGGTAAACTGAAATATGACGACATAGTTACCAAACTTGTAGAGAAAAGATTTTTTTTCCATTCATCGATATAATAAGATCCCAAACAAATGAGAGTAATTTATAGAGAGTTATCGCTAAACTTTTTTAATTCATGAGATTATTATACAATATCACCCAATTTCACAAAAGGCCAATAATATAAATTAAAAGACAGTCCATTTTATAAGAGATAATCTTATAACATATATCATTACCCAAAGGATATATCTCACATAAGTTTATAACTATTATATTAACCATCAAATATTAATTCAACTTACAATCTTCAAAGCATGGAAACTCAATACACTTTCATTTCATAAATCCAAAGATTTACTCAATAGGTCTGAATAAAATATTACTTAATACTGTCCAATACTATCTTACATTGTTTAACCCATTCTATTACAATCCACAAGAATATATAACCCTGAAAATTATATTGTTATAATTACGAAGTCTATACTTGGCATCCAGGTATGTCACCTTGCATTCTGTGGTTAAATATTTCATGTGCTTGATCCCAGCTGAAAATAAAATAACTTTGTAACAATCTTGTAGGATAACCACTAACCAAAAAAAAACTATGATCCCTGTTTATGTGGCATGTTCATAAATGTGAGTGGTTAGTATACACATTCTCTAACAGACGCAAAGTATTTTTTTTTAATCCTTATAATAACGCAACACAAGCCTTAAAAGAAAACATGCATTATAAAAGGATGAAACATCATAACAAAGCCATAAAAAGAACATGATGAAGGGTTGGGTGGTTATATCAGTAAGCTTTGCAATGTAGGCCTAAACTAATGAAATATCATAATAATTGAATTTGTTGTAAGAGACCATCTAATTCATCATTAATATGTGTAGATTTGGAATGGTTGTATGCATTTTATTTGTTGAACTGCATTTTATTTTCAGTCCAATTTTATGCATATACACTGATCATGATAGAAGGTTTGAGCCATCACAATAACATTAATCAAACTAAGAGACAAGAAATGAGCATAGAGAAATAATAGATGCAAACTTTTCGATAACAGAAAAGGTTTAAAACTGGAAAGAACAACCAAAGTTTGTATTTGGCAAGTGTATAAGAGTGATGTGTTATATAATTCTACATCATCATAGCAATCCAATACTATTATTTTAATTACGTCACTATCACAATGAATTATCACTATAATAAATTAAATTTTCACATCTTCCCTGCACATTACAGTTGTATTGTTCTTAAATGATTTTTTAAGAACCAATATATTAATAAAAATTATATGCACATTACAGTTGCAAATGTCCTTTTGATGGGGGTCATTCAAAATAGAAAGTCATCATTAATAGTTTACAATAAAATAAATGTGTAAAATATGTTCGAAAACCCCAAAAATGCTTGAGACGGGTGTTAAATTTGAGAACTGCCACGAGTCACTGACCCCACCTCTAAAAATTATAAGGACGCAGACACGTGGGTTTCCCGAGAATGTGTTTATTAAAAATATATATTTTAGGAAGTGGACAAAAATGACAGGTGTCAGGGAAGGTTAATAATAGGTCAGAAGAAAAGCTTTTGTTTCATATAGAATATAATGGCATGGCATTTTATTTCATTTTTAACAGCTGGAAGATTACAGGGGTTCACCGATCACTTTTTCTTCTTTGACACCACGCCATCGCGCATTTGTTTTATTCCTTGTTTACGTGTTCGGCTGGGTTGTCGAATTTCGCTATCCATTTACTGTGATGTTTTCTACGCTCTCCGATGCATTTCTTATCTTCTCCACTGGATGAGTGAAGTCCCACTTTAATTTGGATTCATCCACACTAAGAAAGGACTTCAAATTCGATTTATACACTTACTGGTCTATGCATATTCATTAAGTATTTCAATCTTTTATGCTTTGGAAGCCTTAAAAGTGGGGGGAAGAATAATGTCTGCTCAAATCGGCATGTCAAACGAAAGTGGGGAGGCGGAGATTAATCCTCATCTGAGTGAAAATACAGTGGTTGTGCTCCTTGCTGTGTTCTGCGCGCTCATTTCTATCGTAGGTCTCATTTCAATACTCCCCTGGCATTACATGCGGAGATCATATGAGGAGTATATGGCTGCCAGATTAGCAAACGCAGGCTTGAAGAAGAAGAACATTGAAGCCCTGCCCTGTATTGTTTACAGCAAAGTGAGATCAGAGACAAATGTAGCAGAGTGCTCTGTGTGCTTGGCAGAGTTTGTGGAAGGTGAGAAAGTGAGAGTGTTGCCCAAGTGCAAACACAGCTTTCACATGGAATGCGTGGACAGATGGCTTGTTTTGCACTGCTCATGTCCCACTTGCAGGCATTGTCTTCTTCATAGCCTGCAAATGAGCACAAATCGAATGCAGTCTAGCAACTCACGGGCATATACTGGGGAGCAGATCGATTCCGCGATCTGAAGAGGAGAAGATTATAAGATATTGTTATTTTTGACAGGGTAGCATACGATTTACTAGAGCACAAATAAAATGCAATCTAGCAGCTCATGGGAGCAGATAGATCTCGCGAGATGACTGGAGTTCGACATAACGATTATCTATATTGTTTTTTGATATCTGGAAGAATCGAGGTTTAGTCTGGTGACCCAATTCTAATTTTTAAATGGTGAGTCACCCCTTTTAACTATTTAATTAAGTATGTAAATATAAAAGTAAGCAATCCTTTAAAACCCTATAAGAAATATTGAACTTCAATATAAAGTTGAAAAAACATTCAGGAACTGTATTGTTACTATTATTTCAATATCTGTTAATTGATGGTCGATGGGCTACCCTCCATGCTAACTTAAGCTAGGCTAACACAGCCTATAACTTGCCTGGTGTTTTTTTTAACAATGGTATCTTTAATGTAAATAGTGGTTGAAATATTAATGATCATGAGTTCATAGGTTTATATTATGGTGGTTCTTTATAACTTGAGACTCGTTTGCAATTTAAGCTTATCAGATATGAAGGCGGCTGAAAGGGTACAGTTTAGAGCATTGGGCGTCCAACAATGTATGCTCCACGGTAGAAACAATGGCGTTAATCATCCAAAGGCTGTGCAGCGTAAAATTTCATATCTATTTAATAAAATAAGATTTTAAGCTTTCATGGTGTATGATATGTGTAAATTGGTTTTTTGAAAAACTTTTCTCTAAATAATTTATCAATGCTTTGGATCACGTAATCTATCAGCGAGAAATTCTATTAAAAAAGGGGTTAGGAATCGATGAAAAGTTATGTATACACTTTCTCGAAAGATTTAATTGTTCACATGCATTTGTTGAAGAAGACACTTGAAGATGATGGTGTATGCATTTTAATGTAAAATATATATTAGTTGTTATTCCGAGGGTAGAAGTTATGTTGGGAGTGTTGTATTTTATTATTATTTAAAGGAAATTGAAATACGAATTGAAAGACAAATCCACATATTGTTCTTCTATTGGGCGAGTTATGCCATTGGGTTCATGTGGTGTAAAGTGATTAGGCAAGCTCTCGTCAAATTTCCTCGTTTGCCAATTTTGATGGGTAGAATGGTCGTCAAATTTAACTTCATTTATTGTGCCTTGTCAGCGCATACGTCCTGTCGCTCATTGAATGATTCATCGATTGACAACGCTACCACTAGGGTTATGACAAATGAAAGTCTATATTGACACCCCAGGAAAGTGAGACTCCTAGACTCCAATTGTACACATGGCCATTCTTGGTTGGTCCCCAGGTTCAAACAACTATCAGTCTGTACTGACAATCTGGGAAAGGCTGGGAACTCCAAACTTTTTGTGTTGGGACTTTTTCACTACCCCTTTGGGCCATTGGACCACTTGTAGGTTACCATGTGGAGCCTATACGATGAATCTCTATTCAGGAGCAATGGTTATACTTTTTCATTGATTGTCTAGGGCTCCACAATCCCACCATGTTAGTGGCTATCAAGAGTTTGGGGCTTGAGTGACATGCGAGAACATCTCGAAAAGATGGCAGGCCTTCTTACCTTAGTCAATCCTTGGTCTCTCTCCAAAAGCTCTATGCTACTTTGACTAAGTGAGCATCAGCCGTCTGATGGGAGATCAGATGGTTGAGATTAGATCTGGGACTTCTGCTATGTGTGATGCTGGGCTTTACAACTCTGGGAAGACTCCAAGCTCCAAAAAAGTAGATCTTTAGGCTTGGTGAACGTGCTTTAGTAAAAAAATTCAAACCACAACAAATAAATCATCAATGAGGTTAGTTAAGAAACACAACTTAAAGAGGGTGGATAAATGAAGCTCGATGGAGTATGCCCTGATTATATTGAAACCCAATGAAATATAACTATATCATCACAAAATGATTTCCATTTGTAGACATGAATAAGATATAATCAGGACCCAAGATCACCTAAGAAACAACAAAAGGAGAAATCAAATGAGCTAAAATCATAAGCCAACCATGATATATAAAGCAATACAAACACATGTATCAAATGACATTTAAGAAACTCTCTCTCTCTCTCTCTCACACACACACAGACACACACACAGACACACACACACACACACACACACACACACACACACACACACACACACACACACACATGCAGACACACACTTATCAATTCTTTGGATCACGTAATCTATCACTGAGAAATTATATTATAAAAAGGGTTTGGAATCGATGAAAAGTTATGTATACATTTTCTCGAAAGATCTATGTGTTCAAATGTATTTGTTGAAGAAGACACTCGAAGATGTTAGTGCATGCACTTTAATGTAAAATATATATTAGCAGTTACTCCAAGGGTAAAAGTTACGACCAAAGTGTTATATTTTTTATTATTTAAGGGAAATTGAAATACACATCAAAAGTCAATTCCACGTGTCTCTCTCTCGTTGGGTGCATTATGCCACTAGGTCCATGTGGCACTAAGTGATTAAGCAATCTCTCATCGACTTTCCTCATTTTCTAGTTTTGATGGGCAGAATAGCCATCAAATTTAAATTTATTTGTTGTGGCTTGTTATCCCATGTGTCATGTCATTCATTGAATGATTCGTCGATTGACAACTCTACCACCAGGTTTATGAAAAATGAAAGTCCATACTGACATCTCGAGAAAGTGAGATTCCTAGACTCTAATGGTACACATGACCATTCTTGGTTGGTCCCCAGGTTCAAACAACTAACAGTGTATAATGATACTTTGGGAAAGGTTGGGAACTCCAAATTTTTTATGTTGGGATTTTTTCACTATCCCTTTGGGCTATCAGACCACTGGTAGGTTGCCACGTGGAGCCTATGTAATGAATCTCTATTTGGGAGCTATGGTTGTACTTTTTCATTTATTATCAAGGTCTCCAAAATCTCACCATGATAGTGGCTATTAAGAGTTTGGAGCTCGAAGGACATGCGACATCTCAGAAAGGTGGCAGGCCTTCTTACCTTAGTCGATCCTTGGTCTCTCTCTAAAATCTTTATACTACTTTGACTAAGTGAACATCAACTATTTGATGGGCGATTGGATGGTTGAGATTATATCTAAGACTTCTGTTATGTGTGATGCTAGGATTTGTGACTCTGGGAAGAGTGTGAGCTTCAAAAAATAGGATCTTTGGGCTCAATGAAAGCACTTGCACACTTAGTCAAAAACTCAAACCACAATAAATAAATCATCAACAGGGTTAGTCGAGATACACAACTTGAAGGGGGGATAAATGAAGCTCGACGGAGTATGCCCTAGTTAGATTTAAACCTAATGAAATATAACTATATCATCACAAAATGATTTCCATTTGTAGATATTAATAAGATATATTCAGGACCCAAGAACACCTAAGAAACAACAAAAGGAGAAAATGAATGAGCTAAAACTGTAAACAACCATGATATATATAATAATAATATCACATGTATCAAATGACATTTAAGTAATTCTCTCTCTCTCTCTCTCTCTCACACACACACACACACACACACACACACACACACACACACACACACACACACACACACACACACACACACACACACACACACACACACACACACACACACACACACACACTCATCAATGCTTTGGATCATGTAATCTATCAATTAGAAATTATATTATAAAAAGGTTTTGAAATTGATGAAAATTTATGTACACACTTTCTCGAAAGATCTATTTATTCACATGTATTTGTTGAAGAAGACACTCAAAGATGTTGGTGTATACACTTTAATGTAAAATATATATTAGCAGTTTCTCTGAGGGTGCAAGTTACATCAGGAGTGTTGTATTTTTTATTATTTAAGGGAAATTGAAATATGCATTGAAAGATAATTCCATGTGTCGCTCTCCCATTGGGTGAGTTATGCCATTGGGTCTATGTGGCACTAAGTGATTAAGCAAGCTCTCCTCGACTTTCCTCATTTGCCAATTTTGATGGGTATAATGGTTGACAAATTTAACTTCATTTGTTGTGTCATATCAACCCATGCATCATGTCACTCATTTAATGATTCTTCGATTGACAACCATACCACCAGGGTTCTGACAAATGAAAGTCCTTATTGACACCCTAGGAAAGTGAGACTCCTAGACTCCAACTATACACATGGCCATTCCTGGTTGGTCCTTAGGTTCAAATAAATAATACTCTATATTGACACTCTGGGAAAGGCTGGGATCTCAATTTTTTTTGTGTTGGGATGTTTTACTAGCCCTTTGGGCCATCGAACCACTGGTAGGTTACCACATGGAGCTTATGCAATGAATCTCTATTCAGGAGCTATGGTTGTACTTTTTCATTAATTGTCCAAGTCTCCATAATCCTAACACATCAGTGGCCATCGAGAGTTTGGGGATTGAGAGACATACAACAAAATATCAGAAAGGTGGCAAGTCTTCTTGCCTTAGTTGGTCCTTGGTCTCTCTCCAAAATATCTATGCCACTTTGACTAAGTGAACATCAATCGTCTAATGGGAGTTTAGATGGTCGAGATTAGATCTAGGACTTCTACTATGTGTTATGCTGGGCTTTGTGACTCTGGGAAGATTGTGAACTTCAAAAAATTAGATCTTTAGGCTCGATGAAAGTGTTTACACACTTGGTAAAAAACTCAAACCACAATAAATAAATCATCAATGGGATTAGTCGGGAAACATAACTTGAAGAGGGGGGATAAATGAAGCTCGACCCAAGAATAAGATATAATCAGGACCCAAGAACACCTAAGAAACAACAAAAGGATCAATCGAATGAGCTAAAACCATAAGCCAACCATGATATATAGAACAATAACAACACATGTATCAAATCAAATTTAAGTAATTCACACACACACACACACACACACACACACACACACACACACACACACACACACACACACACACACACACACACACACACACACACACGTGCACACACATGCTTAGTATACCAAGATTATTCCATCCATTAATTATAATTTATCTTTGGAAAAAACGTATAGAATCACATATTACAGTTACAATTATTGTAAACATAGTTGAAGAGTGATTATCTCAGTCTTCTTTCTTTTGATTTTCAAAGATTTACGTATTGACTATCTTTCATTCTTGCAAAGTGATCAAATGTAAAGGCAGGGGAGATATACATGTCATAGAATGATCATACTCTTGATACAACAATGAAAGTCAACCCTTGATGATCAATGTTGTCAATATCAATTGTTGATTTATCAAGAGTCATTCCTTATGATTTAAGTATGGTTAGACTCCATGTCGTTTAAGTGACATTTGGCAATGATTAGCTCATGTAATAGGAGGAATTGGAAGATGTGAAGGTTTGAAACTATCCCCTGGAGAACCAAAGTATTTTTTGAGTGCAACAACTACATACATGGGTAAGGAAGGTGGTTTTGAATCTACATTGGAGACAATGTAAATAAATGTATATTTCTGTTTTAATTAAATAATGTGGACACTCCTTACTACTTGATAATTAAACCTATCAACTCTCCCTACTACCTAAGACCAATCACGAATCAACCACCTTTTCTCTCAACTAGTGACTCCTCTATCACAACATTCACATTATATCATGAATGATGTCCCATTAGACACCCATGTGACATGCACTTTGTAAAAGCTTCAGTATTCATTTCAAATGTAATGAAAGCAAAAATATAGACTTGAGAGCCTCAATTTATTACCCTCATGTCTGCAAAATTTTGATTTAGATTCAATTCACACATCAAACCTAGAGTCCTTCTGTACTCAAATAAAAAATAATCTATAAAGATGACACCACCTTGTAAGCTACAAACCACTTTGTAATGGGTGTAGCTCATGTAAATTCAACAACGGCCCTAAATTTAGGGCATGTGTATGGTATGGGCCATCTAATGTAATATATCACCTGAAATACCTTGTCATTGCCCCTCATCATCATCACCAACTCACTTTGAAAATTTACACCACTTACAAATTATATATGGTGTTGCCCTCTATTATCATATTACCAACATTAGATATAACCAATCAATAAGAATCCATGGATTTATATATATATCTATATTATATACTCAATAATATATATTGTTATTTTTAAATTTAATTATCATTTTCTAATAATTAATATAGTATTATTTTATTATATTATAATAGGTATTATATATATTAACAATACTATATATTTTATTTTATATACTATTTTTTATATAAAATATATATTTCTAATATATGTTATATCTAAGATAATAATAAAATAATATTATACTTTTTAAATCATATATATATATATATATATATATATATATATATATATATATGTATATATATATATATGTATATATATATATGTATATATATGTATATATATATATGTATATATATATGTATGTATATATATATGTATGTATATATATATGTATGTATATATATATGTATATATATATATATATGTATATATATATATATATATATATATATATATATATATATATATATGTATATATATATATATATAAATAATACTTTTTAAATCATAATAATAAAATATTATATATATATATATATATAATATAATATAATATAATATCAAGTTAAAAGTATTTTT
This sequence comes from Torreya grandis, assembly GCA_037957365.1. Lineage (NCBI taxonomy): Eukaryota > Viridiplantae > Streptophyta > Pinopsida > Cupressales > Taxaceae > Torreya > Torreya grandis. Next base: position 453,842 of record JARHVA010005941.1, on the reverse strand, counting down.
TTCTTAGGGTAAATGGATCATTTTTTAAAGGTTTTTTGTAGTATGGATTGAGTCTCTGCATCACCTTTGGTTGGGATTTTCTTGTGTTGGGACATTCCTATTTATGTTTATATGGGGTTTCCTCTTAACTATCTTGTTTTTTAGGATTATCTTGTCCTCACTCAATTTATCTCCTTATGTGACATTTGTATGGAACTGCAATAGGTTGGTTTATTTGATGTTTATTTAGAGTTTGTCATGAGACATTTGTATGGAACTGTAATAGGTTGATCTATTTGATGTTTATTTAGATTTTGTTGAGATCACTGGTATAACTTTGTTCATAACAATGAATGTGTACATGCATAGTTGGAGAACTATAGGAGCCGAGCATCAATTGTGGTGACTAAGTAACATGGTCCAAGTTCGTGTCATGAGCCTCACTAGCTCTAATATGATCAAATCAATTGTAAGATTATCTTTTCCAAATTTTGAATAATCCTTGTGTAAGGGCCTATCTAAGATTTGATTAGGATCTACCTGGGTCCAATTAATATGGGATAACACATTTTCTCCATTTAAAAAACACTTACAAGTTATTTCAAGGTTATCTAGATCATTAGAATATCTTCTCTATGGTAATGGGATGTGTATCTTTGGTTCAAAGAACTTTAGCTGCCAAGCACAAACTCAAGTGGTTAATAAGCACAAGTTAGGTTTGTGCCCCAAGCCTCATGAATATAAATCTAAACAATTCATGGGACCTGGTTTGTGGTCAAAGTTTGAACACAAGATGTTAAGAAGTGGTTGCAAGTGCTCAGCCCTTAACCTCAGCACCACAAAAAATCATAGGTCAACAATCACACTTTTGTTTTTGGCCCCATTTGAAAATTTACCTGGGTCTACCTACTTGGAAACATGTCCAGGGTTTTCCAAATATTGCATTGAAGTTTTTTTCCATTTTTTATATATTGGGGACTGTAAGGAGATTTCAACTCTTCGACAACAAGAAACCTAGCCAAAACTTGGGGCAAAAATGGGTTTAGTATATTGTTCTAGAATAAAAAATATATAATGATTAAATGAATGATACATCTGGAAGTTGTCTTTTATTGGTAGTGAACCCTATGAATGTTGAACAAGTCCATCAATCAGTTCTTCTTCCTACAGTAAAAAAATATACAACACACCCTCCTCATTTCTTTAACAAATAAGTATACTTAAGTTTTATTTTCTAGACATTAGTCTTCACCCGTTTCTTTCGTCTCCCCATCATCGTGCCCATGGAACCTACAGGATCATTTTTAGTATATTAATAAAGATGAAATACATAAAGTCTCCAAGTAGAGTTGTACCATATAGTTGTTGAGGGAAGAGAAGATAGAACAATATAAAAAAAAAATGACTGAGACAAAATTTTAATAGAAACAACACAAGATCTATATCATACCTATCCCCTATTAAAGCTTAAAAGTAATTTGTATCGAGAGAGAAACCCTCAAACAAAGGGAAAAAAAAGAGTAGTCTTCAATAAATGCTAAGTAGCTAACGGAGTTTCCTATAGTAAAAACTAAAAAATATATAAAAATGTTAATCCTTACAAAACACCCACACTTAAAGCAGCAAAATAGTGGTTCAAAAGCCAAAAGCACAATGTTGGCCCAAATGATTATTTGGACCTTCATCATGCAGACCACCTTTAATGGATTGCCACTTGAAGCTAGGCAGATAGGCTAATTGGCTTGAGTATGTTGAGAAGAGACAATACTACCTTGCATATGATTCCCCATTTCAATTTGACTAAATGCATGCCTTTGGGATAGAAGCTAAAATATTGGTGAACATATTTCTTCTTCCATTTTGAATTGGTATATGCCATGGTTGGGACAAAAAGGGCTTCAATTATCTCAATTTTATTATGTTATTATTGGAATACATTGGGAAGGATGGTAAGGAAATTATCCATGTTGGCAATGAAAACGGCTTCAATTATCTCAAGAAACTACATGCAAGGAACTAATGACCAAGGGTAACCTAGATCCAAAATGATAAATAAATAAAAATAAGCAAGAAATAAATGCCTAAGGGCTTATTTTAGTTGTAGTCTAGTAAAATTTGGTCATAAACTATGGTTGTTATGGCAAATATAAGTACCTTATTATATGCCATATTTTGGAATAAAGGTAACCTAGCAAAGGAAAAAAACATACATAGTACTCTAACAATAAGAAGAGTATATTTATTTACTAAGTAAATTAAAAAAAGATTATAGGGATAGAGATACTTACCTTGGATTGATTTGTCAGCCCATCAATTTCCTTCTTGGGTCTAATAGAATTTTGGAAGAGATGTTGTATGTGAAGAACTTAAATAGAAATAATGAAGACACAAGTGTCTTTAACTGGGGAATCCAAATACTATGGGGCACTTCCTCGGTTCAAAAATCTTGAAATCAACTATAACTCTAAGTTGATAATATTGATTCAAAATGGTATAATAGAATATTATTGGATGACCTAATATTGTATTTTTAGTCATAATATACTATAAAAGACATAGGCAAGATCTAAAATATAACAGCTGTTGATGTTTAAAATTGCGCTTTGTTTCAGACACCAACAATGGGAAGTTTCAAGATGCGGGACATGTGACTTGAAACAACCTCTAGATTTTTAAGAAGCTGGTCTCTTCTTTATATCAAGTGTTTGGGGGAAAAAGGATAGGAATTTAAACGAAAACGCAAATGCAAAGAAAGAAAATCTAACTATGGCGATGTGCCTGAATGTAATTTTGATCCTTAATCCTAAGCATAGTGAAACTATATGTAAGATTCAATTACATTAAAGAGCAGACGAGGCATGATCAATGTAAAAGATAGAAACAATAGAAACAGAGGCTCGCAGCTTACACTACTTTCGTAATGATACATGAAACATCAACAAAGGCACATAACTTTGTCTTCTCATTAATTATTCAGCCATATAAAAGGCACAGAAACATGCACAATTACATAAACTTTACAACTTAAGAAAATAGAATAAAGGCAAATGATATTCCTAATCACAACTCTAGAAAGCCTAAAACTCTTTACAATAATTTTCTCAAAAAAATTTCTCTCTCCTTTTTTTTCTTTTTTTTTTGTGATCCCTGCACTCCTCTTTATAGACTCAAATCTCTCATTCCATCACCCCCTTTCCCATGCAACTATCTATTCTGCCTTTATCTCATAGGGGACAAACAGACGGTGCTTTCAATGTTTGTAGGTCCCCAAAAATCTACTTGGTGAACTGCTCCATCTATTGGAAATAACTCTCGCTGAGTTTCCCTCCAGATTGTCCACGCGTTCCCAAACTTACGGCCCAAATTGAACCCTAACTGAGCTGGAATTGTCTATTAGAAGATAGTTTTCAGATTTTGAACATTCGGTCTTCCTGCAGTTCACTTGTTAAAACAGATACACAAGACCCTCTATTTGTTGAAACGGAAGAGGACACTTAGTCAAATTCCTAAAAATCTACTTATTTCTTAGGAGACACTGAAAAGTGACAGTTGGCACTTTTCGCAACTTTTATCGAAGACATGTGGCACTTTTTTCTTTCCCTATATTCTTACTATATCTTGCTCAGGAATGTTCTGCCCTTGACACTTGTCGCAATCTGCTTCTTTGATACTTAACGACTTAACAAAAATAAGACTCACTGCATTTCTTTCTCGATCAACCTTTAAAATGGGCATGGAAATAGGTGGCAATCTCTGCTTCTCTTCAACAAAAGACACGTGGCAATCTCTGCCACTCTTTTGCTATGTTGTGGAAGTGTTCGGGACGCATGCTAGGCTCCTACGGATGGTGACACTTGGCAGCTTCCACAGACTTCAAAAATAAAACTTGAGACCCACCAGTCTTTATTTGGAAATGAAACTCGAAAAAGATCTTTCAGATGTTGACACGTGGCAGGTTCCACTGCTTCTAGGAAGATATGTGGTGTCTTCCACTACTTCTGAGAATGGAGTAGAAAGGGGCTCAGTTGATGACACTTGGTGGTCTCCGCTTGAGCGGTTTGGTTGCACCTTAGTGGCCCTCTGAAAGGGCACTTGTCCTTTGGTCTTTGGGATGCTCCTTTAAACTGCCCATTGAACCAAAAATGGTTCAATGGTTCAACGGTTCAACACTGCGTGCCATTTACACATAACTCAAGGTATTAAACCAAAATATTGAACCAAGGCATTGAACTGCCTTATTTTAGATGCCGACACGTGGTGACTTCTGCTTTCTTTCACAAAATCAATCTAGAGCCTTTCGCAATTGCCACTTGGCGCTTTCCACTTGATCCTGATACTTAGCTTGTTGAAGACTTTCATTGAAAAAAATAAAACGTGGGTGCCGATATGAAATGCGGATGTCGACATGTGGTGATTTTCGCTACTTTGCTATTGAACACGTGGCACATCCTGACCAACTTGTAGGAAAATGAAAGGTGCCTCAGACGATGCCACTTGGCGACTTTCGCTTAATCGCAACACTTAGCCAAAAAATGAAACAAATGAATCAAAAGGGAAATAAAACTCGCATTCTATTTTTGAACCTTGCCATCAAAGACCAAGGTATGTGGGAACAAAATTCATAGCGCGTGACTGAAAATCAGAATGCAACGTAGAGTAAAAATTTACTCTACAATTATTGGCAACCCTAAGGGCTTTTGAGCTTGCTCAAAAAAGAAACCACACTCTTGTTGGATCAAAATTGCAAAATTTTATAGCTTCAGCATTGCTGTCTAGTAGGTGGACCACTTATGGTCAGATAACCCTTGCTTGTTCTGTAATTCATTGAAGGCTAAATCAAGGTTAATAATATCCTTGTGTGAAAATTTTTGCAAAATATGAACTATAGCCTTCAATTTTAATTTGAGCTAGGAAACATGAACCAAAATAGCTTCTACTTCCAAGACTGAAGAATCATCCCATAAGTTCTAAAAAAATATTTAATCATTTTGTTTGAACAGTAGCAATTGTTTTAAATTTGATCAACCATTAGCATCGTGTTATCATCAAGAAATGGAAAAGGAAGACCTAATCGCACTAGATCTTCAATACGCTGTTTCATTTCGCTGATGCCTTCTTTCATGATTTCGAGGAGCTCTCTGTAACTGTTGGCTGTGGAATTGCAACTGAGAATCTCATTAACTCTCTTTATGGTGACCATTCTGTCAGTGATTCCTACAATTGCTAATGTCGCATCCATTGCATCATAGAGCTTCTGTAGTAACGTTTGAGAGTCCACTACTCTGTCAGAAACTATAGTCAGAGTGTTCTTCACTGAATCCCCCACCTTTTCACACAATTTTTGTGCATTTAATAGGTAGGTGAGAGAAGGCCTGAGCTGAATAATCTCTGAGGAGATTCTTTTCCACATGGATTCGTAGAGCTCCTTTACCAGTTTTATCACTCTAACATTACATGGCCTATTAGCCAGCTCCAGTGTCAATTGTGCCACTTTTTGTTGCTCCACTTGGAATTGGGCTTGAATGGCTACAATATTATTCTATTTGGTTAGTAGCTTGTGTTGCCATTCTACTTTTTCCCACCTTAGGGTCCCCACTGCAGCCTTTATCGGTGTGAGTTTTGCCTTTAAAGAATCATTTTGGGCTTGGACTGCCTAGTGAATCTAAAGAGAAATAGTCTCTTGCAACTATTTATTCAGATTTTTTATTTCATTGTCCTTTCTGTGATAACTGGTATGAACCCTTTGCAAACAAAAACACTCTCACTGAAGCAACTTTACTAGGCGCTGAAATTTTTTGCAAGTAGCAAGATATTTTCTTGCAGATGCAGGAATGCTTGAGAGTTTGTAAACTTTAACTCTTGCTAAAAAGTATTTATGGACCTATCAAGTCTCAAAAGGCATTAAACTCAAACAACCATTAGCGAATCCTACTCAATCTTCCTGAGACAGTGAGATAGACATGTTATGCAAGTGGCAGCGCAAGGTACCTCAGAGATTTCTAAAGATTTGGGAAACATTCAATGCTTCAAGAATTTGAAGATTTTTTAATTATTTGAAAACTTTTTGAGCCGCCGACTCTGTGTTTAAAAACATTTATTTAAAATAAAATTGGGAAAACAACAATGGGAAAAAAACAATACAGGAAAGGGAAACTATCTAACTATAATACATTAGAGACCCAAGTTAACTGAAATGCTTCAAATAGATTCTATTTATAGGAATATCTTCAAGTTCTCCTTCCATCGATTCCAGCTTGAATGAATTCCTCTACTTACATGTGTGAATTTTATACGGGCCAGTCCATAATGCTTCGAATTTAGTATGCTGACCCAGCTTGGCGGCTCTTGCATCCCATTTCAAAACAATTGAGCCTACTTCAATATGAGGATTCGAAGTCCTTTTATCAAAACAATTCTTAACCATTCCATGATGCTTAATTAATGAATCATGGGTTGTATCCCTCTTCTCCTGAACTTCCAAAAGCTCTGCAAGTCTACCCTGCACGGGGCCATTTTCTTCAATTTCAATTTGTTTGATCAACTGGAGAGTAGGGATATCCAAGCTTAGGGGAATTACAACTAACTTTCCATATACTAACTCATATAGGGACATCTTGATCACCTATTTAGGCATGATTCTATTGGCCCATAGTGATAAATTAAGCACTTTATGCCATTCTTTGTGATGATCGGCCCCTATTCTTTTGATGAGTCTAATCAGGTTCTTGTTAGTCGATTATGCCAAATCGTTACCTTGAGGGTAATAGTTAGATGAAGTTTTCAGATATAGTCCATGTTTTAATGCAAAGTCAGATACTTTTGACCCCAAGAATGCTTTAGAATTATCTGAGATTATGGTGTGAGGAGCCCTAAAGCGAGTAGTGATACTCCCTAGAAAATCTAGGATCACATTTTCTGTTGCTTCTTTGAGTGGGACTGCCTCAGTCCATCTGGTGAAATAATCTGTGGCAGTTAATATCCATTTGTGACCCATACTAGACACTAGATTTATCATTCCAATGAAGTCAAGACCCCATTGAGCAAAAGGTTCATCCATAATTATAGGACTAAGGGGCATTGATGCATTCCTCCTCATCCCCATATAATATTGGTAGGATTGGCATTTTTAACTAGTTGATAACAATTTGCAAATGAAGTAGGCCAAAAATATCCTGCCTCACTTATCTTTATGGCTGTGGTCTTTGCAGAAAAATGCCCCCTGATATTCCATGATGCATCTCGTGTAGTATTCTCTTAGCCTCAGCCTATTCTACACATCTCAACAATTTACCATCAGAATTTGTTCTGAAAAGGACCTATCTAATTAAAACAAAATGAACTCCCTGTATCCTATAGTATCTCCTCTTATTTTGAGGGAGTTCTCTTGAATAAATTCCATACTTCATAAAATGAATCTTGCTTGTGACCCAAGATTGCTGATCAACCTCTTGTATCTTTAACACCGTCTCCGTCTCTCCTTTTTTATCTGTCTCCCCAGGTATCATCTTTTCAAGCTCTTGGGTCATATATTGGCACAAACCCCTGCCTCTGACTAACTTGGTGGGTCTGACCTCTACATCATATTCAAGGATCTTAGTAATCTAGTTGGCTCTTTTTTCAGTGATTTCTCCTTCCATGATGTATTCTCTGATGCTTGGGTGAGCTACAAGTACAAGAATTTTGCTCCCTGATACCATATGTCTGAATTTCTTGAGGGATTTTACTATCGCATATGCTTGTTTCTCTACAAAGTTGTACTTAATTTCATAATCCCCGAGAGTTCTTGAGAAAAAGGCTATTGGGTGTTCTTCCTCCTGTTTATCATCCTTTTGTGTCAAGATAGCAACAATGCTTAACTCTCTTCCATAGACATATATTACAAAAGGTTTGGAAAAATCTGAGTTTTTCAGTATTGAGGCCGTTGAGATAGCCTTCTTGACCTCTTCAAAGGCTTGCCTTCCTTCTGTAGTCGATTTGAAAATTAGGTCTTTCTTTAGAAAGAGTGTCACTGGCCTCACCAAGCCTACAAAATCAGATATGAACCTACTGACAAAATTAATCTTTCCTAAGAAGGACTGAACTGCCTTCTTATTTATTGGAAGAGGTAGGTTCACTATAGCTGCAATTATTTCAAGATCTATGAAAACTCCTTCTTTAGACACTATATGTCCCAATAATTTGCCTTGAGGCACAACAAAGATGCATTTCTTAGGATTCAGTGATATTCCAAAATCCTGACATTTCTTAAAGACAAATTCTAAATGATCAAAATGATCAACAACATTTTTTAAAAAAATAGTGAGGTCATCCAGATAAATCAAGATGATTTTATTTATAAGTTCCCCAAAGGCTACATCCATAGCTCTTTGGAAGGTGGCTCCTGCATTTGACAAGCTAAATGGCATCTTAGCATATGCAAATGTTCCCCATTTGGTAGTAAAAGCAGTTTTGTACTAGTCTTCGTCAGCCAACCCAATCTGATTGTATCCAGAGAAACCATCTAGCAAATAAAATCTCTCTGATCTAGCCACAGCTTGTAGATTTGTTCCATGGAGGGCAAGGGATAATGGTCTTTCAGAGATGCTCTATTTAGATCTCTGAAATCTACACACAGTCTTACATCTCCATTCTTTTTCCTAACTGGTACTAGATTTGATACCCAAGTTGAGTGCTTGATTGAAAAAATGATTTTGGAATCTAAAAGTTTCTACAACTCATCTACCATTAGAGCCTCAATCCTTGGATTTACTGGCCTCTGTTTCTACCTGATGGGATTAGATCCTTCAGTCAGTTCTATTGTGTGCCGAATAATGTCTCTATTGTATCCATGAAGGTCTTCATAGCTCCAGGCTATGACTATGTCATATTTTTTGCACAATTTAATTAGTCTTTCTTTTTCCACTTGAGTTTCAGAATTCCCAACTTTTAGTTTTTTTCCTTGACTCACCTCTATTTTAGAATAATTTGCTTTGTCTACCTGGAACCTTTTCTTCTCTAGGCTTACATCCTCTAGATCAAATAAATTTTCCAAGGTGATCAAGTCCTTGGGGAGCTTATTAATCTTCAATTGTATAATCTAATCCCCATATGCTTTCTCAATTTTGGTTTGTAACTGATCAACAAACTCATCTGATTGTTGTAAGAATTAGACTACCTGAGCATCATTTTCAAATACTTGCCAATTCTCATCATTGTCTGGAATAGTCGGCCTCACTATAACTTTTACTGAATCATTGTTAATCAATAGGCCAGTTGCTAGATTAAACTGTGAGCCAATCTGGGCCATCCTATCAGCTTCAAAATTTTGACTCCTAGGGACTATCTTGATATTGAAAGCTTCAAAATCTTCTATTAAGTCCCAAATCCTATGTCTATAGGATCTCATCCTTACATTTTTGGCTACTCCCTTTTCTCTAATTTTCTTTACCACTAATTTTGAATCTCCTTTTACTATTGGGTTCTTTATCCCCCTTTTCTTGGCTAAAAGGAGCCCATGTACTAAAGATTCATACTCAACATCATTATTAGTACAAGCAAATTGGAAACAGATAGCCCTTAAAATTTTCTCACCATTTGGAGCAGTAAGACAAATTCCTGCTCCAACACCATGCTTACTTCTAGCCCCATCAAAATTTAAGGTCCAGATTTCTAAATTTTGAGTTATTGGTGCCTCTTCCCTTAGAACATTTGGGATTTCATGGTCCTCATCAAAAATGACATATGTGCCCAGACCAGTAAAGTCATAGTTTCCATATGGGTTGCTATGCATCATAGCCAACAACTAGTTATTTTCTTCTTCTTGATCATGCTCAGTCCAGTCGTCTAACTCTTCAACAAAAATCTTTTCTTCCTTATTTAACATAGCACGTTTTGCCTCTAATTTTGATGTTGGTTCATTGGTGATATGATCTTTTGATAGTGGTTCAGATAAAATTTTCATCTTCAAACCATATCTGGTTCTCAAGATGAGGTGAGACCAATCAAGAGACATATACCCTCCTATTTTTGTTGTAAAGTTTGTGGATAAACATAAACCAAAAATAGGAGGTATATCTATGACTACTACATCTTGGTTGACAATTATATTGGGACAAGTATTTAATTGCAATGGGATTTGTTTAATTCTCCATACTGTTTGTACTGTTTTGACATCTAGCTGCATAACTCTTTTTGTGAGGGGTTCATATTTTATTTTCAAAGCATCAGCTATTTGCTTGGGCATCACTATAGTACTAGCTCCTGAATCTATCAATGCATTATGCAAGAGTTTCTTTCCAACTATCAGAGTCAAATAGAAAGGCTCTGGTTTGGATTTACTTACTTGCATTGCATCATTCACAAAGGCTATTATCTTCGAAGGAACTGTATCTTTGAGCTTTTCTTTTCCAATAGGTCCTTCTTTGGTAATAGTACCTTTGGGCACTGCTTGGTCTTGTAGAGCTTCTTGTAGCAATGTCTTCTGTTCAGGAATAGCCAATATATCCCATATTGATACTTATGCTAGAGTCTTCTTCAATTGATCCACTACATTTATCGGTCCCAAAGACTGAGTTTTTTGAACATAAGGATATCTTGTTTTTTCCTGAATTTGGGTAGGAGTCCCTTGATCTTGCACTGACTGAGGCACTTCTTGTCTGACAATAGCATTTCTTTTCCCTTAAAATGGAGGATTATTCATGACTTGACCTTTTACAATCTTAGGCTATTCCACCATTCTCCTCTTTGATCTAGTGTAATAATCAGATTACACCACTGGGCTTTGGGAGGTAGATGCTTCGTTCAAGAAAACTGATTCTTCATCTTCAACCCATGAAAATAAAGCATGTTCTGGGGCTATTTCTTCCTCTTGTTGCAAGGATATCCCTTGCATCTAAGCCACTAGGACTGAATTTTGCATACCAGGAGACTGGTAGGCTTGATTGTCAATGGCACTGGCAAACTGACCATCTATTCTTCTTTGCTCAGCCACCCTTTGTTGTAGATTACCCCTAAGACAATCTCTAGGTGTATGAGCATTATTTCAAGGGAAACACTAGGCATTAGTATCATCCACATAATTATTTTGCCCTGGAACCATCTCCCTATTTGTGTTGGGAGGAATAGTATGTGCAGGTGTGGGTACTGCAACCAATTGATTCGCTGGCTGATGGTTAGTTTATTTTGGAGGACCCTGATATTGGTTTGGTTGGGATGAAAATCTGTTTCCTTGATAGCCTTGATAAGGAGGCTTAGATAAATTATTCTTCTATCTTTTTATATTGATCATCTCATTGGAAAATGTCCTTAGGATATTCTTGATATCATCCATCTCAGATGATTGAGCAGGGACAGGTTCATTCACAGATTGTTGAGGGTAAGTATACATAGACATAGGTGGCTTTACAGATTTAGGAACTTCTTGAGGTAATGGCAAGGAAATTTTTGGGAACATGAGCATGGGAGGCCTTGGAGGTAACTTTCCAGCATCTATTAGATGATTCTCAACTCTGACCGCATATTCATAAGCCTCTAGCAAAGTGTGTCCTCCAAGTGACTGAATCATAACAGATATATCTGAATTCAAAGCCTTGAGATAAAACACTATGGCCATACCTGGTAATGGTATAACTATAGCAAAGACTCTTTCCCAAGTCTTTTAAAATATGGAATTGAAGTCAGTCATGGCTTCTTGTGGTCCCCTTTGAATGGTGATTAACTGCTGTAACAAAGAAGACTTATCACCCTTCTCTACAAATCTTTCAAAGAATAGATCTCTGAGATGATCCCATGTAGATATGGTATTTGGGGGTCAAAGATTGATACAATTCTAGAGCCTTTCCTTTAAAAGAAGCTGCTAATAATCTTATGGCCACATTTTGCTGTGTGACAATATGTATAGCATAGACATGATACATATTGAAGATATTCTGCAGGTGTTTTAGAGTCTTGCCCACTGAATTTAGGTAGAGCTTTTAGGGCATTCACTGGGATAGGATCCCAAACAGCTGGTGGTGTTGGGAGGATTAAGGGACTACCAGTGTTCCAGCTTGCATAATTTCTTGGGAGTATAGGGGCTCCCATATTTGCTCTTGGTATTGGTACAAATTGGTTAGCTCTTCTTCTTGGACTTGTTACCAAAGGTGGCAAAAAAATACCTGGATTTGTAGCAGATTGTGATCAAGTGACTGGTCCATAGCTCCGACTCCTTGTAGCTCTCTGGTTCATATGGTCTTGAAATAAACTTCAAGACTGGTCCCACCGAGCATGCCAAAAGCTGTTGATGTTTAAAATTGTGCTTTGTTTCAAACACCAACAATGGGAAGTTTAAAGATGTGGGACATGCAACTTGAAACAACCTCTAGATTTTTAAGAAGCTAGTCTCTTCTTTATATCAAGTGTTTGGGGGAAAAAGGATAGGAATTTAAACGAAAATGCAAATGCAAAGAAAGAAAATCTAACTATGGCAATGCGCCTGAATGTAATTTTGATCCTTAATCCTAAGCATAATGAAACTATATGTAAGATTCAATTACATTAAAGAGAAGATGAGGCATGATCAATGTAAAAGATAGAAATAATAGAAACAGAGGCTCGTAGCTTAGACTACTTTCGTAATGATACAGGAAACATCAATAAAGGCACAAAACTCTGTCTTCTCATTAATTCTTCAGCCATATAAAAGGCACAGAAACATGTATAGTTACATAAACTTTACAACTTAAAAAAATAGAATAAAGGCAAATGATATTCCTAATCACAACTCTAGAAAGCCTAAAATTCTTTACAATAATTTTCTCAAAAAAATTTCTCTCATTTTTTTGTGTGGTGATCCCTGCACTCCTCTTTATAGCCTCGGATCTCTCATTCCATCACCTCCTTTCCCGTGCAACTGTCTATTCTACCTTTATCTCACAGGGGACAAACAGATGGTGCTTTCAATGTTTGCAGGCCCCCAAAAATCTACTTGGTGAACTGCTCCATCTACTGGAAATAACTCTCGCTAAGTTTCCCTCTAGATTGTCCATGAGTTCCCAAACTTATGGCCCAAATTGAACCCTAACTGAGATGGAAGTGTCTATTAGAAGATAGTTTTCAGATTCTGAACATTCTATCTTCATGCAGTTCACTTGTTAAAACAGATACACAAGACCCTCTGTTCTGTTGAAACGGAAGAGGATACTTAGTCAAATTCCTAAAAATCTACTTATTTCTTAGGAGACACCAAAAAATGACACTTGGTGCTTTCCACAACTTTTATCGAAGACATGTGGCACTTTCTGCTTTCCCTATATTCTTACTATATGTTGCTCAGGAATGTTCTACCCTTGACACCTGTTGCAATCTGCTTCTTTGATACTTAATGACTTAACAAAAATAAGACTCACCGCATTTCTTTCTTGAGCAACCTTTAAAATGGGCATGGAAACAGGTGGAAATCTTTGCTTCTCTTCAACAAAAGACATGTGGCAATCTCTGTCACTCTTTTGCTATGCTGTAGAAGTGTTCAGGATGCATGCTAGGCTCCTACAGATGGTGACACTTGGCAGCTTCCGCAGACTTCAAAAATAAAACCCGAGACCCACCAGTCTTTATTCGATAATGAAACTCAAAAAAGATCTTTCAAATGTCAACACGTGGCAGCTTCCATTGCTTCTGGGAAGATACGTGGCATCTTTCGCTGCTTCTGATAATGGAGCAAAATGGGGCTCAATTGATGACACTTGGCGGTCTCCACTTGAACGGTTTGATTGCACCTTACTGGCCCTTTGAAAGGACACTTGTCCTTTGGTCTTTGGGATACTTCTTTGAATTTCCCATTGAACTGAAAATGGTTTAATGGTTTAATGGTTTAACACTATGCATCGTTTACACATAACTTGAGGTATTGAACCAAAATATTGAACCAAGGCATTGAACCGCCTTATTGAACCAAGGCATTGAACCACCTTATTTTGGATGCCAACACGTGGTGACTTCTGCTTTCTTTCACAAAAGCAATCCAGAGCCTTTCGTGATTTCCACTTGGCGCTTTTTGCCTGATCCTGATACTTAGCTTGTTGAAGACTTTTGCTAAGAAAAATGAAATGTGGGTGCCAATATGAAACGCTGATGCTGACATGTGGTGCTTTCCACTACTTTTCTATTGAACATGTGGCACATCCCGACCAACTTATAGGAAAAATGAAAGGTGCCTCGGATGATGCCACTTGGCGACTTCCGCTTGATCGCGACACTTAGCCAAAAAATGAAACAAATGAATCAAAAGGGAAATAGAACCTGTGTTCTATTTTTGAACCTTGCCATCAAAGACCAAGGTATGTGGGAACAAAATTTGCAGTGCGTGATTGAAAATTGGAATGCAACGTAGAGTAAAAATTTACTCTATAGTAGCAATGCCAATATAGTGAAGGGATAAACATGCAGGAAAAAAACAAATATTAGCATTTCTAATACATTAGGAAATATAGGGAGGCTACATGACTGGAAAGAAGAAGGAAAAGAAGAAAGAGACTTAAACGAGGATAGGAAGATAGTGATGTAAGTATGACTAAGTAGTATGTAAACATTTCTTTCAAGGTGCCACACACTAAACACACCCCTTTCCCAATGCACTCCTTAGGATGTGCACTCTAGGATATTGATGCATCGATGAGTCTTGCAAGATAAATCATTATTAAAAGATAATGATTAAAAATACTTGTGTATACATGTGCCCCACAAAAATCTCATCACATGTGAAAACAATGTAACTAATATGGAATCTCATAAGGATTCCACTCAATAAATGAAACAAAGACTCAATATGAGGTTCTACACAAAAAATTAACTATGTTGGTGTGGAAGTAGACCTTGTATGCCCACAAGGTATCAAGTAGGTGACCCATGATGTGTCTAGTAAGTGTTCCTATTGAAAACTTGATCGACATCTAGCATAAGTCGAGAAGATATAATAATATCAAAACAATATGGAATGATGACGATCTAGCTATTGTTTATGATTTTATTGAGTCTTTTACAAGATTGGAACAACTATCGACTAAAGAGACTACAAATTACAAATTCATTTAACCTTAGCTTTCTCTTTCTATTTTTTTTTTGTTTAAAAAAAAAAATGAGGAGAAAGGTAAGTCATGTAGAGCCATATGTTGAAAACCAAAATGGTCTTCGAATGAAGAATGTTTTGTCAAGAAGTGAATTGATCGTAGATAAGCACATGTTATATGTTGTTTAGGATCAAATTCCACATAGAAGGAGGAGGTAGATAAAAATCCAATTTAATTTCTCAGTTGGCAAATTTTGGGTGGCCACAAACTACATACTAACTCAAAAGGAGAAGAACATCTCATTGTCTATGAGGCCAATAGAATAATTATTGAAAATAATGGAATGTTTCGTGATTCCCAAATTGAGCACTATATTTTAGAGTATGCTTCCTTAAATAGATATTTATGGGAGTTTTTAGGTACACAATGTTGAGAAAACTTATTCAACAATACAACCTACATGAAAAAGTCCCAAAAGGGCACTTGTAGTAACCTAAATCTGGTGACAAATACTTGATTGTGCCTATTTTATCCCTTTTTACCATTAATTGACATGTACAATGAATTTAAACCCATTTTTATAGTTTGACCTATCCTAAGCATAAGAGGATACCTAATTTCATCACAAGACCAGCTATTGTCACCTATAAAAATGAGCTTACTATTGAAAACACCTTTATGCATAAGTATGTCCCAACTCAGACCCCAAACTCAACACTTTTCCTAAAGGTACAATAATGCCAATATGACATGAACACCCAACATTCATGTCCTTGTCTGTGTTATGTTACTTCCATCCAAACAATTAAACTATAAAAAAGGAAACACCCCTAGAGTTGACATTTTTATTTATAAACTCTCTAGCGGGTCTTTTCCCTATTCAAACCACTATAAATGCACATTAAATTCATTCATTTCAACATCTTACAAGCTTCTAAATTATATTACAAGAGATTATTTACACAAGTGAGATTCGATAAAAAATTCTCTATTCTTCCCAAATCAATTTCCAAGGACTTTAGGCAATCACGAATCAAATTTGAATTCAATTTTATACAACCCTAGCCAAGCATGATCAAGTATTCAAGCCAAATATAGATGCATTCATATATTCAAAGGAGAAAAATTGCATCACCTCATTGTTCATCCTAATGCCAAACATATAAAGTAAATACTCCATAAAATGCACCCTCAAGTGGCCTTGTGATCAGGGCAACAATTCAGGTGACAATTCAAGTGACGGGTCCACCCCAATTGATGACAGAACTTTTGGGAGCCATAACTTTTGCACCATAGCTCCAATTGACTCGTTGGAAATATAATAATGAGGGGAACATCGTGAGATGGCATGGAGATTTTTTCGATGGATTTTGACCCCTAAAAACCCAATGGAAGTGTCCCAAATTTCAATTTTAGTAGTGCAATCTAAAAATAGTAAGTTTCTAAAAATAGTAATTCCTTGAATTTCGTATTGCTGTAAATCATGGAAGTAGAACCACTCGATATCCCTTGATATTTGTGACCTTCTACATCCTCCTCACACCTTCAAAACATGTATAAATTAAGATGTAATTCAAAATGGAAATCAGACATCTCTTCTTAGAGATAGGCATATGTTTAGGTCTACAAATTTGATCAATAAAATATCTCTTCTCAGAGATAGCACTATTTGAATTGTGTTGTTCTTGTTTCTTAAATTATCTTTAAACCAAAGCTTTTGAGTTTTGGATCAGTGGTATCATAGTGGTTTGTCTTTAGAGTTTAAGATCCCGATGATGAGGTCAGATTATAAGAAGCTTGGGTGGAAAATAGAACTAATAGACTATCCATGTATTCACTCCAAACGACTTCAAATGGCAAAAAACATCGAGACATCCGATCCTTTCAAGGAAATGGTGAATGAAGCCCCCCAAAAATAGCAAGTGTAGATGCTACAACAATTCACTCAAATTCTCCAACAAATCTTGATGGGAAATTTTGGCTCCTCATCTTCACCTCGACATCCTTTTAGTGCCCCAACACCCTTCAAGGTTCAGGTAAATTTTGATATCCCTAAATTTGAAGGCAATATCAATGCTGATGTAGTAGAAAATTGGTTGGATCAATTGTCATCTTATTTTTCTATAAATAAATTCACTGATAAAGAGAAGATCACTTTTGCTCTTTTGAAAGCATCATGGCCTATCAAAAATTGGTGGGAAGTGTACAAAAAGAGATTCAGTGCAGATGATATTGGCCTTGAGGTGGAACCTACCTGGGATGATTTCATAGAAGTTGTAAAGAAAGAATACTACCCCATCGGAGAATATGATGATTTATATATAGAGTGGTAATAACTTTGCCAAGGTAAGGAACAGTTTGTTCAAGATTACACTGACATTTTTCATTCTCTATTTGTGAGATTGGGCATCCAAAAATGTGAGAAACACAAGTTTCTCAAATATCATGGCAGACTACAATGGTACACACGAGGAGAAATGGAACCCTTAACTTTGGAAACCCTCGGTGAGGCGTACAAGTTTGCAGTGAAGATTGAGTAGAAGCATGGAAGAATGAATATGAAGAGTTAGCCTTCAAAATAGAAAAGTGACAAAGAAGGTCAAACACAAGGCCAAAATTGGAATCAAAAGGAAGGAAAGACTGGGAAGTGGTGTGATTATCACAAATCTGGAACTCACTCCAAAGAAGAATGTTGAGCCATTAAGTCCTACTTTCTAAGTCACAATCCTCAACATCCAATGCTCTTCCTCATATAGACCCTGTAGTTGAAGAGGTTGAAGAAGAGATTATAGATGCTGAGCCCGAAGCCATTGTTGCTTCATCATAGACCCATGAGGAGAGGCTAGATGACAAGAAAAGGTTGTTTCACTCTAAATTATGGGTGAAAGGTAATCCTCTACATTTCATTCTTGTTAGTGAAAGTCAAAAGAATTTAATCTCTGCTAATGTTGTGAAAAACCTAAATCTATCCATGAAGCCTCACCCAAAGCCATACAATATTGGATGGTTGAGTTTAGGGAGAAACCTCCGTGTCACCCACCAATGTCTTCTCTCATATGCAATAAAACCTTTCCAAGATGAGGTCTTATGTGATGTGGTCAATCTAGATATTTGTGATGTACTCTTTGGTCAGCCATTCATGTATGATAGACATGGCATATATGAATCAAGAAATCAAAGGATCACTATCACTCTTGGAGCATGGCACTACAGGGTACCAGAGGTACTAGCTTCTACATCTATCTCTCTGATTAGTGCCAAGAAATTTGTTCTCATGGTGGTCAAGCCATAAGAATCCAAAAAGGTCGATGTTGTAGCCCTGACTACACAAATAACAAAAAAATAGAAGTAAATAGATACCAAGCTAAAGAAGTTCATGGCCTTCCATCCACAGACTGATGGTCAGACAGAAATGATGAACAATCAAGCCCTGCATAGTTCCATAAAGCACAACTGCCACACTTGATGATAAATTTTGATGCAATGGGGACCATTGCTTCTCAAGGAGGGAGGAATGATCAGGGCAACAATTCAGGTGACAATTTGGGTGACAGGTCCACCCCAATTGATGACAGAACTTTTGGGAGCCATAACTTTTGTGCCGTAGCTCCAATTGACTTGTCATTTGAACTATTGGAAAGATAATAATGAGGGGAATGTCATGAGATGGAAAAGAGATTTTATTGATGGATTTTGACCCTTGAAAAACCAATGGAAGTGTCACAAATTTCAATTCTAGTAGTGCAGTCTAAAAATGGTATGTTTATAAAAATAGTAATTCCTTGAATTTCGTATTGTTATAAATCATGGAAGTAGACCCACTTGATCTCCCTCGAGATTGGTGACCTTCCACATCCTCCTCCCACCTTCAAAACATGTATAAATTAATATATAACCCAAAATAGAAATCAGACATCTCTTCTCAGAAATAGGCATATGTTTGGGTCTGCAAATTTGATCAATAAAACATCTCTTCTCAGAGATAACATTATTTGAATTGTGTTGTTCTTGTTTCTTGAATTATCTTTCAACCAAAGATTTTGAGTTTTAGATCACCTTGCTAGTCAAAGAAGAGTTTCATAAGTTTTTGGAAACGTGATTCATCCATCTAATTAATTACTATGATTGGATTTATAATATTGTTCCTATTGGAAAACCAAATGGAAGAGTTCATATCTACACTAACTTTTAGGATATCAAGAAGGCCTATCCCAAAGATCACTTCCCACTTTCGAACATAGACATGATCATGTATTCTATAACTGGTTATGAAATATTCTCCCTCATGGATGGATTCTCAAGTTAAAATAAAATCATAATTACGCCAGAGGATCAACAAGAAATAAACTATACTACTCCATGGGGTACCTTTTGTTACCAAGTCATGCCCATTTGACTCAAAAATTTAGGTGCTACTTACCAAAGACACATGATTGTTATTTTCTACAATATGATGCATGACTATAGTCAAAGACTATGTCAATGATATTTTGGTAAAGTATAAAACAAGAGTTGAACATATGGCAATCTTGTGAAAACTATTTGAAAGATTAAGAGATTATAAATATAGAGTAAATCCTAAGAAGTGTGTATTTAGAGTGAGATCTAGGAAAATCTAGGGGTTTATTGTTTCTCATCGAGGCATTGAAGTTGACCCAAAAAAGGTTAAAGCAATTATCTGAGATGCATCCACCCAAAAACCTCAAATAACTACACAACCTCCAAGGGAAATTACAAGCCATATGTTGATTTATTTCCTAGCTAGTAGATAAGTGTCACCCCTTTACTCTTGTTCTAAAGAAAGGATCCCAATTAAATTGGAGGTCAAAATGTCATAAATCATTTTAGGATCTCTAAAATAATATCTACATATAGGAACCATAGATGCATACACCACCCCTTTTTGTGCCTGCACAACAACACCCTCTTGCCATACGTATAACATATAAACGCTGGCTCGTAAAGACGATGGCCTTCTACCAAAAAGACTATGTAGATCTTGACAGATATACCACTTTTAAAACATGGCTTGGAGAGATGATTACTACCGCACCACTCTGACTACTCAATTTTATAGCCTCCCAATGGAAGACTGGGATAATTATTAGCCTTTTCAAAGGAAAACATCTCCTTTGCATAGCTCCATTTTTTGGTTCCTTCCTCTTATTTTTGAATCCTCTTTATAAATGCTAAGAATATTATACTGATAAAGTTGGGGCAGAGATAATGGTAAGAATATTATATTAAACTCTGTTTTGCTCTCGATTTGTCTTCTTTGCTTAGTGTCAAGATATGTGTAGATTTAGAATGGTTGCATGCAATTTCCTTTATTGAATTGTATATTATATTCATTCAGGTTTTATGCATATAAACTGAGCATGATAAAAGATCTGATCCATCATGATAACATTGGTTGGACTAAGAGATAATAAATGAGCATAGAGAGATAGTAGATGCAAGCCCTTTGGCAGTAGAAAATGTCTAGAACTAAGAAAAACAACCAAGGTCTATATTTGCCAAGTGTACAAAACTAATGTGCTATTTAATTCATAAATAATGTCTACATCATCAGGACAATTCCTTGCAAAATACTATTATTTTTTAGATAGATACTGGTTTTGATGGGATCGATACCCTATATTAATACTAAAGTTACACAACAAGCTAGGCTAAAAATGCCATGGCCCAGAAGAACTAAGTACAAGAAACTGCCAAAAGGAAAAATCAACCAAACAACAAGCCTATCTATTATCCAAAAGCTAGTATCAAACTTCAGCTTATGGGATAGTAATCTAAAAGATTAGTTATCTTGCCTTTTTTAACATTTTCGTTTTTCACCTCCTGCCACATTTCTTGCTCAACATTCATTATAACTAATTGTTTATCTAGATTTTGTGTTTTCAAAATTCTATTTTCAGCAAATTCTTGTCTATGTTTGAGTTTTTAAACTCATTTTCTCTTTTCACTCCTCTAGCTAGTTGCTTTAAAGGGGAAATCTGAACAGTTTCTATTACCTCTTCAATGGGCACTTTTTCATTAGTAGAAGTAGCTTTTTCTCCTCTCTTGATATCTTCCAATTCTATATCTTCTTGTGTTTCTGACTCTCTAAAATAATCTTCCACCACTAGCGATGGATCTGGTGCACTCCATTTGTTTGATTTGAACTTTTCTCCCTTCTTTTTCAGCACCTGCGGTTGCTTTTGAGGACAAGATACATGAAGATGACCTGGTATTTTGTAATTGTGACATCTAAAAGTAGTATTCTCATAATCTAAAATTTGAGCATGCTGAGTTTTATCATATTTTAAAATGATTTTATTTTGAACCCCTTTGCTTAAATCAATCTCAACATATATTCTAGCATAAGTGCATATGCCTGCAGCAGAGCGCTCATTATCATTTTTAAGAATGACCCCAAAGTATTGATTTTTTTCCTTGTGAACATGCAAAAAATGTAAAGGTAAATTAGGAAGACAAACTCAAACTGGCATCTTAATAACTAAAAGAGTCAGAGAGTTGAAATTCAGAAACCAAGGAGTGATGAATAAGCCCACATTGCCCCAAAATCAAAGGCCTTCTGAAAGGCATTTATGGTAATCTCGCTGATCGTGAAAGTGGACAGCAAAAAAAATTTTAGAGCATAGAGAAATTTCACATTGGTTCGACCATGTCTCATGAACCCATTTATATAAAGCAGTCGTAGTCAACCATAGACCATTAATTCTACAAATAATTGCTTCTTCAGTCAAAGTATGGAAATATTCATCCACTCCCTTATTCAAGATCACCACAGAAGGAACCTCCTTCGCTTGATTAACAATATAGACTTGAGGAGGAGGAGAACCTTTCATCGGATTTGGAATGGGGGCAACGTTTCTGACTGCATCTTTGAAGGATGCAGGTTTGGGATTAGAGGATTTTTTGAAACAACCATCCCTCCTTGCAATTTGGAAGCCATGGAGATGATCGAGTCTTTCCCTAAAGAATAATATGACAGTGGAAAAAAATTATGCAATTCCTTACCTTGATACTAAATAAATTTCAGCTGGAACATCTAAAGAGGCCTCCAGCCTCTGTTTTAAATCTATCATAGCATCAGTCCCATTTACCCAAAAACAATTTGTAAGCCCAGAGAGGGAACACACCATTAATTGGTATCCTAGTTGTTGGATTTTTCTATTTAGACATTTTGTTAAACACTTTACCTGCATCCTCCATAACCATAGGTTTATGCATTATCAGGTTCTTCTTTTTGCTCAAACCGCGATGCCCAATGTTTTTTGACTATCCTAAGGACTCTACCATTGTTGTCTCAACCTCATGCTGAGTCTTCATGAAATTATCTTTCCCATTCTGATTCGATTTGCACCATATGTTTCTCTATTTCAGTGTGACAAGCTCGCTCGATCCCTTCTCGAAACCCCTGGAGTGCAAGTCACTAGATTTAGGACTCTTCGCCCACTCAGTCGCTGTCACCACTAATTGTAAAGCTCCGTTCCTTTTCCAAGCATCCACCTCTATCAGTGACTCGGGCATAGATGGTGTTGTCCCAGGGCAATAGTGAATCTGGGGCATTTTTGGAGTGGTATATTCCAACTCCAAGCATATAAGGCCCTGTGTCAATCTGTCCATGCATCTCCCCTACATCTTTGAAAGTCTTTCTTTCCCATCATAGGTCGATTTGCATGGTATATTTCTTTGCCCTAGTGCATCATTCTCACTTGATTCTTTTTCACAATATCTTGCAAAGTGTATAACACTGGGTAAGTGCCTCTTCTCACACACGTTCACCACTGTCGCGGATGAAAAGGCTCCATTCATGCGTTTGTTGCTAACCCTAGCTAAGCCCATTGTCATTCTCCCCCTCGCCGAAAAAAAAAAAAATACTATTATTTTAATCAAATCACTCCATCTCGATGAATTATTGCTTTAATGAATTATAATTTCACATCTTACTTACGGGTCATATTATACTTTGCAAATGTCTTTTTGATGGGGACCATAAAAAAAAAAAAGTCATTATTGACAGTCTACAATAAAATAAAGATGTAACATACATTCAAAAACCTCAAATCTGTTTGGGAACTGCCACCAAGTCATTGATCATGGGATTATAAGGACGCCAACACATGGGTTTCCTAGGGATTATTAAAAATAAAATAAAATTATGAAGTGGCCAAAAATGACAGGTGTCCGGAAAGGTCATATAATAGAGACACCGCCATCGCAAGCTCGACTAAATAAGTGATTTGCACGTTGCAATATTTAATTCAGTTAATTGAGACACCGCCATCGCGCATTTGTTTTATTCCTTGTTTACGTGTTCGGCTGGGCTGTCGAATTTGGCCGCCCATTCACTGTGATGTTTTTTACGCTCTCCGATCCATTTCTTATCTTATCCACTGGATAAGTGAAGTCCCACTTTAATTTGGATTCATCCACACTAAGAAAGGACTTCGAATTCGATTTATACGCTTAATGGTCTATGCATATTCATTAAGTATTTCAATCTTTTATGCTTTGGAAGCCTTAAAAATGGGGGGAAGAATAATGTCTGCTCCAATCGGCATGTCAAACGAAAGTGGGGAGGCGGAGATTAACCCTCATCTAAGTGAAAATACAGTGATTGTGCTCCTTGCTGTGTTCTGCGCACTCATTTCTATCCTAGGTCTCATTTCAATACTTCCCTGGCATTACATGTGGAGATCATATGAGGAGTATATGGCTGTCAGATTAGCAAACACAGGCTTGAAGAAGAAGAGCATTGAAGCACTGCCCTGTATTGTTTACAGCGAAGTGAGATCAGAGACAAATGTGGCAGAGTGCTCTGTTTGCTTGGCAGAGTTTGTGGAAGGTGAGAAAGTGAGAGTGTTGCCCAAGTGCAAACACAGCTTTCACATGGAATGTGTGGACAGATGGCTTGTTTCGCACTGCTCATGTCCCACTTGCAGGCATTGTCTTCTTCATAGCCTGCAAATGAGCACAAATAGAATGCAGTCTAGCAGCTCATGGGAGCAGATCGATCTCGCGAGATGACTGGAGTTCCATATAACGCTTATCTATATTGTTTTTTGATATCTGGAAGAATCGAAGTTTAATCTGATGACCCAAAGTTTATATAATCCTAATTTTAATTTTTAATGGTGAATCACCCTTGTAACTATTTAATTGACTATGTAAATATAAAAGTAACCTGTCCTTTAAAACCTAGGAAATATTGAACTTCAATATAAACTGAAAGAACATCCAGGACTTGTATTGTTACTATTATTTCAATATCTGTTAATTGTGGTCAATGGGCTACCCTCCATGCTACCTTTAGCTTGGCTAACACAGCCTATTAGTTGCCTGGTGTGATTTTAACAATAATTATTATGGTATCTTTAATGTTAATAATGCTTTAAATATTAATGATTATGAGTTCATAGGTTTGTATTATGACGTTTTTGCATAACTTTTGAGACTTATTTGCAATCCAAGCTTATCAGATATGAGGGCGGCTGAAAGGATAAAGTTTAGAGTCACGAGTTCATAGGTTTATATTATGACGTTTTTTCATAACTTTTGAGACTTATTTGCAATCCAAGCTTATCAGATATGAAGGTGGCTGAAAGGGTAAAGTTTAAAGTTACGAGTTCAAAAGTTTATATTATGACAATTTTTCATAACTTTTGAGACTTATTTGCAATCCAAACTTATCAGATATGAGGGCGGCTGAAAGGGTAAAGTTTAAAGCATTGGCGTTAATCCTCCAAAAAAAGCTATGCAGCCTAATATTTCATGTATGTGTATTTTATAGATTTTAATCTTCCACGGTCTATGATATGTGTAAATATGTATTTTTTAAAAATTTTGTGATAATTTTTTAATCAATGCTTTGGATTGGATCACATTACATAATCTAAGAGAGAGAAATTTTATAAAAAACTGTTTGGAATAGATGAAAAGTTATGTAAAGATCTAGTTGTTCACATGTATTTGTTGAAAAAGATATTAGAAGAAGTTGGGGCATGTACTCTAATTTAAAATATATAATTTTTTTTTTTATTTGATCAATAATTTAACTTTTAATCTAACAAAGAAAATTAGTAAAAATTAATTTATATGTTAAGGTGTGGAGCCTAAAAGCTTCACCAAGGAGCGCTTTGCAAGGTTGCAGTAGTTACACAGTCATCGGCGTCGGTCAGGAGCGACCGACGTCGGTCAGGAGCAGTTCAGAATACGCTGGCGTCGGTAGAGATCGGCCGACGTCGGTCACAGGCAAGTAGGTAGGAACTGATGTCGGTTACCTGTGCGTCCACAGAACTATTTCTGAGGACAGAATTGAGTGTTTGCATGATGAGATTAAGTCATAGTCTTAAGTCCACATCTCTATTATTAGTAAGACTGTTTTTAGAGCCGTTGTTCAAGAGGCATAACTATTGGTTGTAAATGCATGCTCAAGTTTCCTAATTCTATATTAGGATAGATCTTCTTAGCTTATGGTAGTGTATTGGTATGTTGAAGAACAATACATAATTGAATCATTCCAGGTTGTTGGAGTTGATTGTACTTGAGAGAGAGAGAGCTCTTGAGGGAAAGAGATCTAGAGAGAGATCTATACATCTGAGAGAGGTGTGGAAGAAAGAAGTTTCTTCAATTGTATTCCTTCTGTAAAGAGTTTAATACAAGTTTTCAAGGTGGTTTCTTGTATCTCTTGTTCTTTGCTATTTATCATTCTAGTTACTTATCTATCTGATTTAATTCCACGGTTTATTGCTTTTATAAGTGTAGTGTGGAGCTAAAAGCTTCACCTAAGGCAAATAGGGAGGTTTTCAGAGCTTGACAGTCGCCGGCATCGGTAGGCTAAAACCGACGTCAGTCAGGGGACAGTGCAAGGAAAACCAGCATCGACAGGAGATCGACCGACGTCGGTCACCTCCAATTAGGCAGGGACCGACGTCGGTTGCCTGTGGCAGTCAGAACTGCTGTTGACGAACAGTCAGTTAAGTGAACGCGTAGTTTGCATGGTAAAGGCCAGTTCGAGTCTTTGAGCCGCTTGTCTAAATTAATGTATGCATGAGATCTATATAATAGACTCATGGGCTGTATTGTCAAGTGTTGAACTTGTAGAACCCAAGTGTGGAGCTTGGAGAGTTCTTCCCATGGTGGAATCAAGTAGGATTCCCCATGTATGTAAGATCAGGTTTGATATGCAGGGTGTTACAGGATCATGGTGGAGATCTACATGTGATAAGTAAGATCAGGTTGGTCTGCAGGGATGTGTGTATGCGAGGGTCAGAAGAGGATCGACGGGGGAGCAAGATCAAGGTGACAGCAATACATCAGGAGCAGGATCATGGTGAGATCTACTTGGAGTACTGGTTCGTACTCGGTTGTACTAGATGTACAATGAGGTGAACAACAGCTTGTGTTAGTTGTTAGTTGTGACCTATGAGAGAAGATTACTCAGGTGGGAAGATTACTTGGAGCCCTTGAGGAGGAAGCCTCACAGAGGTGGAAGAAGAGTGTGATCTCTTTATTGTAATTTCCTTTGTAATGAGTTGAACACAATTGTGTGTTGCCTCTCATATTCTGTGTGTTTTCTCATTGATATATATTTGTTCTTCTGGTTATTTCCGCATATGTAAGTTGCTTATACAATGGTAATCATGTGTGCTCTTAATTCTGACAAGTTGTGTCAGAGCTTTGGGGAACTTAGGTCCTATCAAATGGTATCAAAGCAAGGTTGGATGTTCTCAGAGCGAGTTTGACTAACAGATGGCCCAGATCTGGTTAGTGGTTTGTTGATTACAGGTTACTCACAGGGGTTTCTGATTGAGTGGGAGTATAGCAATGGCAGAAGAAGGTAAGTTGAGAATGAAGAAAGTTAGGCACAAGATTAACACCACAAGGAGTGTGGTGGGTTGTCTTCAAGTGGGAGCTTGAAGAGGAATACAAGCCATGATGCAGATTAGACAGAGTACTGGTATGGGTACAGGTGCAGCTGTTTATCTCCAAGTGGGAGATTGTTAGGGTGTGGAGCTAAAAGCTTCACCTAAGGCAAACAGGGAGGTTTTCGGAGCTTGAAAGTCGCCGATGTTGGCAGGCCAAAACCAACATCAGTCAGGGAATAGTGCAAGGAAAATCGTCATCGACAAGAGATCGACCGGCGTCGGTCACCTCCAGTCAGGCAAGGACCGACGTCGATCACCTATGGCGATCAGAACTGCTGTTGATAAATAGTTAGTTAAGTGAACGCGTAGTTTGCATGATAAAGGCCAATTCGAGTCTATGAGCTGCTTGTCTAAATTAATGTATGCATGAGATCTATATAATAGACTCATGGGTTGTATTGTCAAGTGTTGAACTTGTAGAACCCAAGTGTGGAGCTTGGAGAGTTCTTTCCATGGTGGAATCAAGTAGGATTCCCCATGTATGTAAGATCAAGTTTGATATGCAGGGTGTTGCAGGATCATGGTGGAGATCTACATGTGATAAGTAAGATTAGGTTGGTCTGCAGGGATGTGTGTATGCGAGGGTCAGAAGAGGATCAACGGGGGAGCAAGATCAAGGTGGCAGTAATACATCAGGAGCAGGATCATGGTGAGATCTACTTGGAGTACCGGTTCATACTCAGTTGTACTGGATGTACAATGAGGTGAACAATAGCTTGTGTTAGTTGTTAGTTGTGACATATGAGAGAAGATTACTCAGGTGGGAAGATTACGTGGAGCCCTTGAGGAGGAAGCCTCACAGAGGTGGAAGAAGAGTGTGATCTCTTTATTGTAATTTCCTTTGTAATGAGTTGAATACAATTTTGTGTTGTCTCTCATATTTTGTGTGTTTTCTCATTGATAGTTATTTGTTCTTCTGGTTATTTCCACATATGTAAGTTGCTTATACAATGGTAATCATGTGTGCTCTTAATTCTGACAAGTTGTGTCAAAGCTTTGGGGAACTTAGGTCCTATCAAATGGTATCAGAGCAAGGTTGGATGTTCTCAGAGCGAGTTTGACTAACAGATGGCCCAGATTTGGTTAGTGGTTTGTTGATTACAGGTTACTCACAGGGGTTTCTGATTGAGTGGGAGTATAGCAATGGTAGAAGAAGGTAAGCTGAGAATGAAGAAAGTCAGGCACAGGATTAACACCACAAGGAGTGTGGTGGGTTGTCTTCAAGTGGGAGCTTGAAGAGGAATACAAGCCAGGATGCAGATTAGATAGAGTATTGGTATGGGTACAGGTGCAACTGTTTATCTCCAAGTGGGAGATTGTTAGGGTGTGGAGCTAAAGCTTCACCTAAGGCAAACAGGGAGGTTTTTGGAGCTTGATAGTCACCGGCGTCGACAGGCCAAAATTGACGTCGATCAGGGGACAGTGCAAGGAAAACTGGCATCGGCAGGAGATCGGCCGGTGTCGGTCACCTCCAGTCAGGCAGGGACTGACATCGGTCACCTGTGGCGGTCAGAACTGCTGTTGACGAATAGTCAGTTAAGTGAATTCGTAGTTTGCATGATAAAGGCCAGTTCGAGTCTTTGAGTTGCTTGTCTAAATTAATGTATGCATGAGATCTATATAATAGACTCATGGACTGTATTGTCAAGTGTTGAACTTGTAGAACCCAAGTGTGGAGCTTGGAGAGTTCTTCCCATGGTGGAATCAAGTAGGATTCCCCATGTATGTAAGATCAGGTTTGATATGCAGGGTGTTGCAGGATCATGGTGGAGATCTACATGTGATAAGTAAGATTAGGTTGGTCTGCAGGGATGTGTGTATGCGAGGGTCAGAAGAGGATCGGCAGGGGAGCAAGATCAAGGTGACATCAATACATCAGGAGCAGGATCATGGTGAGATCTACTTGGAGTACCAATTCGTACTCGGTTGTACTGGATGTACAATGAGGTGAACAACAACTTGTGTTAGTTGTTAGTTGTGACCTATGAGAGAAGATTACTCAGGTGGGAAGATTACTTGGAGCCCTTGAGGAGGAAGCCTCACAGAGGTGGGAGAAGAGTGTGATCTCTTTATTGTAATTTCCTTTGTAATTAGTTGAATACAATTGTGTGTTGCCTCTCATATTCTATGTGTTTTCTCATTGATAGTTATTTGTTCTTCTGGTTATTTCCGCATATGTAAGTTGCTTATACAATGGTAATCATGTGTGCTCTTAATTCTGACAAGTTGTGTCAAAGCTTTGGGGAACTTAGGTCCTATCATTATATTCATTCTTTTTATTATTGGAACGTTTCATATTATATTTAAAAATTAAAATATAATAAACAAAATTTATATAGTAATATAGTCAGAGAGATTACAGTCCATATTTTATGTTGTAAAAAAGTATCAGTTCAAAACATCAACAAATTATCAGACAAAACATGGTAAGAATAAGTACAATTGTAAATAACTAGAGAGAAAATCAAGCATATACCGCCACCTTAGGAGGTGAAGGCAGAGGATCATCCTTATGAAGCATTGACCAAGTAGGTGGTTCCATGTATGAGATCTTCGGAGTAGTCCAATCATCTAGGGGTCATCATGTATGGTGATCAATGAACCATGACAATTTTTTCATGCTATCACCCTTTTTTAACTTTGGAAAGCCACAAATAATGCTATATTTAATCTTGTGAAGATGGCGCTAGACCTCCGCCACCTATAAGAACTCCTCGACCATTGGGGGAGTGTCCCATACACCATGAGCATAGTCCCACCAAATGGCCCACCCCACAACCCCTACTACCTCCTCCCAAAAGGCACCAAAGTGGACACCCATTCTTTTCTTTATGGGGTACTACTAGTTGTTACCAAATGTTAACACATATTAACAAAGAAAAAAGTATCATATGAAAAATTGCATTGATGAATGACATTAATAACGCTATAAACTAAATAAGCTAAGGATCCATTGATATGTATATATAATGGAAACAAACAAGATAAAGCTATGAAAGAAACATTATATACTCAAAATGCACATTGTGGTCTTTCATCCTAACAATCATTTAACACTGTTAGATAAGATTAATGGTTTATTTTAGAAAAACTATGATTTTACAAACAAAATTAGTATATTGTAAATCATAATTTCAGATGTCTTTTGATCATTTTTAAAAATTCATAATACTCTACCACAATCTAAAACTAACTGTATGCATTTTTGGTGATCCAATCTTTCTAAAAAGATATTAGAATAAATAATAAGAGAATACACATATAAACCTTGACCCTGATAGGTTGGCCTATTTTGAATGACTATTATTAGCAAATCATTCTCTATAAGATCTATTATTTTTTGAATTTTTCATATTCACATGCCTATGCATGTTGAAAGGATATCAATAGTTTTTTTTAACTTTACATAAAACTCATATTTGTGTGTCTATGTATGCTAAGTAGATGTTATTAACATTATTTATGTTCAAAGTAGTTTTTTGGAAGTACAACTACTGAGAAGAGGGGGTTAAATCAGTTGCCTTAAAACAATCAATCAATTTCACTTAACATTCATGAAGCATTCATTCACATACATACATTAACCAATGCATACACAAACATCTATGAAAACAAACAACATAAGCACACATGATATATGTGAGAAACCCTCTTGGAGGATAAAACCCATTGATACACAAATTGGACTACAGTCCTATAAGTAATGAATCAAAATTTTAGTGAGGCACCAACCCCATAAGGATAACCAACCCCTCACTAGTCAAGCACCAACTCAACTAGTCCTTTAATAAGCACAGACTTGCAAGGAGCCACCAACCCCCTAGGTAACTCAGTACCAACTCAGCTACCTTGAATATTTGATTACCTTTGAACACTTATTTCTTACTCAATTGAATATGACTACCTTATTTTACTCTTGTCACTCTTCTATCTCTCTCAAATAGCCTATTAGGCCTTCTCGCTTAACTACTCTTTTCCTTGGTAGAATTAGGTCATATGACCTTGCTCATCACTTGTAAAAAGACTGTTAGAGTTTCATGACATATACACCACACCTATCTGATGGTATTCACACCCTCTAACTGGTTTCCAAAACTCTAAATCATTTTTTCATATCCTCAATATTCTAACTTGTCAATTAGGCCTATTAGAGCTTCTCTTTATACTTAGTTCTTATTATTACCCATTTTGGTTGGCAAAGAACCTTTACATACTTGGATCACCCTTAGAATAGATCAAAAAACACATTTCGTAAGTGAAAAAATCACTACATAAGTTGGTCATTACCCTTGAGGGCCAAAATCACCATTAGGCCTAATAGAGACCTAATGCAATTAGGCCTTCTCAAAGCACACGTTTCACTTTGGCCTTCTTGGAACACATTTAGCCTCCAAAAATAGATGAAACACTTCATAGATACTTCAATTAGACCATTTCTAAGCTCACATTGTGATCCCAACACCATTTAGTTCATTTCACTCATTGAACCACATAATTAGGTCTACTTGCAATTAGACCTTCTCATAGCCAGAAAGTCTATCTTAAAAATCTGAAGCATACACTCAAATTTGACATGTAACCTAATAAAAAAATCACATGGATAGAAGCTCCATGATTTGACAGGTTCAACATCATGTTCATTATAATTCAACAAATAGGGCAAAATACCTCAAACTAATCAATTTCATATTCTCACTCAGAATTGAACAGGGCCTTAAGAACCTAGTTAAAAGTATTTGAATTTTCACACCTTCATATGAGTTTATCATACATACAAATGTGTTCAAATGAACCTATGATACCTCTAGAAAAACTTCATGTGCATTGAATTCTTCAATTCTATGTAAAAAGGCTTAGGAATATCATTCTCACTTATACAAAGAAAACTACGTGTAGCTCCAAAAATATAGTCATGAAAATCAAGATTTAGAACACCTGTGTGAACACTTTTATGAACTTTCAAAGGGTTTTCATAATAATTCAACATATTTAGAACATCTTGGAATTTTTTTTTACAAGGATCAATATCAATATTGGTCTTATAAACCAATCTCATTTCTTCACCTTACATAGACCTTACTGTGTTAGACATGTCACTTTGACAATAACTTTTTTACTTGTTTATGTGCATAAAAAAAACTTCTATTGAAGGGGGAAAGGTTATATAGGTCTTGAAAAATGACCCAATGCATTTAGGTCCATCCCTAATCCACTACAACTAATCCATAATCTCATTCTCACATAAAATTACATGGGCACAAAATAAAAGTCTCACATATCATCCTCTAATCATTTGCATGCTTTGACTTGGTCAACCTTGCCTGTTACATTAAAATTTTGAAAAATAAGGGGTTTCCTGTAGCTTCCACTCACTCTTTTGACATACCAAAACCACCTAGAGAAACCTAGAAGAGTCTTCTACATTTTAAAAACATCAAACCAGGTCAACCAAACCATACTGAAACATATCCAAAAGGATATTTCATATCGGGTCATAATGAGGGTTTAGATTGCCTTCCATTCTTATCAATCATTCATAAAAGATTTACCCTCAAATCCAAAACCAATGCTAGGAAATTCAATTTAGGACCCTTCTCGAACTTTCATGAACTACTCAGGATCTCATGCAATGGTTGCACGTGCCAATGAGCATAAGAAAATCTTTCTCAAGTCTGCAATACCTCATTCTGTGCACACAAAAGCCCTCAACACCAATTTTCATGCTTTCTCCTTCAGGCTATGACCTCAACCTTAGTCAAAATTCTTAATAGAACCTCTCACACATATGACAATGCTCTTATGAGATCTAGCACCTTGGAAAATGAACTTGACCCCTCATTAGGTAACTCTAGGTCTCTTTGCACAATAGGCCTTGAACTGCCAGTCATACTAAGACCTTGATCACACCTTTAAACCTCTTGTATTATTCCCAAAACCTCATCCTCATCTCATACAACCTCATACCAGATTACACACTGCCACACATTATCTCATAAGCCTTAGACTACTCACCTCATTATGTTACCAACCCTGTGCCTTCTCACTAGGTCTCTTTATATAAGGGCTAAGCCTCAAAACTGAATTCAAAACTCATCTGAATGATTCTTTGCCTCTTTCTCATGTTTAAATAGCTTTATACACTCTTTCATGCCTGCACTGATACAATTCACCAAGCTTCACTATGCTTCATGCGTACACTTTCTTTTAGGGCTAGACTAGGCTTCTTAAGACACCTAGTACTCAACAATAGCTTACCTTACATTATGATCTTGACCTTGACATGCCATCAAATTTAGAAGAATTACCAAGTTGCCTTCAAATTCTCTCTCAATAAAGAAACAATAGGTTGCCTTTAAATTTTCTCTTACCATAAGACTCCTTGTCACATACCTTTTCACCATGCATGGTCTCAACTCTTGACCTTGATATTAATGACCTTCAAATTGATTTTGACATCAATGACAACATCAATGCCTCAACACCAACAATAGGAACATACCTCAACATTGTTTACTATTATTAGTTTTCTTTAGATATAAGATAGATTCTTCCTATTGTAATTCACTAGTGAACAACTAATATCTATTTTATAATGTGAGTTAATATAATTAAGCTAACAATCCTCTTTCTCTTTATATGATAGGATATAAATAGGAGAACAAACTAGAGCATGCATACATGCAAAGACAAAAACATAAAATAGGGGTGGTTATAGATCTAGTAAACAATAATCCACACTCAATATCGATCCACACTCAATATTAAGTGCATGGGGTTCCAAATCCTATCCCTGAGGTATAAGATATGGGGTCTAACTAGGTCTCAAGATATAAACAATGTTGAAAATCAATTTTTTTAAAAGAGGTATTAATGATAAAATAAGAAAACTATATACAAGGAACTAATGACCAAGGATAACCTAGATCCAAGATGATAAATAAATTAAACTAAACAAGATGTAAATGCATAAGGGTTGGTTTTAGTTGCATTCTAAGAAAATTTGGTCTAATTTCGTCCTAAATTATGGTTATAATAGCAAATGTAAGTACTTTATTATATGCCATCTTTGGCAATAACGGTATCTTAGAAAAGGACAAAAACATACTACTTTAATAATAAGAAGAGCATATTTAATTATTAAGTAAATAAAAAAATATAATAGGGATAGAGAGACTTTCGTCGAAGTGACTTGTCAGCCCATCAATTTCTTTTTTGGATTTAACAGAATTTTGGAAGAAATGTTATAAGTGAAGACCTTAAATGGCAAGGATGAAGACTTAAGTGTCCTTAGTTTGGAAATCCAAATACTATGGGGCACCTCCTTAGTTCATAATCCTCTATTTGAACTTCTATCACTTTGAGCAAGTGTACAACACTATGTGCTATATAATTCATAAATAGTATCTACGTCATCAAAGCAATCCCTTACAAAATACTATTATTTTAATCGCATCACTCTATCATGATGAATTGTCCCTATAATGAATCAAATTTTAACATCTTACTTATGGATTGTATTATACTTTCATGATTTTTGAAAAGCCGATATAAAGAAAAATGACATGCACATTATATTTGCAAATGTCCTTTTGATGGAGGCCATTATAAAGATGCCAACACGTGGGTTTCCTAGAAAACATGTTTATTAAAAAAAAATATTTTAGGAAGTGGTCAAAAATGACAGGGGTTAGGGAAGGTTCATAATAGATAAGAAGAAAAGCTTTTGTTTCATATAGAATATAATGGCATGGCATTTTATTTCATTTTTAACACGTGGAAGATTACAGGGGTTCACCGACCACTTTTTCTTCCGGGTCAAGCTCGACTAAATAAGTGATTTGCACGTTGCAATATTTAATTCAGTTAATTGAGACACCGCCATCGCGCATTTGTTTTATTCCTTGTTTACGTGTTCGGCTGGGCTGTCGAATTTGGCCGCCCATTCACTGTGATGTTTTTTACGCTCTCCGATCCATTTCTTATCTTCTCCACTAGATAAGTGAAATCACACTTCAATTTGGATTCATGCACACTAAGATACCAACAGTATAAAAGCAAGGAATCCGAATTCGATCTATGCATATTCATTAAGTATTTCAATCTTTTATGCTTTGGAAGCCTTACAAATGGGGGGAAGAATAATGTGTACTCCAATTGGCATGTCAAACGAAAGTGGGGAGGCAGACATTAATCCTTATCTGAGTGAAAATACAGTGGTTGTGCTCCTTGTTGTGTTGTGCGCGCTCATTTCTATCGTAGGCCTTATTTCAGCACTCCCCTGGCATTGTATCTGGAGGTCAGATGAGGAGTATATGGCTGCCAGATTAGCAAACACCGGCTTGAAGAAGAAGAGCATTGAAGCACTACCCTGTATTGTTTACAGCAAAGTAACATCAGAGACAAATGTAGCAGAGTGCTCTGTGTGCTTGGCAGAATTTGTGGAAGGTGAGAAAGTGAGAGTGTTGCCCAAGTGCAAACACAGCTTTCACATGGAATGTGTGGACGCATGGCTTGTTTCGTACTGCTCATGTCCCACTTGCAGGCATTGTCTTCTTCATAGCCTGCAAATGAGCACAAAACAAATGCAGTCTAGCAGCTCATGGGAGCAGATCGATCTCGCGAGATGACTGGAGTTCGACATAAGATTATGTATATTGTTTTTTATATCTGAAAGAATAGAGATTTAGTCTGGTGACCCAAAATTTATACAATTTTAATTTTTAAATGGTGAGCCACCTCTTTAACCATTTAATTGACTATGTAAATATAAAAGTAACAAATCCTTTAAAACCTAAAAAATATTGATCTTCAATAAAAACTGAAAAAACATTCAGGACCTGTATTGTTACTATTATTTCAATATCTGTTAATTGATGGTCAATGGGCTACCCTCCATGATAACTTAAGCTTGGCTAACACAGCCTATTACTTGAGTGGTGTTTTTTTAACAATAATTATCATGGTACCTTTAATGCAAATAGTGGCTGAAATATTAATGATCATGAGTTCATAGGTTTATGTTATGGTGTTTTTTCACAACTTGAGACTTATTTGCAATCCAAGCTTATCAGATATGAAGGCGGCTGAAAGGGTAAAGTTTAGAGCATTGGGCGTCCAACAATGTATGCTCTACGGTAGAAACAATGGCGTTAATCCTCTAAAGAAGACTGTGCGGGGTAAACTTTCATATCTATTTAATAAAAATAGATTTTAAGCTTTCATGGTGTATGATATGTGTAAATAGGATTTTTGAAAAACTTTTCTATAAAAACTTTATCAATGCTTTGGATCACATAATCTATCAGCGAGAAATTCTATTAAAAAAAGGTTTGGAATCGATGAAAAGTTAGGTATTAATTTTCTCGAAAGATCTATTTGTTCACATGTATTTGAAGAAGAAACTCGAAGATGTTGGTGCATGCATTTTAATGTAAAATATATATTAGCAGTTATATTGAGGGTGTAAGTTATGTTGGGAGTGTTGTAATTTTTATTATTTAAAATAAATTGAAATATGTATCAAAAGACAATTTTATGTATCGTTTTGTCGTTGGAGGAGTTATGCCATTGGGTTCATACGACGCTAAGTGATTAGGCAAGCTCTCGTCGACTTTTCTCGTTTACTAGTTTTGATGGGTAAAATGGTTGTCAAATTTAACTTCATTTTTTGTGGCCTATCATCCCATGTGTCGTGTTGCTCATTGAATGATTCATCGATTAACAACCCTACCACCAAGGTTCTGACAAATGAAAGTACATACTAACACCCTAGAAAAGTGAGACTCCTAGACTCCAACTATACACGTGGTCATTCTTGGTTGGTCCCTAGCTTCAAACAACTATCAGTTCATACTGACACTCTGGGAAAGGCTAGGAACTCCAAAAATTTGATGTTGGGACTTTTCCACTAACCCTTTGGGCCATCGGACCACTTGTTGGTTACCACGTGGAGCCTATGCAATAAATCTATATTTGGGAGCTACAGTTGTGATTTTTCATTGATTGTCCAGGTTTCCACAATCCCTCCACATCAGTGGCTATCGAGAGTTTGGGGCTCGAGGGACATGCAACAACATCTTGACAAGGTGGCAAGCCTTCTTGCCTTAGTCAATCTTTGGTTTCTCTCCAAAATATCTATGCTACTTTGACTAAGCGAACATCAGCCGTTTGATGGGAGATTATATGGTCGAGATTAGATCTGGGGCTTTTGCTATGTGTGTTGTTGAGCTTTGTAACTCTAGGAAGATTGCAAGCTCTAAAAAAATAGATCTTTAGGCTTGGTGAAAGGACTTTAGTCAAAAACTCAAACCACAACAAATAAATCATCAATGGGGTTAGTCGAGAAACACAACTTGAAGAGGGTGGATAAATGAAGCTTGAGGGAGTATGCCCTAATTAGATTGAAACCCAATGAAATATAACTATATCATCACAAAATGATTTCCATTTATAGACATAAATAAGGTATAATCAGGACCTAAGATCACCTAGGAAAAAACAAAAAGAGAAATCAAATGAGCTAAAACCGTAAGCCAACCATGATTGATAGAGAAATAAAAACACATGTATCAATTGACATTTAAGTAATTCTCTCTCTTTCTCTCTCTCTCTCTCTCACACACACACACACGCATGTGCATGCATGCACATGCACACACACACACACAGACATAGGGACACACACACATAATGCACACACACACACACACAGGCACATGGACTCACACACATAATACACACACACATGCACACACACATGTACACACACACACACATATCAATGTTTTGGATCACGTAATCTCTCACTGAGAAATTCTATTATAAAAAGGGTTTGGAATCAATGAAAATTTATGTATACACTTTCTTGAAAGATCTATTTATTCACATGTATTTGTTGAAGAAGACACTCGAAGATGTTGGTGCATGCACTTTAATGTAAAATATATATTAGCAGTTACTTTGAGGGTGAAATTTATGATGAAAGTGTTATATTTTTTATTATTTAAGGGAAATTAAAACACGCATCAAAATTTGATTCCATGTGACTCTCTCCCGTTGGGTGAGTTTTGCCATTGGGTCCATGTTGCACTTAGTGATTATGAAATATCTCGTTGACTTTCCTCATTTTCTAGTTTTGATGGTTGGAATGGCCATCTAATTTAACTTCATTTATTGTGGCCTATCAGCCCATGCATCGTGTCACTCATTGAATGATTCATCGATTGACAACTCTACCACCAAGGTTTTGACAAATGAAAGTCAATATTGACACCTCAAGTAAGTGAGACTCCTGGACTCCAAATATACACATGGCCATTCTTGGTTGGTCCTTAGGTTCAAACAACTAACAGTCTATATTGACACTCTGGGAAAGGTTGAAAACTCCAAATTTTTTATGTTGGGATTTTTTCACCACCTCTTTGGGCCATCAAACCTCTAGTAGGTTACCATGTGGAGCCTATGTAATGAATCTCTATATGAGAGCTATGTTTGTAATTTTTCATTGATTATCAAGGTCTCCACAGTCTCACCATGTCAATGGCTATTAAGGATTTAAGGCTTGAGGGACATGTGACAACATCTCAAAAAGGTGGTAGGCATTCTTGCCTTAGTAAATCCCTGGTCTCTCTCTAAAATCCATATGCTACTTTGACTAAGTGAACATTAGGCATCTAATGGGAGATCAGATGGTTGAGATTAGATCTAAGACTTTTGCTATATGCGATGTTGGGCTTTGTGACTCTAGGAAGACTACGAGATCTGGAAAAGTATATCTTTAGTCTCAGTGAAAGTACTTTCACACTTTGTCAAAAAATCAAACCACAAAAAATAAATCATCAAAGGGGTTAGTCGAGAAACATAGCTTGAAGAGAGGGGATAAATGAAGCTCGATGGAGTATGCCTTGATTAGATTGAAACCTAATGAAATATAACTATATCATCACAAAATGATTTCCATTTGTAGACATGAATAAGATATAAACAGGGCCTAAGAACACCTTAGAAACAACAAAAGGAGAAATCAAATGAGCTAAAACCATAAGCC
This sequence comes from Torreya grandis, assembly GCA_037957365.1. Taxonomy (NCBI): domain Eukaryota; kingdom Viridiplantae; phylum Streptophyta; class Pinopsida; order Cupressales; family Taxaceae; genus Torreya; species Torreya grandis. The sequence goes on along the minus strand of JARHVA010005941.1, from coordinate 414,858 downwards.
AACCATGATATATAGAATAATAACAATACATGTATCAAATGACATTTAAGTAATTCTCATACACACACACACACTCTTATCAATGCTTTGGATTATGTAATATTTCAAGGATAAATTCTATTATAAAAAGTCTTTAGAATTGATGAAAATTTATGTATACACTTTCTCAAAAGATCAATTTGTTCACATGTATTTGTTGAAGAAGACACTCAAAGATGTTGGTGCATATACTTTAATGTAAAATATATATTATCAGTTACTCCAAGGGTGCAAGTTACATTGGGAGTGTTTTTATTTAATTATTTAAGGGAAATTGAAATATTCATTAAAAGATAATTCTACATGTCACTCTCTCATTGGGTGAGTTATACCATTGGGTCAATGTTAGGAACCCGTGCCTTACCCTTATCTTTGTAGTATTAGTGTAATAATTGCTATGGATGCATATGCTTTGTAAGTCGTCCCTTAGAGCATATTTGAATTATCCCACATACAAGGGAAGTAGTAGTTGTTAGAATAGAGTTAGTATATAAGTAAGTGTTGAGGCCTAATGAAGGCATCCACTAATTTATTGTATTGAGATTTCTCAAAGGAGGTTGCCCCCTCCAAGTGGCCTGCGATCAATATAAGCTTTCTGTGTTTCTGTTATTCATAAGAGTTATTTTATTTTCCCATATTTTGATTAAATCTATTGTAGGAGGTAATCTACTGTAGGAGGTTCTTCTCATCTAGTATTAGAGCACTTTCTTAGCTTTGTTGGTAGATTTGGAGCAATTTTTTTCAAAGCAGGGCTTTCTAGGAGCTACGCCATTTCTGGCAAGAATTGTTTTTCATTGCAAGCTCCGTCATTTTCGATTGGGTAAATACCTATCCGCTTAACTGTGAGAAGTACTTGGGCATAAGACCTAAAACTCATTGTGAGGAGTACCATGGGAACCCCGAAATAGCTGGCCCATTGAGAGGACCTACCAGTGAAAAGGGCAATGGCCCCATCCCGATTAACTAGTTCCCACCCGTGAGGTAAACCAAAAGCTATTATTAAGGGGTAAACCCATGGCTAGAAATTTTTGGAGAGCGGTACTCGATCAGATAACTTTGGTCGCCAGAGAGAATTTAAAAAAAAATCCTTTAGGCAGCCAAAGAAACTTGGGGTCCATATCCAACTTATCATGTTCAGAGAGAAAACAACAACATATCCACAGTTGAGGATATTTCCAACCACACAGTTGCAAACAATCTATTTCTGAAATAGTAGCAAAAAAAATAGCAGCAAAAAAAAAGTCCAAAAAACTTTTTTCGGGGCGCTGCCCCAAACCCCAGCTATTAACCACTAGTTATGGTCACCACTCGTGCAGGCACAAAAATCATGGAGGAAGAAATCACCACATTGAAATCTCAGGTTATAGAGTTAACCGATATGATGCATGGCTTGAATCAATAGAATAACATCTTGCTCAACAGAGTGCAGAAGGAGGAGTCTTCTTTAGAGCATCGCTCCTTTTCTTCTAACTTCTCACGTGGACCTAAGCTAGACTTTCCACGATTCAATGGTACAGATCCTTCAGGATGGATATATCGAGCTGAACAATGATTCAACCTCCACAATACTTATTCTACAAACAAAGTCCCAATTGCTTCCTTTCATCTGGAACAAGAAGCACTTCAGTGGTACCATTAGTATCTCAAGACAAATGATGAACCCGATTGGTCAAAATTTGCATCCTTAATTCTGGGCAGGTTTGGTCCCTCAGCATTCGAGGATTTCACAGGAGCTCTCACCAAACTCCATCAAACAGGTACTATTTGTGAATATCAAATTGAATTTGAAAAACTCTCTAATCACACTGAAGGGTTGTTAGATGACTTCTTCAAAATTTGCTTTGTCAGTGGCCTCAGAGAGCTGATCCGCTCGAAGGTAAAAATGTTTCAACCTGAAAATATGATGGATGCTTTGGGTTTGGCTAAGTTAGCAGAAGATAAACTCTCCACATGGCATTGACCTCCCACCTTTTCACCAGTAAAGAACACAGTGAATCAACGGAAAACCATAACCACACCAATCAAATGCCTGATTGAGGCAGAGATGTGGGCTCGAAAAGAGAAAGGATTATGTTACAACTATGATGATGAATGGGTTAAGGGTCATATGTGCGTCCAACAAAAACTTTACTTGCTAGATGCAGAGTCACCACTAGAGGAGGACAACGAGCTTGATATTCTAGAATTTCAAGATGCTGAAGAAGAACCTGGCACTGAAGAGGACCTAGTGGTTCAAGAGACTCAATCTGAGATCTCAGTGCATGCACTAGCAAGTGTCACCACTCCCCAAACCATGAAGGTCAAAGGGTGCTTCAAAAATATCCCTCTCACAGTCCTCGTTGACTCAGACAGTACTCACAATTTCATCGATCCTCGCATTGCTAAGGCGGCAGACTGCTTATATACCCATGTTCTAGCTTTGAAGTCATGATTGCTAATGGGGGCACATTACCATGTAAAGGGAAGTGTCAAAATGTACATATTGCAATTGGTGATTATAATTGTCACTCTGATATGTTTGCCCTACCTTTTGGAGGGTGTGATGTGGTTTTGGGGGCACAGTGGCTTCGCACATTAGGACCTATTTTATGGGACTTCTCTGAGCTTTGGATGCAATTCATAGATAATGGTCAAAAGCACACCTTAAAAGGGTTATTACCAAGATCTACTAGCGTCATCAGTTCTCATCGCATGGAAAAACTTTTGAAGAAAGGCTCACATGGGGTCATTGCACAGCTACATTCCATTCAAATCCAGCCCCTCACTATTACTAACCACCCTACAGATTTACAAGCCATACTCGACAAGCATGCAACCATTTTTTTAGAACTAGTAGGTTTGCCCCCTTCACGCCCTGAAGATCACCGCATTCCTCTCCTTCCAAGAAGCATCCCACCCAACATCTGGCCATATTATTACCCCCATCTACAAAAGACTGAAATTGAGAACTTAGTTTGGGAACTCCTCAAGTCTGGAGTTATTCGCACTAGCACTAGCCCATATTCCTCCCTAGTGCTTCTTGTCCACAAAAAAGATGGGTCATGGCACCTTTACATTGACTTTCAAGCCCTTAACCACCTCATTATCAAGGATAAATTCCCAATTTTGGTCATCAATGAGCTTCTTGATGAGCTCCATGGGGCTAAATTCTTCTCCAAGTTGGATCTACATTCTGGCTATCATCAAATTCGAGTGCATCCTGATGACATTCCCAAGACAGCCTTCCATATGCATGAAGGTCACTATGAATTCCTTGTCATGCCATTTGGCCTTACAAATGCCCCTTCCACTTTTCAAGCACTCATGAATAAAATCTTTCAGCCTTTTCTCTGTCAATTTATTTTAGTTTTTGTTGATGACATTTTGATCTACAGCCGCACATGGGTCAAGCATCTACAACATATTGACAGGGCATTACAACTATTAGCAGACAATCAATTATGTGCCAAGCAATCCAAGTGTTCATTCGGTCAAGAGGAAATCGACTATTTGGGGCACATTGTTTCAGCTAATGGGGTTCGAGTGGACCCAAAAAAATTAGTGCTACGTAGAATTGGCCTCAACCAACCACCCTCAAGAGCCTTCATGGTTTCTTAGGCCTGACAGGATACTATCGCAAGTTCATCAAAGATTATGGAAAGATCACAACTCCTTTGACTTCCTTATTGAAGAAGGATGCTTTCACCTGGGGTGTAATAGTTGATCAGGCATTCTTCAAACTCAAACATGATATGTGTAGCACACTAATTTTGGCACTGCCAGACTTCACCAAAACTTTCACCATCGAAAGTGATGCCAGTGGCATCGGCTTGGGTGTTTTTCTTCTCCAAGAGGGCCAACCAATTGCCTTCACTAGCAAAACCCTTTCTGGCCACAATTTAGCTTTGTCTACATATGAAAAGGGAATGATGGCAATTTTACATGCAATACAAAAATAGAAACCCTACTTACTGGGAAATCATTTTTGCATCAAAACTGATCATCAGAGTTTGAAATATTTCTTGGAACAGTGGGTCTCATCCCCAGCTCAACAGAAGTGGGTCAGCAAACTCATGGGTTATGATTATGAGATCACCTATAAGAAGGGAAAAGACAATGTTGTGGTTGATGCTCTCTCAAGAACCTTCGAGGACCAGCCTTCCTTCTCTGCCATCTCCATGCCCATTTTGAAATGGTTGGAATCTATTGAACAAGGGTATGCAAATGATCCCTCCTTATGCCACCTCATTCATCAATTGGCCAGTAACCCATCTTCAGTACCGCATTATTCATGGGATGGTGCTTCTCTGCAATACAAGGGTCATCTGGTGCTTTCCCAAAGTCTAGACCTACATCAGGCCATCTTCTATGAAATCCATGCTTCCCCCTCAACAGGGCACTCAGGATTTCTCAAAACCTATGAGTGGGCACGTTGACACTTCTTTTGGAAAGGCATGAAAGCCGAAATTAAATAGATGGTGGCCGAATGTGATACTTGCCAATGAAACAAAGGTGAAATCACATTGACTCCCAGTTTGCTTGAGCCTTTGCCCATTCCTACTAAGATCTGGATAGATATTTCCATGGATTTCATTAAGGGCCTCCCTAAATTTGGGGGAAAGACAGTTATCCTAGTCGTAGTCGACTGCCTCTCCAAATATAGTCATTTTTGTGCACTCAACCACCCATACATAGTCTCCACAGTTGCACATGTTTTATTGGATCAGATCTTCCATCTTTATGGCATTCCTTATTCAATTGTCTCAGATCGTGATGCCACTTTCACCAGCCATTTTTGGATGAAACTATTTCATCGTACAGGCACACAGTTGAGAATGAGCTCTGAGTACCACACACAAATAGATGGCCAGATAGAAATAGTCAATAAATGCTTGGAGACCTTCCTTCATTGCTTTGCTTCAGAACAACATCAATGGGCCAAGTGGCTTCCCCTAGCTGAATGGTGGTACAATACCTTATACCACACTTCCACCAAAATGACTCCCTATGAAGCAGTTTATGGTTAAGCACCACCACCACTTCTTCCCTATAATCCTGGTAGCTCACCAGTTTAGGCAGTTGACACTACTCTCTAAAATTGGGATTAGATTCTCTGCACCTTGTGGGATAATCTCCACATGGCACAGAACCAAATGAAGCAGTAGGTTGATCAACACCGCTCTGAATGTACCTTTCAACCTGGTGATATGGTCTTTCTTCATCTACAACCATACAAGCAATCATCACTAAAACTAAAAGGGTGTCAAAAGCTTACTCTAAAGTTTTATAGGTCATATAAGGTTCTCCAAAATATTGGGTCAGTTGCTTACAAGTTAGATCTTCTACCTTCCTCCCAAGTTCATCTTGTCTTTCATGTCTCCTGTTTGAAACAAGTTCTTGGATCCAAAATCTAAGTGCATACAGTTTTACCAGCACTTGATAATGAAGGCTCCATCCTTCTCGATCCAGAAGCAATCTTGGATAGGCGTACCTGCCAACTTCGATCCCGCTCCATCACAGAGGTCTTAATCTAATGGCACGGCATGCAACCAAAAGATGCAACATGGGAACCACTCTTCCAAATTCAACAACAATTCCCACATCTGAAGCTTTGAGGGCAAAGCTTTTTCTAAGAGGGAGGGGATGTTAGGAACCCATGCCTTACCCTTCTCTTTGCAATATTAGTGTAATAATTTCTATGGACGCATATGCTTTGTAAGTCATCCCTTAGAGCATATTTGAATTATCCCACATATAAGGGAAGTAGTAGTTCTTAGAATAGAGTTAGTATATAAGTAAGTGTTGAGGCCCAATGAAGGCATCCACGTATTTATTGTATTGAGCTTGCTCAAAGGAGGTTGCCCTATCGAAGTGGCCTACGATCAATATAAGCTTTCTATGTTTCTGTTATTCGTAAGAGTTATTTTATTTTCACATATTTTGATTAAATCTGTTGTAGGAGCTAATCTACTACAGGAGGTTCTTCTCAATCGATGTGGCACTAAGTGATTAAGCAAGCTCTCCTTGACTTTTTGCATTTGCTAGTTTTGATGGGAAAAATGATTGTCAAATTTAACTTCATTTGTTGTGGCATGTCAACCCATGCATCATGTCATTCATTGAATGATTCATTGATTGACAACCCTACCACTGGGGTTCTAAAAAATGAAAGTCCATATTGACACCATGGGAAAGTGAGAACCCTAGACTCCAACTATAAATGTGGCCATTCCTGGTCAATCCTTAGGTTCAAACAACTAATAGTCTATACTAACACTTTGGGAAAGGTTGGGAACTGCAAATTTTTAGTGTTGGGACTTTTTCACTAGCCCTTTGGGCCACCAAACCACTGGTAGGTTGCCACATCAAGCCTATGCAATGAATCTCTATTCAAAAGCTATGGTTGTACTTTTTCATTGATTTTCCAAGTTTCCATAATCTCACCACATCAATGGCTATCAAGAGTTTGGGGGTCGAGGGACACACGATAGCATCTGGAAAAGGTGGCAAGCCTTCTTGCCTTAGTCTATCCTTGGTCTCTCTCCAAAAGCTCTATGCTACTTTGACTAAGTAAACATTAGTTATCTGATGGGAAATCAGATGGTCGAGATTAGATCTGGGACTTCTGTTATGTGTGATGCTAGGCTTTGTGACTCTGAGAAGAGTGTGAGCTTCAAAAAACTAGATCTTTAGGTTCGATGAAAGCACTTGCACACTTAGTCAAAAAATCAAACCACAATAAATAAATCATCAACAGGGTTAGTCTAGAAACACAACTTGAATGGGGGATAAATGAAGCTCGATAGAGTATGCCCTAGTTATTTTAAACCCAATGAAATATAACTATATCATCAAAAAATGATTTCCATTTGTAGACATGAATAAGATATAATCAGGACCCAAGAACACCTTAGAAACAATAAAAGGAAAAATTGAATGAGCTAAAACCATAAGCCAACCATGATATATAGAACAATAAAAACACATATATCAAATGACATTTAAGTAATTCTCTCTCTCTCTCTCTCTCTCACACACACACACACACACACACACACACACACACACACACACACACACACACACACACACACACACACACACATGCTTAGTGGACCGAGATTATTCCATCCATTAATTATGATTTATCTTCTGGGAAAAAGTATAGAACTGTATATTACAATTATAATTATTTTAAATGTAGTAGAAGAGGTGATTATCTCAGTATTCCTTCTTTTAATTTTTGAAGATTACATATTGACTATCTTTTATTCTTGCAAAGTGCTCAAATGTAAACACAGGGGAGATATACATGTCATAGAGTGTTCGTACTCTTGATACAAAAATCAAAGTCAACCCTTGACGATCAATGTTATCAATATCAATTGTTGCTTTATCAAGAGTCATTTCTTGTGATTTATGTATGGTTAGACTCTGTGTCATTTAGGTGACATTTAGTAGTGATTAGCACATGTAAGAGGAGGAATTGGAAGATGTGAAGGATTGAAACTATCCCATGCGGGACCAAAGTTTGTTTTGAGTGCAACAACTAGATATATGGGTAAGGAAGGTGGATTTGAATCTACATTGGAGACAATGTAAACAAATGTATATTCCTTTTTTAAGTAAACAATGTGGACACTCCTTATTACTTGATAATTAAACCTACCAACTCTCACTACCACTTGAGACCAATCGCCAATCGGCCACCTTTTCTTTCAACTGGTGACTCCTCTATCACAACATTCACATTGTAACACAAATAATGTCCCATTATGCACCTATACGACATACACTTTGTGAAATCTTGGATACTCATTTCAAATTTAATGAAAGCAAAAAAGATAAACTTCATAGCCTCAATTTATTGCCCTCATGTTTGCATAATTTTACGTTAGATTCAATTCACATATTAGACATGGAGTCCTTCTATAATCAAATAAAAAAGAATCAATAAAAGATGACACCACCTTGTAATCTACAAACCCATTTGTAATGGGTGTAGCTCATGTAAATTCAACAATGGCCTTGAAGTCAGGGTATGTGTATGATATAGGCCCTCTAATGTAAGATATCATCTGAAATACCTTGTCATTGCCCCTCATCATCATCGCCAACTCACTTAAAAAATTTACACCACTTACAAATTATATAAGGTGTTGCCCTCTATTATCATATTACCAACATAAGATATAACCTATCAATAAGAATCCATCGATTTATATATGTTTATATTGTATACTCAATAATATATATTGTAATATTTTTTATTTAATTACTATTTTTTAATAGTTAATATAGTATTATTTTATTATATTGTAATAGGTATTATATATATTTACAATACTATATATTTTATTTTATATAGTATTTTTTATATAAAATATATATTTCTAATATATATTATATCTAATATAATAATAAAATAATATTATTATATATATATATATATATATATATATATATATATATATATATATATATATATATATATATATATATATATATATATATATATATAAAATAAATTAATTAATTAATCAATTCTATATTTTGAATATATATATATATATATATATATATAAATAATATTGTATCAAGTTAAATATGAAATATATATTTCTAATATATATTATATCTATTATAATAATAAAATAATATTATAGTTTTTAAATCATAATAATATTATTCTATAAATATATAAATATTATATTATATCAAGTTAAATATAAAATATATATTTCTAATATATATTATATCTAATATAATAATAAAATAATATTATACTTTTTAAATCATAATAAAATATATATATATATATAAAATTAATTTTATATTTTGAATTTGATATATATATATATATAGTTAAATATAATATTATAATATATTAATAAAATATAATATACAATAATTATAATAATATTTTAAATATTTATATTATATAATATATTATATTCAAATAATATAATATTATAATATACCTTAATTTACTACTAATATTAATAATAATGTTAATATACAATATAATATTATTATAATAATATATCCAAACATCCTATGATATGGGGTCCCAATTTCCTCTACACGTAAAGCATCGCTTTTTCTTTATCATCCAATAACAATAAAACCCGTGGAAACAAAAAGAAATGTTTATTATTACCACTCTGATATCCAATAGTTTTTAGGTACCTCATCAAATGTTGGGGTTATTAAAACTGAAAATATGGTATTCATGACAATGTGTAGATGAGATATATTACTGAAAGCTAGGGAATTTTGTTTCTATCAAGATCTAGGATGAAGGTATTCATGACCCAGATGTAATATATATTTTAGAGATTTGAGTAGCAAGGATTTTGTTTTACGAAAGACAATGTGTATATGTATATTTTAAGAAAGTATGATGTAGTTTGTAATTAGGCATGATCATATTTATTTATGTTTTGATTAATTTTTTGGAGATAGGAATACGAATGCATAATTTAACATGAACATAAAAAATATTTTTTTCTTAAAGTAAATAGATCATTTTTTAAAGGTTTTTTTGGTAGTATGGATTGAGTCTTTGCATCACTTTTGGTTGGGATTTTTTTGTGTTGGGACAATCTTATTTATGTTTATATGGGGTTTCCTCTTATCTATCTTCTTCTTTGGATTATTTTGTCTTCACTCAATTTATCTCCTTATGTGACATTTGTATGGAACTACAATAGGCTGGTCTATTTGATGTTTATTTAGAGTTTGTCATGAGACATTTGTATGGAGCTGTAATAGGTTGGTCTATTTGATGTTTATTCAGAGTTTGTCTAGATCACTGCTATAACTTTGTTCATAGCAATGAATGTGTACATGCATAGTTGGAGAATTGCAAGAGCTAAGCATAAATTGTGGTGACTAAGTAACATGGTCCAAATTCGTGTCATGAGCCTCACTCGCTGAAATATGATCAAATCAATTGTAAGGTTGTCTAGTTTGAGGTTTGCATAATACTTGTATAGGTCCTATCTAAGATTTGATTAGGATTTACTTGGGTCCACTTGATATGGGATAACACATTTTCTCCATTTGTATAACACTTAGAAGTTGTTTCAGGTTAATCTAGATCACTAGAATATCTTCTCTATGGTAATGGGATGTGTATCTTTGGTTTGAGAACTTTAGCCACCAAACACAAACTCAAGTGGTTAATAAGTACAGGGTAGGTTTGTGCCCCAAGCCTCATGAATTTAAATCTAAACAATTCGTGGGATCTGGTTTGTGGTCAAAGTTTGAACACAAGATGTTAAGAAGTGTTGCAAGTGCTAAGCCCTTAACCTCAGCACCATAAAAAATCATAGGTCAACAATCATAATTTTGTTCTTGGCCCCATTTGATAATTTACCTCGGTTTGCCTTCTTGGAAACATGTCCAAGGTTTTCCAACTATTGCATTGAGGTATTCTTTCCATTTTTTATATATTGGGGACTGTAAGGAGCTTTCAACTCTTCCACAACAAGCAACCTAGTCAAAAAATTGTGGCAACAATGGGTTTAGTATATTGTTCTAGAATAAAATATATATAATGATTAAATGAATGATACATCTGGAAGTTGTCTTTTATTGGTAGTGAACCCTATGAATGTTGAACAAGTCCATCAATCAGTTTTTCTTCCTACATTAAAAAAATATACAACACACCCTCCTCATTTCCTTAACAAATATGAACACTAAAGTTTTATTTTCTAGACATCAGTCTTTACCCGTTTCTTTCGTCTCCCTATCATCGTGCACATGGAAACTATAGGACCATTGTTAGTATATTAATAAAGATGAAATACATAAAGCCTCCAAGTAGAGTTGTACCATATAGTTGTTGAGGGAATAGAAGATATAACAATATAACAAAAATGATTGAGACAAAATTTTAATAGAACAACACAAGATCTATATCAGACCTATCCCCTATTAAAGCTTAAAAGTAATTTGTACCAAGAGATAAACCCTCAAACAAAGGCAAAAAAAAGAGTAGTCTTCAATAAATGCTAAGTAGCTAATGGAGTTTCCTATAGTAATAACAAAAAAATATATAAAAATGTTAATCCTTACAAAACACCGACACCTAAAGCAACCATATAGTGGTTCAAAAGCCAAACACACAATGTTGGCCCAAATGATTATTTGGACCTTCATCATGCAGACCACCTTTTATGGATTGCCACTTGAAGCTACGAAAATAGGCTAGTTGGCTTGAGTATGTTGAGAAGAGACAATACTACCTTACATGTGATTCCCCATTTCAATTTGACTAAATGCATGCCTTTGGGATAAAAGCTAAAATATTGGTGAACATATTTCTTATTCCATTTTGAATTGGTATATGCTATGGTTGGGATAAAAAGGGCTTCAATTATCTCAATTTCCTTATGTTGTTGTTGGAATACATTGGTAAGGAGGTTAATGCAATTATCCATGTTGGCAATGATAAGGTCCAATGGTGGATTTTAAATACCATACTTATCGATGCTATCATCCATAGATTTGATAGTTTTATCATTGGTTATCTAGGAAGCACTGATCATGAGATTCAATTCAGAAGGATGATGGGGATAGGCAGAGAAGGGTTTGATATAATACAGGTGGGTTTGAAAATAATAGTGGTTGAAAGTATTGAAGGCCATGGATTCAATTTGTAAATCAGGCTTTGAAAGTTGAGGTTCATCATCTCCCTTCACCACAATGATAGGGTTTTTCTTATTAAGTCATTCATTTACACCCATAAGAGCTTACAAAGCATGCAATTTTGTTTTCTGATTTTTTCCTTCCAAAATAAAAGGTGTTAATAGGGGGCCATTTTCATGCCCATAAAGGAAGAGTATGCATCGATGAATGACATTAATAATACTATAAACTAAGGAAACAAAGGATCTATTTATACATATGTAGAAGGGAAACAAAGAGTGTAAAGCTATGAAAAAAACTTTGTATACTCAAAATACACATTGTGGTCCTTGATTTTGACAATGATTTCAGACTGTTAGATAAGTGTAGTGGTATCTTTTAGAAAAAAAGTGATTTTCTAAATAAAATAAGTATGTTATAAATCATAGTTTTAGATGCTTTTGGATCATTTTTTATAACTCATAATGCCTTGCCATAAGCAAAATCTAAGTGTATGTCTTTATGGTGATCCAATCTTTCCAGAAATATATTATAATAGATAATAATATAAAACACATGTAAATGTTTACCCAAATAGGTTGGTCTATGATTGATTACTATTATTGACAAGTCTTTCTCTAGTAGATCTATTATTTTTAGAAGTTTTCCTATTCACATGCCTATGCATGTTGAAATGATATCAGTAGTTTTTTTCAACTCTAAATAAAACTCATATTTGTGTGCCTATCCATGTTGAGTGGATGTTATTAACATTATTTATACTTAAAATAGTTTACTATTAATAGTTTTCTTTAGATATAAGATAAATTCTCCCTATTTGAATTCACTAGTGAACAACTAATATCTCTTTTATAATGTGGGTTAAGATAATCAAGGTAACAATACTCTTTCGCTTTATATGATAGGATATAAATAAGATATCAAACTTGAGCATGCGTACATGCAAATGCAACAACATAAACTATAGGTGGCTATAGATCTAGTAAACAAAAATCCATAGACAATATTGATCCACACTCAATATCGAGGGCATGGGGTTTCAAATCCTGTGATTGAATTGTGGGATATGGGGTATAACTAGGTCCCAAGATAGAAACTGCATGCAAGGAACTAATGACCAAGGGCAACCTAGATCCAAAATGATAAATAAATTAAAATAAACAAGAAATAAATGCCTAAGGGCTTATTTTAGTTGTAGTCTAGTAAAATTTGGTCTAGATTTGGTCATAAACTATGGTTTTAGTGGAAAACATAAGTACCTTATTATATGCCATATTTTGGAATAAAGGTAACCTAGGAAAGGACAAAAACATACATAGTACTCTAACAATAAGAAGAGCATATTTATTTACTAAGTAAATAAAAAAATGATTATAAGGATAGAGATACTTACCTTGGATTGATTTGTCGGATCATCAATTTCCTTCTTGGGTCTAATAGAATTTTGGAAGATATGTTATAGGTGAAGACCTTAAATAGCAAGAATGAAGACATAAGTGTCTTTAATTGGGGAATCCAAATACTATGGGGCACCTCCTTGGTTCAGAAACCTTGAAATCAACTATAACTCTAAGTCGATAATATCGATTTAGAATGCTATAATAGAATGTTATTGGATGACCTAATATTGTAATTTTAGTCATAATATAGTATAAAATACATAGACAAGATCTAAAATGTAGAAACAATGCCAATCTAGTGAAGGGATAAACATGCAAGTGATAAAATGTATTAGCATTTATGATACATTAGGAAATATAGGGAGTTTACATGACTGGAAATAAGGAGAAGGAAAAGAGGAAAGAGATTTAAAGGAGGATAGGAAGGTAGTGATGTAAGTATGACCAAATAATATGTAAACATCTCTTTCAAGGTACTACTCACTTAACACACCCCTTTCTCAGTGCACTCCATAGGATGTGCACTCTAAGATATTGATGCGTCGATGAGTCCTCCAAGATAAATCATTAGAAAAAGATAAAGATTAAAAATAATTGTGTATGAATATGCCCCATAAAATTATCATCACATGTCAAAATAGTGTAACTAATACGGAATCTCATAGGGATTCCACTCAATAATTGAAATGAAGAATCACTATGAGGTTCTACACAACTAACTTACAACAATTTATCCTTCAATAATGCACAATCCAAATTTCATTAACTAGGCAAAATAATTAAAAGGCTTTTTATAAGACTCCTTGTATCCTATAATCAAGGAAACCACTAGAAACAATTCTTAACTACATTCAAAAAAACCAAGATGTGATTCCTAGAAAATAGGATGCATATACATAGAAGAGAACAAACATAAATACACAATAAAAATATATCTCTTGAAATGAAGGATTCCCTGTCTCCTCCTAACCAAATAGGAGAGAAACTAGCAAATGGTTAAAAAGAGTGAAGTAAAATTAATTATCATTTATTACAAAGCTCATATGGTGAAATAAAACTATACACTAAATTATTTCATATGCTTCTTCATCAGTCCTCCCACCCATAGAAGTATTGGAATCCACTACTTTCAATAAATGAAGTAAATGTATGACATTAGGTGATATGAAAACTAACTATGTTGGTGTGGAAGTAGACCCTGTATACCCATAGGTATCAAGTAGGTGACCCATGATGGGTCTAGTAAGTCTTCCTATTAAAAACTTGATTGACATTTAGCAGAAGTCGAGAAGATATAATAATATGAAAACAATATGGATTGATGACGATCTAGCTATTGTTTATGATTTTATTGAGTCTTTTACAAGATTGGAAAAAATATAGACTAAGGAGACAACAAATTACAAATGCATTTAACCTTAGCTTTCTATTTCTAAATTTGTTTTGTTTAAAAAAATATGAGGAGAAAGGTATCTCATGTGGAGCCATATGTTGACAACCAAAATGGTTTTCAAATGAAGAATGCTTTGTCAAGAAGTGATTTGCTCGTAGATAAGCACATGCTATATGTTGTTTAAGATCAAATCCCATATAGTAGTAGGAGGTAGATAAAAATCCAATTTAGTTTCTTGATTGGCAAGTTTGGGGTGGACACAAACTACATACTAACTCAAAAGGAGAAGAACATCTCATTGTCTATGAGGCCAATAGATTAATTATTGCAACGGAATGTTTCATGCTTCCCAAATTGAACACTTTGTATTTTAGAGTATGCTTCTTTATATTGATATTTATGGGTGTTTTGAGGTACATAATGTTGAGTAAACTTATTTAACAATACAACCTACATGAAAAAGTCCAAAAAGGGCACTTGTAGTAACCAAATCTAGTGACAAATACTTGATCATGCCTATTTTATCTCTTTTTACCATTAATTGACATGTACAGTGAATTTAAACACTTTTTTGCAGTTTGACCTATCCGAAGCATAAGAGGGAACCTAATTTCATCATAAGATTATCTATTGTCACCTATAAAAATGAGCTTACTATTGAAAACACCCTTATGCATATGTATGTCTTGAGTTAGACCCCAAACTCAACACTTTTCCTAAATGTACAATAATGCCAGTATGACATGAACAACCAACATTCATGTCCTTATCTGTGTTACATTCCTTCCATCCAAACAATTAAAATATAAAAAGGGAAACACCCCTAGATTTGACATTTATATTTATAAACTCTCTAGCAGGTCTTTTCCTTGTTCGAACCTCTATAAAAGTACATTCAATTCATTCATTTCAACATCTTGTCAAGCTTATCAATTATATTAGAAGAGATTATTTATGCAAGTGAGCATTGATAAAAACTTCTCTATATATCCCAAATTAGTTTCCAAGGACTTCAAGCAATCACGAGTAAAATTTAAATTCAGTTTTATACAACCCTAGCTAAGCATGATCAAGTGTTGAAGCCAAACATAGATGCATTCATATATTCAAAGGACAACAATTACATCACCTCATTGTTCATCCTAATGCCAAAGCTATAAAGTAAAAAATTCATAAGATGCACCCTATAGTGGCCTTGCTAGTCAAAGAAGAGCTCCATAAGTTTTTGGAAATGTGATTCATCCATTTAATTAATTACTATGATTGGATTTATAATATTGTTCCTATTGGAAAACCAAATGGAGGAGTTCATATCTACTCTAACTTTTAGGATATCAACAAGGCCTATCCCAAAGATCACTTCTCACTTCTGAACATAGACATGATCATGGATTCTTTAGCTGGTTATGAAATGTTCTCCCTCATGGATGGATTCTCAGGGTAAAGTAAAATCAGAATTACGCCAAAGATCAACAAGAAACGAACATTATTACTCCATGGGGTACCTTTCGTTACCAAGTCATGCCCTTTGGACTCAAAAATGTAGTCGCTACTTACCAAAGAGACATGATTGTTATTTTTTATAATATGATGCATGTCATAGTCAAAGACTATGTCAATGATATTTTGGGAAATTATAAAACAAGAGTTGAACATATGGCAGTCCTGTGCAAACTATTTGAAAGATTAAGAGAATATAAAGCTAGAATAAATCCTAAGAAGTGTGTATTTAGAGTGACATCTAGGAAAATATAGGGGTTTATTGTTTCTCATTGAGGCATTGAAGTTGACCCAAAAAAGGTAAAATCAAATATCTAAGATACATCCACCAAAAAACCTCAAGTAAATGCACAACCTCCAAGGGAAATTACAAGCCAAATTTCAATTAATTTAGTAGCTAGTAGACAAGTGTCACCCCTTTACTCATGTTCTAAAGAAAATATCCCAATTAAATTAGAGTTTAGAATGTCATAAATCATTTTAGGATCTCTAAAAAATTATCTACATATAGGAACCATAGATGCATACACCACCCCTTGTTGTACCTGCGCAACAATACCCTCTCACAATATGTATATCTTATAAAACTTGGCTCGTAGTGACAATGGCCTTCTGCCAAAAAGACTCTGTAGATCTTGATAGATATACCATTTTTAAAACATGGCTTGGAGTGATGACTGCTACCCTTCCACTCTGACTACTCAATTTTACAGTGTCCCAATGGAAAACTGACAACATTATTAACCTCTTCAAATGAAAACACCTCCTTTGCATAGCTCTATTTTCCAATTGCTTACTCTTATTTTTGACTCCTCTTTATCAATGTTAAGAATATTAAACTGATAAATTTGGGGCAGAGATGATGGTAATAATATTTTTTTGAACTCTCATTTGCTCTTGATTTGTCTTCTTTGTTCGGTGTGGATATATGTGTAGATTTGGAATGGTTACATGTAATTCCTTTATTGAACTGTATTTTATATTCATTCAAATTTTATGCATATACACTGAGCATGATAGAAGATCTAAGCCATCATGATAAGATTGGTTGGAATAAGAGATAATAAATGAGCATAGAGAGATAGTAGATGTAAGCCCTTCATCAGTAAAAAAGGTCTAGAACTAAGAAGAATGACCAAGGTCTATATTTGCCAAGTATACAAAACTGATGTGCTATATAATTCATAAATAGTGTCTACATCATCAAGGCAATCCCTTGTAAAATACTATTATTTTTTAGATAGATACTGGTTTTGATGGGATCCATAACCTATATTATTATTGAAGTTACACAACAAACTAGGCTAAAAATGCCATGGCCCAGAAGAACCAACTACAACAAACTACCACAAGGCAAAAGCAACCAAACAAAAAGCCTACCTATTACCCAAAAGCTAGTATCAAACTTCATCTTGTGGGATAGTAATCTAAAAGATTAGCTATCTTGCCTTTTTTTACCTTTTTTGTTTTTTTTACCTCTTTTCACATTTCTTGCTCGGCATTCACTATAACTAATTGTTTATCTAGATTTTACGTTTCTGAAATTCTATTTTCAAGAAAATTCTTGTCTGAGTCTGAGTTTTCAAACTCATTTCCTCTTTTCACTCCTCTGGTTGTGTACTTTAAAGGGGAAATCTGAACAGTTTCTATCACCTCTTCAATGGGCACTTTTCTTTAGCAAAAGTAGCTTTTTCTCCTCTCCTACTATCTTCCAATTTTATGTCTTCTTGTGTTTAAGAGTCTCTAAAAAAATATTCCACCACTAGTGATGGATCTAGCGCACTCCATTTGTTTGATTTGGACTTTTCTCCTTTCTTTTTCAGCACTAGCAAATGCCTCTAAGGATAAGATGCATGAAGATAACCTTGGATTTTGCAATTGTGGCATCTAAAAGTAGTATTCTCATATTCTAGAATTTGAACATGCTAAGTTTGATCATATTTTAAAATGATTTTATCTAGAACCCCTTTGCTTAAATCAATCTCAACATATATTCTATCATAAGTGCATAAGCTTGCAACAGCTCACTCATTATCATTCTTAAGAATGACGCCAAAGTATTGGTTATTTCCTTGTGAGTATGCCAAAAATGTAAAGGTAAATTAAGAAGACGAACCCAAACTGGCATCTTAGTAATTGAAAGAGTGAGAGGGTTGAAATTTGGAAACTAGGGAGTGATGAACAAGCCCACATTGCCCCAAAACCAAGTGCCTTCTGAAAGAAATTTATGGTAATCTTGTTGATCGTGAAAGTGGACAACAAAAAAACCCTTATAGCATAGATACATTTCACAATGTTTCGACCAACTCTCATGAACCCATTTAGATAAAGCAGTCGTAGTCGACCATAGACCATTAATTTTATAAATAATTGCATCTTCAACCATAGTATGGAAATATCGATCCACTCCCTCATTTGAGATCTCCACAGAAGGAACCTCCTTCACTTGATCAACAATATAGACTTGAGGAGGAGGAGAGCCTTTCACTGGATTTGGATTCGGGGTAGCATTTTAATTGCATCTTTGAAGGACGCAAGTTTGGGATTGGAGTATTGTTTTGAAACAACCATCCCTCCCTGCAATATGGAAGCCATGGAGATGACTGAGTCTTTTCCTAAAGAATAATATGACAGTGAAAAAAATTAGGCAATTCCTTACCTGATAAACTAAACAATGAAATTTAGCTGGAA
This sequence comes from Torreya grandis, assembly GCA_037957365.1. Classification (NCBI taxonomy): domain Eukaryota; kingdom Viridiplantae; phylum Streptophyta; class Pinopsida; order Cupressales; family Taxaceae; genus Torreya; species Torreya grandis. The sequence continues at coordinate 396,198 of JARHVA010005941.1, read as the reverse complement.
GATCTACAGAGGTCTCCAACCTCTATTTTAAATCTATCACAACATCATTCCCATTTACCCAAAAACCATTTGTAAGCCTAAACAGAGAGCACACCATTAATTGATATCTTGGTTGTTGAGTTGTTGGATTTCCCTGTTTAGACATTTTGTCAAACACTTTCCCTGCATCCTCCATAACCACGGGTTTATGCATTATCAAGGTCTTCTTTTTGCTCAAACCATGATGCCCAATATTTTTTGACTATCCTAAAGACTCTACCATCGCTGTCTCAACCTCATGCTACGTATTCATAAAGTTTTCCTTCCCATTTTGATTTGATTTGCACCATAGTTTCTCTGTCCCAACGTGACAAGCTCACCCGATCCCTTCTTGAAACCCCTAGAGTGTGAGTCACTAGATATAGGACTCTTCACCCACTCAGTAGCTGCCACCACCGATGGGAAAGCTCCATTCCTTTTCCAAGCATCCACCTCTATTAGTGACTCAGGAATATATGGTGTTGTCCCAGGATAACAATGAATTTGGTGCATTTTTGGAGTGGTATATTCCAACTCCAAGCATAAAAGGCCCTGTGTCAACTTGTCTATGCATCTTCCTGCGTCTTCAAAAGTCTTTCCATCCCATCTCAGGTTGATTTACACATTATCTTTCTCTACCACAGTGCGTCATTCTCACTTGATTCATTTTCATAGTATCTTGCAAAGTGTATAACACTAAGTGCCTCTTCTCCCACATGTTCACTGCCACTACAAATGAAAAGGCTCCATTCAAGCATTTATCACACCCTAGCTGATCCCATCGTCATTCCCCTTCTCCCCACCAAAAAAAAAAAAACTATTATTTTAATCATATCACTCCATCTTGATGAGTTATCACTCTAATGAATTAAAATTCCACATCTTACTTACGGGTCATATTGTACTTGCATGGTTTTTGAAAAGCCAATATAAGCAAAAAATGGCATACACATAATATTTGCAAATGTCTTTTTGATGGGGGCCATTAAAAACAGAAAGTCATTATTGACGGTCTACAATAAAATAAAGATGTAAAATACATTCAAAAAACCTTAGTAAAAAAATATATCTTAAGTAGTGGCCAAAAATCACAGGTGTCTGGACAGGTCATGATAGATAAGAAGAAAAGCTTTATTTTCATATAGAAGATAACGGCTTGGCATTTTATTTCATTTTTAACACGTGGGAGATTACGGGAGTTCACCAACCATTTTTTTTCACGTTGCAATATTTAATTCCGTTAATTGACACCACGCCATCGCACATTTGTTTTATTCCTTGTTTACGTGTTCGGCTGGGCTGTCGAATTTGGCCGCCCATTCTCTGTGATGTTTTTTACGCTCTCCGATCCATTTCTTATCTTCTCCACTGGATAAGTGAAATCACACTTCAATATGGATTCATGCACACTAAGATACCTTCAGTATTTCAATCTTTTATGCTTTGGAAGCCTTAAAAATGGGGGGAAAGGATAATGTCTGCTCCAATCGGCATGTCAAACGAAAGTGGGGAGGCAGAGATTAATTCTTATCTAAGTGAAAATACAATGGTTGTGCTCTTTGCTGTGCTGTGCGCGCTCATTTCTATCCTAGGCCTCATTTCAACAATCCCCTGGCATTACATGTGGAGATCATATGAGGAGTATATGGCTGTCAGATTAGCAAACACAGGCTTGAAGAAGAAGAGCATTGAAGCACTGCCCTGTATTGTTTACAGCGAAGTGAGATCAGAGACAAATGTAGCAGAGTGCTCTGTGTGCTTGGCAGAGTTTGTGGAAGGTGAGAAAGTGAGAGTGTTGCCCAAGTGCAAACACAGCTTTCACATGGAATGTGTGGACAGATGGCTTGTTTCGCACTGCTCATGTCCCACTTGCAGGCATTGTCTTCTTCATAGCCTGCAAATGAGCACAAATCAAATGCAGTCTAGCAACTCACGGGCATGTACTGGGGAGCAGATCGATTCCGCGATATGAAGAGGAGAATATTATAAGAAATTGTTATTTTTGACAGGGTAGCATACGATTTACTGAAGTTCGATATAACGATTATCTGTATTAGATATTTTATTCTTTCACAGTTCATATAAATTTGAATTTCTAATTTTTGAGAATAATTTTTTGTTTTGTTTCAAGAATTATAGATGATGATCTGATACGTCAGAGACAAATAAAAACAACATAATATATTTTCAAAAACCAGAAGTTCAAAAAAGATTATCTGTATTATTATTTTTAATATTTGAAAGAATCAAAGTTTAGTCTGGTCAACATTCCCTTAAAACCTGAGAAATATTGAACATAGATAAAGGGTGAAAAAACATTTATGACATGTATTATTATTATGTCAATATCCGTTAATTGATGGTTATTGGGCTACCTTCCTTGCTAACTTACTCATAAAGTCTTCAGGTGACTGGACTTAAAGCTTGGCTGACACAGCCTATTAGTTGCTTGGTGTTTTTTTAATAATAGTTATCATGGTATTTTTAATATAATTGGTTGGTTTATAAAGAGTTCACAATGGATCAATTTATGTTTTTTGTAAAATTCAAAACAATAAAATGGATGAGGCTAAGATCGTGTCTTGGATGACTTTGACGGAATGGATACCCCTCAATGCTTGACTCTTAACTTAAGATCATATCTAAAACAGTGGTCAACCAAAAAAAATTGATTTAAATATTAATGTTCATAAGTTCATAGGTTTCTATTATTGTGGTTTTCCATAACTTAAGACTTATTTGAAATCCAAGCTTATAAGATACGAAGGTGGCTGAAAGGGTAAAGTTTAGAGCATTGGGCGTTAAAAAATGTATGCTATGTGGAAGAAATAATGGCTTTAATCCTCCAAAGAAAGATATGTCATTTCCCTCCGAGCAGTTGCCAATCGACTCGAACAATCACCAATGCCCCTATCATCTCCATTTACTCTCTTTAGCCTCTGCGGATGGTATACATTCCTTAACCATTGTCTATGTCTCCATCTTTTCATCCATCTCGATGCACCTCCTATCGACACCATCACCACTGGTGATAGATCCTCTTACAACTCAAAAATATGATAAATCTGTCAAATAACACTTAATTAACACCATTGCATCACACAACTTCCATTATTCCCCCAACCCCCTGTGGCCCCACGAATCTTCCGATGACCTTCCTAACCCAAAAATTCTCCCCATAACCTTGGCTTCCTCCCCGTAGCCTCCATTTTTCCCCTACCCTTGACGTCCTCATCCTATGGCCCTTCATAACCGCCCCACACCATTTAACGCCCCATGGATTCTTACCAAACCTTATGGATCCCATTCCCCAATATGTAGCCTCCTACACCATGGCCTCCCCTTCCCCATCTCTTACAAATCTTCTTCCCAAACTGTGGCTCCCATTCCCCAAATCCTAAAAACAAACATATAAAATAATTCCCAACATAAATCCATATCTCATTTTTACATTTGCCTAGGTGTCGATCCTCTTGCCCTTATTCATCATTGTTTTGCCCACTCAGATTTTCTACCATCTTCATGAACCATAATACCTACTCTCACAACACATTACACTAATTTTATTTTTTGTTCTTTCTCTTCATGTACTATACCTTTTCCTTCTCTTTTCATATTCTCACTTTGTCCTTTCTCTACTAATTAACTCTAGTCAAATTTGTAATCCCTCTAATTCTCTCATTGAATCCAAAAATCCTAGTGCACTTTTCCCGCACCTATCGACACTCTATTTGGTACACCTCACATATCATTGGTACCAAGATACATGAACCATAGATGCATACACCACCCTTTGTTGTACCTTCACAACAACACCCTTTTGCCATAGGTACAACCTATGAAAATTGGGTCATAGTGATGATGGATTTCTATCAAAAAGACTTTATAGATCTTGACAAACATATCGCTTTTGAAACTTGGCTTGTAGCGATGGCTGCTACCACTCCACTCCTACTACTCAATTTTGTAGCCTCCCAATATAACATTGATAAAATTATTTACCTCTTCAAAGGAAAACACCTCCTTTGCATAATCTCCATTTTTTGGTGCCTTCTTTTTATTTTTGTCTCCTCTTTATCAATAATTCTTGCTAAAAATCTATTAATCCCAACATGTATGGGATTATTCCACTAACAAACTACATTGAATTCCAACCTTCTCACACTATGTAGGCACTTCAGTCACATGTGTTGTATAAGTCACACTCACCTATAATCATGCCATCATCAAGTCTCCCATCCTTCATCAGTCAACCTCATCTTCTACACAATCTAGGTAATTAGTCAAATCTCTGAGCTACAATGACACTCATCTATTCTCAATTCGAGACCTACAGTTCTCCCGATCATGCATCATTATGTGAGATACATTGAAAGCTTATAGATCTGCCAGTCTTTCATTATAGTTGGTTCCCATTTGGGGCATGTTGACAATAGTGACACTACCATCTCTTGCTTCCATACATATATGTTTTTTATGGGCATCCTGACTATCAAACATGTTGTAGCTCATTGATTGATAACATCAAAACTCATCCATCACTATTATTCACATCCAACTCATCTATTTTGTCCATTGATTATTAAGTCTTTGTTCATCACATTATTCTTCCCAGTTTGGTAGAACTACATTGGACTAAGATCTTTTTAGGCTATGTAAGCAACACTTGATTAGTTATGGTGTCCAAGGAGAACTCAACCGCACTAACTAATTGTTCCTCTTTATCTCCTCATCACTTAATCTCTTCCTTTTCCTATTCATTTACTTTATTTATTTTCACTTGATAAATGCTTTGAGCTACACCCATCATCTTATATTGGGCCCACAAATCTTCCTGACATACATCCTTGCTCAGGTTATGCCAAAGGATTGTGGCCTTATTTATCCTATCATCATTTTATATTAGGTTGAATCTCACCCTCACATGCATTACTACTTTGGATACATCGATATATTACCATAAATTCACTTCAATTAGGTTTTCATCTCTCCTTAGCATGTGTCCTTATTTGGGATATGCCTAAAGCTTGCGGCCTTTTGTCTTGTCATCATCTCGTTGAAATTGGTTCCCCCTTGGAACATGTCGAAAATTGTGAAACCATAATTTTTGCCCCTTGTGCATATGTATTTACTTTGGGAATCATCAATTTGTAGTTCACTATGCTTATCAATTTCATATTCAATCCCACATCTTGCATCTCCATTCCCTTGTTATTCACACATTTCGACCCTCCTTTCTCATTTTGAGTGGCCATGTGTGTCATCCCTTATCGCATGTCCCTTCGAAGGGGAATCAAGTTTCCACTAACCTCATTAACATCCATTATTGTGTTTATTCTTTGAAATACCATTACTTCTTCCAGTTGTAATTCCCTTTCAAAGAGGGAGAAAATGTATACACTTAAATTTGTTCACCTCCTTAACATCATTAATTTTTCTTATTGTCTAATATGCCCCTTCACCTTATAAATTAATCAATCCATTAATTTACCTTAACCACATAATTAACCACTTTTTAGTTTCTAAATTTATCCTACATGCTAATTCTAAATATCCCATAATTGTTAAATTTAAAAACATAAGCTCCCAAAGGGAAGCCTATAGATTTCTAATCTCTAGAACTTTCCTTCCTCTAGAAATATATGATGGATGGAGATAATCTTCCTCCATCTTTTTAAAAATTGAGGGAATTAAATATAACCCTTGATTTTCCCTCCTCTTTTCATATAAATCAATGGTCACCCCCAAGTATGGAAATGAAGGGGCAATATCCAGAAATTAAGCAGTCTTATGCTATTTGAATCCTTCTAGCCATACTTCTAAACAAGAAGCCAAGCAATCACTAGTTATCCACCTATATCTATTACAACTATAGTTTTGAGTCCATCATAGGTAATTCAATAGTCCATATTTTTTCAAAATTATCTTTTAAGAATAGTCATGCTCATTGGGGATAAAGTTATGGCAGAGATAATGGTAAGAATATTGTATTAAACTTTTATTTGCTCTTGATTTATCTTCTTTGCATAGTGTCGAGACATGTATATATTTGGAATGGTTGCATGCAATTTCCTTTATTGAACTATATTTATCCGGAGGCTTATACGGTGGGGCAAATCCACAAGATTCATCTCACAAGAGACAAAAGAAAGAATATACTATTTGGCCTCATTCCAATGCTGACATGCATTTTGCAGACTATTATTTTAGGTTTTGATGTCCTTCATAGTTTTTGAAAATGCTCTTCATTGGGAGGTTGGTATATTATGTTTATGTGTGGAATTTGTGTTATCCCTAAGTGAGGAGGAGGAAAATAAACCATTTTTAGGTTTTAGATCTTCATGCTCATTTCTCTTTGCAAAAGGTACTTAATTTTTTGTAGATGGGTGAATATTGGGTTTGACTTTTTTCTAAAGAAGGGTGTTTTTTTGGGCAATGGACAAGTGTGATCGAGGATTCCAAAAGACTAGAAAAGGAAGTATGCTTCATGCGAGTTATAGCGGAGCATATAAATACTGAAAGGAAGTGGAAGGGAAGAGATCCTTTGCCAATTGTCAATAATTGTCTTCAAAAGTAGGAACTACTCTTGAAATCCACTGAAGAAGCATTAAATCACCACCAATAAATCAAAGACAAAAAGTGATTTGGTCATTTTTATCATTTGTTTTACCTTAGTTGATCGAGCATAATGAGACAAATTACGGATCCTAGGTATTCTGAACAACACATACTTTCCTTTCTTAAGATTCTATTGAAACTTTCCCTTTGCCAACCTGGATTTCATGTCCAATCTAGTTTATGATATTCCATCTCAGTAGTTATGGATTCATGATGGGATAGTTACAATAATAAAAAAAGATAAATACATTAATCAATTGACTGCAATATGTGTTAGACTAAACAACTCAATAAATGTTGTACAAGCAACTCAATAGATGAAAAAATTAGAAGCAACCAAGAATATTTGGATAATATAAAAATGAACTATATTTGGACCCAAATAGCTCCTCACAATTTATTTATATATCTACTATATATATTTTACCTCTCTACTATGTGCTTTCGGGCATAGAAATTCCTATGATGAGGCAATAAATATTAGATCCTTAAACTTCAAATGTATAAAGTGAGGTTATAAATTAAAATAAAACTTATGGAGTAGAAAGAAGGGAGTAATATTACCACATTGACCAATGTCGTAGCTGCTTAGCAAGGTGTTATATATCTTGGTCAAACACTTGTTGAGTGGCATCACAATAGAATTATTAAGACATTTTTTCTCAGTTGTTGGCACCACACAAGAGAGGGTCTATCTAGTTACACGTATTTCTCATCTCCTCTTACAAAATCCATGCACACATATAATCGTTGGGGTCAAATGACTATTTTCACTTCTGGTTCTCTTTCCCACTATATTTCTTGATCTCATTATTATGTCCCACTGTGAAAGGTGCTGAAGTGAACGGTGGGTTTGCAGTACACATGTCCATAGCCGAGCATGCAATGTGAGCTTTTAGCATGCAAAGTGTAAAAGGTGGCATAATGTAAAATTTTGTATTCCCTAATAGTCTTTTCTATGTTTTGTATTAATATTACATTATATTTATAATATTGATAAAAATAGTAAATAATAATATAAGATTATATATATATATAGAACATAAATGTTATTATAAAATAATAATTAATAATTACATATTAAACATAACAATACATAATATGAAAATATATTAATATTATAATTATAATAAAAATTGTAATTTTAATTATATGTTAGATTATTAATATTCTTAAGAGAGAAATATAATATACATAATAATATATAATAGATAATTATCATAATATAATAATTATACAAGATTCTATAAATTGCATAAATGTTAATTCTCTTGATGCTTTTGGTTGTAGAATTAAGAAAGGCAAAACAAGAAAAGTGATTGGCTCACTTAAAGATACATGTTGGTTTATTAATCACGTCGTTTAGCTATAGCTACCAAGCAAGGTAGGTGGATGTCAATTTGTTTTCAATTGTTAATTTATTGGGTTTTGAACCAATGTTTAGACATTTAGAATATTGTACATATTTTAGATAGTTGTTGAATTTACATGACTTGCATCCATAAAAAGGGGCACATAGCTTGCAAGGTAGAGGATTCTTTCATTAGACGTTTACTATTGTGAACAGTTAACAAAGATAACATGACACTGATTTGATTATGAAAAGGCTCCATGTCCGATGTGCAACTCAAATCACCACAACAATGCCAATGATATGGAGAGAAAACATTAAGGTTCCGAAATATGTATCATGACTTATGTTTGCCTATGTTTCCAATATATTGACACATACAAAAATTATGACAAATCCATTCAGAACTTGCAAGTGGTAAATTTTTTAAAGTGAGCTAATGATAAAGTATTTCATGTGATACAATACACCAGAGGACTCATATTATACACATATCCTGACTTCAAGTAAATTTTTGGATTTACATACCTTGCACCCATTACAAAGGGGTTTGTAACTTGTAGGGTGGTGGCATCTTTTATTAATTATGTTCTATTTGATTATGGAAAGAATCAACCTCTGATTTATCGGTTGAATCAAGATTGCAATGATGTTGATGTGGAGGAAATACATTAAGGTTATGGAACTGATCTTGTTGCTTTTATTGTAGTTGAAGTGAGTACCGACATTTTTATAAATTGTATGCCAGATGTATGTAAAACAGGTATCAATCATGATACAATGTGCATGTTGTGGTAGAAGAGTCACTAGTTGAAAGAAAAGGTGGTCAATTGGTTATCATTCCCAAGTGACAGTGAGAGTTGGTAGGTTTAATTATCATACAGTAGGGTGTGTTAATGTTGTACAATAAAAAAGAGAATATACTTCACAAATGAAAAGAAAACACTTATAAAAGAAAATCACAAAAATTACATATACATTTCTTTTGATGTAACTTAGACCTACATGCAATTTTTGCATTCCAAAAATACTCTACCCTTTATGGGATGCAAAGAATCCTACACATCTATTGATTGCTCCTGGTTATATCTTGATTCTTCATTAAACAAATTATTTGACAATTTGTGGGTATTTCTAATTGACACATTTGATTTGGTTGTATTTTTGACTAAGTTTTTAGATATACGTTGTTATGGGATAATAGGATATTGCTTATAATACATGTTTACATCGCTGTGATTTAAATATAGTGTATATGTTTACATTACAAACATGTTGATGTGTTATTTCAGTTATATTTTATGTTATATATTTACTATGTTGATATGATCTAAGTACATACGTGTTGTGAGATTGATGCATGAGAACTCATCTTTTAAAGCATAACAAAGGGAGATTATCATAAAAAAGGGTGACGTTGATGGAGATGTTGGAGGATGACAAATAAACTGATGAGAACCTTGCACACACCACAATAGTTAGCACATGTTAGAATGCATAGTGAAATGGGTAAGATAGTATGCTTATTTCTGAAATACATTAGATAGTTAATGTTTATGATTAACTCAGCATAAGGTAAATGATTTATAATTTATTTTGCATAATTAGTGCGTTTGATCATTAATGCTAATGAAATAATTATTAGCATAATTAAATTTAAAAATCTAAATTATTAATTAATGAAATTGTCATTATTATTTATGACAAAAAAATATCAATTAAATTATTAAATTGAAGATTATCTCTAATTTATGTTGAAAGAAATAAAAATTAGAAATTAACCCAAAAAAAGGGAAAATAAAAAAAAATAATAAAAAGTAAAAAATTAAAAATAAAAGAATTAAAATTATGAAAAACTAATGACATAAATATATTTTAAAAAAAAAACAAAAGAAAAATAAAACATAATAAAAATCTAAAACAAAAAAAAATCCTTAAGGACTATGCCTATCTTATGATAATAGAAATTAGAAAACAAAGAGGAGAGAATCATAAATATTTTGGAGGAGAAAAATTAAGGGAAAGAGAGTAGGGAAAAATATGTGTAGCACAACCAATATTTCGAGCTCAATTTGTCAAGTAGGCAATATTTTCAATTCCAATATATGATCATAAAAAATTATGTATTTATAAACCTGTTTCATCAAGTATTTAGAAAAAACAGGGAAATTTGAATATATAGTTAAAATATATATTATAATGAAAACTATATACAAATCTATATTCCACTATCATATAAATAACTTGATGGCATCATATAGTGGTTATATTAACAATTTCAGCTTTATGTCATGCTTCATACAATCACTGCATATATATTAATGGCATCATTATTGTTTTGTCTCTAGCCTATTTAATTTATTTAGTATATTGGTAACTAAATTACTTAAAACCTTAGCCTATGTTTTATTCATGTGGTAGCATTAACTTTGTGGTAGCATAGGGGATTACATGTTAATAAAATTACTATAATGACCATTTGTAATATATGCCATGATTCACATATTCCAGCAGACTTTATTATACTCTGTTGAAATCTTATCAGTAAAATTAATTGTAAATATTATCTCATATATGCACAAGGACCTTTAGCATACAAGGCAAATATTCATTAATCGCATATTTGAACATACAGGTCTAGAAAGGCTATGATTATCCCATATGGATATAATTGAATCATCATATCGGATAATGGCATATATATGATCCCCATACTCATGCCCGTAGGGAGGAATTGGGCTTGAATTTGGGTCTAGATTGATTGGGCATTTTGTAAACTTTGTAAACGAACAGGTGTAATATTATAGGGGATGTAGTATTATCATAGGGCCACTTGATTTCGGTTGCATGGAGTTTCATACGGTACCCTGACAATCTCTGATGTGAATTGTGATTCATATGGTGACTGCATGTTTTGATTATCAGCGTTTATAAAACATGATTTTCATCGTTGTACATTCCTTTATCAGGGTTTATGATAAATATATGGCATCATATTTTCCAGCATGTTTGAGTGAGTGATGGAGTCGCTGCAATTTCTTCCAAACCTATTATGGATCGTTGTTATTATGCTGTCTCCAGGCAGGGTCGCTGATGTATATTTTTAGTCTATTTTATATAAAAGAATCGCTGCATATATAAATCCCAGCTCCTGCAATGGTTAGTGAGTCGATTTGTATTTTAATATATAGCTTGCATTATTTATTGAGTCGATGGAATTAAGTAATGGTGTCTTTGTTTAATTATTCTCAGGGTATTATGTATATAAATAAGTAGGCGATATTCAGAGCGTATAATTTATGACAAATAAGAAAGTCACCATATGTAAGGGAGTATCCCTTTTTCTGTTTGGACATTATTTAGTGGAGTAATTTAGCATGTTTTGATGGCTTTAGAAAAAAAAGGTTATAGAACCTTCAGCGCCTTAAGTTTTCAAAGAGGAGTTAATTCTATTGTAAGTTCTGTATAAGATTTTTATCAGTAAGATATTAAGGAAAAAGGCTTTTCAAAGATTTAAAGTTTGAGTTTTGCCTAAAATGAGTGGAATTACTTTATACTGTTATTTGAATTCAAATAATAATTGAATTTGTATATAATAATAAACCATGAGTTTTACGGTATGGAGGTTTATATCAGTGAACTTTTAACTTAAATAATTATGGACTTTTATAAAATCTTTAAATTGTCTAAGAATGATGGTTTAGACTATAAATCGTAGTCAAATTACATGAGATTATAACAATTGAATAAACTTGGAAAATTTTCTTTTGAAAATATAGATAATTGTTAGTGTTAATATGGTTTATAATGTATATCTATATATAGGAGCATATTTTTACCATTATAGTTTCACGGATGGATTATAGACTATATTATAGAATTATGAATAATAAAGCTTAATAAATGCATGCATTCAAACCTTTAAAACATATAACAAATGCTAGTTTGGATTTCTCTATGTTACATGTGTATTGAGACTCGTTTTATTATATCTAGTAGTTTGTATAAGAAATTATGTTTCTTTGAATTTATTACTTTATTAGTTTAGTTGTGATACTTAGTAGTTATGTTTAAATGACTAGACTACGGTAATATGAGTTATCATAGGGTGTAAAATGTTTGGAAACTAATTGTGGTAGTTAGAATCTACAATTAATTGAGTATTTTTATCTAGATGATATTAATTATAGTAATTATTTCTAGTATGAGATAAATAATAATATAAGATTCATTCATACGTTTGACGGAATAAATATATACTTTAATTATTCTTATATTTAACATGTTATGTGATATGAATGTTATTAAGATGTAAATTGTATGAATCTTGTGATTAAATTATATTTCACCAATCTGCATTGCTAATACTGAGTATGGAGTGAGAAAGACTTTACTAGATTACTTGAATCACAATACCAGAGAAAGAAAATATGATCAAGTGGTATGTATGAATTGGATTAATCGATAGATCGTTATTATTTATTATTCTTAAAACTTTAACCAAGATATATTTAATGAGATATTATTATTTCATAAGTATGATTTACATGTCTGTGCAATATCTTATAATAGATTAGGGTATCTATGATACATTACATGTTTAGTTTAAAAATCATATAATATATGAGTACTTGCTTGTCTTTCTAGATTCCCGCACCATCACTACTTATTCATCTACAAAAAGAGGGTCATTTCATGATGAAATTAGTGTGGGGATCATTGGTCTATGGTTGATGTGGAAAAGCACTCGGATCATTCTCTCCCTTGCCATAGCAATACTACTTATCAATACGACACTTTAAATTACCACATATACTAGAGTTCAGAAACTATATTCTGGAGGAGTTAGGTATCTTATATGTACACCGTATTCTATTGTACTTATTATTGAATATTATCATGAAGAGTTGTAATTACTTATTATTTTACATTGACAGTGGTGACTATAGACTTGTATTGGTTATGACTAAGTTAATGTAATTACTGTCTATATTCATATTATGATGTGTCCTCATGATATTAAAGATTAGTGATATATGATGTAATACACTTTGTTTAATTTTATCACATTTTGAGTATTTCATGTGATCTATGTTTAAATTCTCATGCTGTAATCTATTTTTATTATATGTGTTTAATTAAAAAAATCATGTATTTCTAGGTAGATTATAGTGAGGATGTTACATGTAGTATCATAGCTATGGTTCGAACTGTAGGACCTAATGAATCCACTAATATTTTCATATTTTTCTGTTGATAAAAATAAAGATGATCAAATCTAGCATTTTTGGAGATTATCCATTGAATATTAATTATAGCAAACCATCCATTTGATCCTCACTGATTTACCACTGAGAAGTCAAAAAAGATGGACCAGATTTTCATAATCATGAATGAGACTAGGGATCAAATTATAGCTCTTGAATAGGTGGTTCATTGCTAGGAAAATGAAAAACAATATGACATCCCTGAAGAGCATCCCACTGAGTTGGATAATCCTCAAGATAGTATAGCTTAGATAACTATGAAGTTGGTTAGAGACATGAAGAAGGTGAACCCACCTAGGTTTGATGGGACTGTTTTGGGAGATGGAGCTGAGGCATAGTTGAATGAGATGAAGAATTATGTTGAGATTCATAACTACTTTGAGGTCACCAAGGTAGTATAGGGAGCATACTAGTTAGTTGGTGAGGTAGCTACGTGGCAGGCCGAAAAGAGGTTGAAAATGAATCTTAACTCAACCAACATTATTTGGGATCAGTTTGTAGATTTATTTAGGTCATGATGGCTACCACATTTAATTTAATTAGAAGCTCACATATTTATAAAATATGATACAGGGTGATTTGTTAGTAAATGAGTACTAGGGGTAGTTTACCAAAATTTTGAAGTATGTGCCTCAACATCAGGGAGATGAGCAGTTTAGAATCAATATATTTATCATGGATTTGAGGCCTTAGATTGGTGGAGAGGTGGATGTTCATAGACCTTCTACAATGGACTAGGTCTTTCATAAGGTGGACAAACATGAGCAGAAGTTGAATTTTCTTTCTCAAGGCAAGGACAAGTTCAAGAAAAAATTTAAAAATTTTAGATCAATATTTAAAAATTAAGAATTAGAATTAGAGGATTGGAAACTCTAAAAAGTAGTTTAAAATTCAGAATGCCAAGTTCAACAATGGTTCAGATTACAAGAAATATGATAATAGATCTAAAGGTGGTTTCAAGAGAAACCAACAGAGTTATAGAAAGGGACCACCTGAAGGTTATTTTATTTGTAGAGGTGACCATTATGTTCGTGATTTTTTTAGGACAAGTCAAAGGGAAAATGTCTTAATCCTCAGTAAGAAAGTTTTTATTACCATATTCATACACTAGTCAAGAATCAGTAAGTTAAATATCAGGCATTACCCATAGAGCTATCATGGATTTTATTTAACCATCCACTTTTCATTTTGATAGATATAGGAGCCACAAATTATTTTATAGCTCTTAAGATGATTAGCAAGTTAACTAAAAAATTGGTGTAATGACAAATGCAGAGTCAGTACAGTATGAGAATGATTCAAAAATCATGGTTGACAAGTGTTTAGTCAAAGCAAAGATTATGTTATCCAAATTCATAATAGTTGTAGATCTATATATAACACAATTATGGTCATATGATTTAATCTTAGGAGTCAACTGGCTTGCAAAAAATAAAGCCAAGGTTGATTGCTACTTGAAAAAGGTTGAGTGTTTTGATGATTTTGGAAATTAGACACAAATTCAACATGAGAAGAGAGAGTTGAAGCTTATGTAGATTTTTTAAATACAACTTAAGAGGGCTCAGGAAAAGGGGTACCAAGCATTTATCATCAAGATAAATGAAATGGAGGAATATAAGGAGCTATTTTTTGAAGATTATCTATTTCTTAGATATTTTCATGATGTGTTTCCAGAAAAATTATTGGATTTACCTCCTATATGGGAGTTTATTTTTTCTATCGACATCATATCTGGTTCAAAACCATAGTCTAAAGCACCATACAAGATGACAACCATTGAGTTGGTTGAATTAAGGCTCAACTTCAAGAATTTTTGGCTAAAGGGTTGATCAAGCAAAGTGTGTCACCATGGGGTACACCAAATGTCTTTCTCAAGAAGAAAGATGGTATCCTTTGATTTTGCATTGATTATAAAATGTTGAACAAGATAACCATAAAAAATAGGTATCTACGATCTTGTATAGATGATCTTTTTGATCAAATGTAAAGAGCAAAAATATTTTTTAAAATTGATATTCAAGTGAGATACAATCAATTGATGATTGAAGATGAGGATATTTTAAAAATAACATTCAAAACTCGTTACAGGCACTATGAGTTTACAATGTTACCATTTTAGCTGATTAATGTTCTGACAACATTGATGAATCTCATGAACAATGTATTTAAAGATTAACTTGATCACTTTATTCTAGTTTTTCTGGATGACATTCTTATCTATTTAAATAATGAAGAGGAACACCCTCAACATATAAAACTGGTTCTGCAGTAGTTGTGGAAGCACAAGATATACGACAAATTGTTTAAGTGCACAGTTTTTTAGGAAAGAGTCCAATATTTGAAACATTATCTTTGTAGATGGTATCTCAATAGGTCCAAAAAAAATTAGAGTCATCATGGAATGGCCAACACGGAAGAATATGCATGAGATAATAATTTTCATGGATTTAACTAGCTATTACAAGAAATTCATTTCAAACTTTTCTAAGATAGCTAATCCAATTACTTCCTTGCAATGGAAGAACCACAATTTTATTTGGTCAAATAAGTTTGAAGTAGATTTCTAAGAGTTGAAAAAAGGCTTACTTTCACATCGGTATTAAGAGTTCATGATCCTAATGATCAATTTTAAGTGATCATATTTATTTTAAGAGATGATTAGGAGTCCTTATTTAAGATGGTATAGTGGTGGCTTAAGAATCATGAAAGCTAAAGCCATATGATTTGAATTATTCCTCTCATGATTTAAAAATTTCAACAACTATGCATGATTTTCAAGTGTGATGGCATTACTTGTTGGGAAAACCTTTTGAGTTCAAGATGGATAAATAGATGCTAACTTGAGTTTTTATCTGATTATAATTTTGATGTCAACTATATCAAAAGTAAGAAAAATCAAGTAGTCGATATCTTTAGTCTCAGAAGGTATATAACATCTATAACTACTATCAGGAGTAATTTTAAAGATCGAGTGATTGATTTCTCACCAAGAGACAATTTCTATAATCAAATTAGAAAAATATTATTTGAGAATGTTCATAATAATTGGTATAAATGATTCAGATTGGAGAGTGATGGTCTCCTTTATTACAATGGAAGGATGTATGTTCCAAATCAAAAAAATTATAAAACACAATGCTAAAATAATTACATAATGCTCTATATTCAGGACATCCAGATATAACCAAGTTCATGGCAGAGTTTAGATCACTGTATTTATGGAAGGGAATCAAGAAAGATATAGTGGATTATGTATCATGTTGTCTAAAATTTTAGTGATTAAAATTTGAGCATGTGCATCCAATTGGATTGTTATATCCACATGATATACCAAAATAGAAGTGACAGGTGATCAGTATAGATTTTATTCAAGGTTTACTAATGTTATGAAATATGCATGACATGATCTTGGGAGTTGTTGATAAACTAACCAATGTGGCTCACTTTATACCATGAATTTGATAGATGATGCACCTACCCTTGCAAATAAGTTCATAAAAAAAGTGTATAGGTTGCATGAATTTATAGAGAAGATCATTTTATTTAGTGATCCAAAAATGACTTCTAGATTTTGAGTAACTATGAATTTAGCTTTTGGTACATAACTTAATTTTAGTACAATATATCACCCAGAGACTAATGGATAGACTAAGAGAGTTAATTAAGTGTTAGAAGATCTTCTTCATATGTATTGTATAGATCAGTACTACAAGTAAGAAGATTATCTTTCATTGGTTGATTTTATATATAAACACTCACACCAATTAACTTTGAAAATGACACCAGTTGAAGCACTTTACGGGGGAAGGTGCAAGAAACCCATTAGTTGGAACAAGTTAGAGCACATAGTAGTCTTTAGACTTGAGATGCTTTTAGAAATGGAAGAGCAAGTTAGATTAATCAGGTAGATATTGGTCAAGGTTAATGATAGACAAAAAATTTATGTAGATCTAAAGAGGATAAAAAGACACTTTGCAATAGGTGATAAAGTGTTTTTATGGATTAAGCCACGTAAAAGATCGATTAAATTTGAGAAATCAACAAAATTGTCATCAAGATATGTGGGACCCTTCAAGGTGTTAGAAGTGGTCAATATTGTAGTGAATGGGTTTGCATTTCCACCAACCTTAACTTTATTACATAATGTCTTTCATATTTTTTATCTTAAGAAGTATATAGTTAACTCTACATATATGTTGGATTGGAATTCTTTAAAAGTTTTGGATTTTAGGGTGGTCACCGTAGAACCAATCAAGTAATTGATACACACAAATTTTGTTTGCATAATAGAGATAAGTCATAGTGCAAGATCCAGTGAGACCAATACTCTGAGGATAGTGCAACTTGAAACTATGATGATTTTTTTAAAAAATTTGAAAATTTATTTGCATGATTAGATACTATTATACTATGTTACTTTTAGCTAAATAATATTTTTAATTCAAAACTTATATTTGAATAAGAGTTATCTAGAACAATGACTAGATATAGAAGTGAAAGATGTTATATTATGATTCCTCACTAAGTAAACTATTTGATTATCCATTAATATTTTTAATTAACATATTTGATTTGGTTGTATTTTTGACTAAGTTTTGAGATATATGTTGTTATGAGATAGTAAGATATTGCTTAAAATACATGTTTGCATTATTGTGAGTTAGTTATAGTGTATGTGTTTATATTACGAACATGTTGATATGCTATTTTAGTTATATTTTATGATGCATATTTATCATGTTGATATGATCTAACTACCTATATATTTTGAGGTTGATGTAGGAGAACTCATCTCCCAGAATATGTTGGAGGGAGAACATCATCGAAGAGAATGATGTAGATAGAGATGCCAAATGATTAAAAAATTGATAAGAATCCTACACATCACAATAGTTAGTACATGTTAAGATGCATAACAAAATAGGCAACATAGTGTGTTTATGTATGAATTGCATTAAATAGTTAATTTCCATGATTCGTTAAGCATAGATTAAATGATTTATAAATTTATTTTGTGTAATTATTACATTTGATCATTAATGTTAGTGAAAACATTATTATCATAATTAGATTTTAAAATCTAGATTATTAGTTGCTGAAGTTGTCATTAAAATTTATGATAATAAAAGATGTTAATTAAATTATTAAATAACAAATTTTCTCTAATTTATGTTGAAAGAAATAAAATTTGAAAATTAGCATGAAAAAAATAATAAAAAAGTAAAATTAAATAAGAGGACCAAAATTAAGAAAAACTAAAGCTTTAAAATATAACAAAAACAAAAAGAAAACAAAATCAAACATCTAAAACAAATAAAAATCCTTAAGGACTACATCTATATTATAATAATAGAAATTATAAAAAAAAAAGGAGAGAATCATAAGTATTCTGGAGGAGAAAAATTAAGGGAAAGAGAGCAGATAAAAGAGAAGCGTAGCACAACTAGAAGGAGAGAAGATAGAGGAAAAAGGGAAGCGTAAGAAAAGATTTTTAACTCAATTTTTTAGGCAAGCAATGTTTTCAATTCTAATATATGATCATAAAAAATTAAGCATTTATTTATCTATTTCATCAAGTATTTAAGAAAGACTGTAAAACTTGGATATATAATTAGCGTATATATTATAATTGAGACCATTTACAAATATATATTCCACTATCATTTAAATAACTTGATGACATCATATAGTGTGTATATTATCAATTTCAGCTTTATGTCGTGCTTCATACAATCATTGTATATATATTTATGGCATCATTATTGCTCTGTCTCCAACCTATTTAATTTATTTAGTATATTGGTAACTAAATTAATTAAAGTTGTCACCTATATCTTATTCGTGTGGAAGCATTAACTTTGTGGTAGTATAGGGGATTAAATGTTAATAAAATTACTATAATGACCATTTGTAATGTATATGCGATGATTCACATATTCCAGTAGAGTTTACTATACTTTGTTGAACTTTTATTAATAAAATTAATTGCAAATATTATCTCATATCTGCATAAGGACCTTTAACATTCAAGGCAAATATTCATTAATCGCATGTTTGAACATATAGGGGTAGAAAGGCTATGATTATCCCATATGGATATAATTGAGTCACCATCTTTGATGATTGTATATATATTATCCCCATACTCATACCTATAGAGAGGAATTGGGTGTGAATTTTGGTCCGGATTGATTGGGCAATTTATAAACTTTGTATATGAATAGGCATAATATTATAGGGGATGTAGTATTATTATAGGGCCACTTGATTCCGGTTGTGTATAGTTTCATACGTTAACTTGGAAATCACTAATATGAATTTTGATTCATATGGTCACTACATGTTTTAATTCTCAACATTTATAATATATGATTTGTATCATTGTACATTTTGTAGTAGTATTTTGAGCACACTATGAATTAAATAAGTTAATTCAAACTTAAAAAACAAATTACGTGTTAGGAAATATTCATAAAATAAATCAAAATGACATAGACTTTATCAAATTTTTGAGTTGCATAATTAAATGGGTAATATAGTGTGTTTATTTCTGAGTTGCATTAGATAATTGATTTGCATGTTTTGCTAAGCATAAGTTAAATGATTTATGAATTTATTTTATGTAATTAGTCTATTTGATCATTAATGCTAGTGGAAACATTATTAACATAATTAGATTTACAAATATAAATTATTAATTAATAAAATTATCAGTAAAATTTATGACAATAAAAGATATTAATTGAATTATTAAATTACATATTTTTTGTAATTTATGTTGAAAGAAATAAAATTTAAAAATTATTATGAAAAAAAGAAAAAATGGAAAAACATGATAAAAAGGTAAAAATAAATAAGAGAACCAGAATTAAGAAAAACTAAAGACATAAATATATTAAAAAAATTAACAAAAACAAAAACAAAATAAAATCAAACATATAAAACAAAGAAAACTCTTTAAGGTCTACGCCTATCTTGTAATAATAGAAATCAGAATAAAAAAGAAGAGAGAATCAAAAGTATTTTGGAGGAGAAAAATTAAGGAAAACAGAGAAGACAAAAGAGAGGCGTAACATAATCAAAAGGAGAGAAAACAAAGGAAAAAGGGAAGCGTAGAAAAATATTTTTAACACAATTTATCAAAAAAGCAATGTTTTCAATTCTCATATATAATCATGGAAAATTAGGCATTTATATCCCTGTTTCATCGAATATTTAAAAAAATACTATAAAACTTGGATATATGGTTAGTGTATATATTATAATGGAGACTATATACAAATCTATATTCCACTATCATATAAATAACTTGATGGTATCATATAGTGGGTATATTAACAATTTCAGCGTTATGTCATGCCTCATACAATAATGTATATATATTAATAGCATCATTATTGTTCTGTCTCTGACCTATTTAAATTATTTAGGATTTTGGTAACTAAATTACTTAAAGTCATCGCCTATATGTTATTCATGTGGTAGCTAGGGGATTGGATGTTACTAAAATTACTATAATGACCATTTGTAACATATATGCAATGATTCACATATTCTAGCAGAGTTTATTATACTTTGTTGAACTTTTATCCTTTTTTCTGTTTGGACATTATTTAGTGGAGTAATTTAGCATGTTTTGGTGGCCTTAGGAAAAAGACATTATAGAACCTTTAACGCGTTAAGTTTTCAAAGAGGAGTTAGTTATATAGTAGGGTCTCTATAAGAATGCTATCAGTATAATATACTAATTAAATAAAAAGGCTTTTATTTAATAAAAAAGCTTTTAAAAGATTAGAAGTTTGATTTTGCCTTAAATGAGTGGAATTACACTACACTACTATTTGAACTTAAACAATAATTGAATCCGTATATAATAATAAATTATAAATTTTGAATATGCGAGCTTATATTAGTGAACCTTTAAATAATTATGGACTTTTATAAAAGCCCCAAATTGTCTAAAAATGATGGTTTAGACAATAAATCGTAGTCAAATTACATGAGATTATAATGATTGAATAACTTTGTGAAAATTGTTTTTAAGAATATAGATAATTGTAAGTGTTAGTATGCCTAATAACGTATACATGTACATAAGACTGTATTTTATGGTTATAGTTCCATGAATGGATTATAGACTATATTAAATAATTATGAACAATAAATCTTAATGAATGCATGCATTCAAACTCTTAAAATGTATAACAAATATTATTTTGAATTTCTCTATATTACATGTGTACTGAGACTTGTTTTGCTATATCTAGCTGTTTATATAAAAAATTATGTTTCCTTAGATTTATGACTACTTTATTACCCTGATTGTGGTACTTAGTAGTTATGTTTAAATCACTAAACTATGGTAATATGGGTTATCATTAAGTGTAAAATATTTAAAAATTAATTATGGTAGTTAAAATCTACAGTTAAATGTGTATTTTTATTTGGATGGTATTAACTGTAGTCATTAATTCTAGTATGAGATAGATAATAATGTAAGATTCATTCATACATTTGACGAAATAAATGTATATTTTGATTACTCTTACGTTTAGTATGTTATATGATGTGAATCCCAGTAGGATGTAAATTGTATGAATCTTGTAGTTATTATGTTTGCCCAATTTACATTGCTGATACTAAGTATGGAGTGAGATGAATTTTACTAGCTTACTAACATCACAATCTCAGATGAAGGTAATCCGATCAAGTGGTGTGTATAAATTTTATTAACCTATAGATCACTATTATTTATTATTTTTAAAATTTTGACCGAATTATGTTTAATGAGACATTATCATTTCATGAGTATGATTTACATGTTTGTGCAATATCTTTCAATAAAATGAGTTTTTTATGATACACTGCATGTTTAGTTTAGAAATCATACAACACACAAGTACTTTCTTGTTTCTCTAGATTTTTATGCTATTACTATCTACTCATCTACGAAGGGAGGGCCATTCCCTGATGAGATCAGTGTAAAGAATCATTGGTCCGTGGTTAGTGTAAAAAGTACTTGGATGATGCTCTCTCTCCCCATAACAGTGCTTTCTTATCAATTTGACACTTGAGATTGTCATAAATACTAGAGTTTAAGAACTATGCTCTGAGAGAGTCATGTATCTTATATGTACATTGTATTATATTGTACTTACTATTAAATATTGCTCTAAAGAGTTGTAATTAATTATTACTATACATTGACAATGGTGGCTATAGACTTGTATCAATTGTGATTGAGTTAATGTAATTATTGTCTATATTCACATTATGATGTGTTCTCATGATATTAGAGATCAATGATATATGATATAATATGATTTGTTTGTTGTTATCACATTTTGAGTGTTTCATATGATCTTTGTTTAAATTCTCACGGGGTAATCTATTTTTGATATATGTGTTAAATTTAAAAAAAAGATGTATTTCTAGGTAGATCCTAGTGGGGATGTTACAATCCTATTACACGAGGTAATTGTCATAAGATGCTTATAAAAAAAATATGGGTTCTAAACATACATAAAGTACAAATAATGACAATAAAGTAACAATTGACATTGGAAATATTGATTGTCAACGCTTAATATATAAATCTTTGAAAATCAGAGAAAAAAGATTGATAGAATTACCTCTTCCACAACATTCATAAGAACTCTAGCTTTGTAACTATTGTTATAAACAATAATAAATAAATAAAAAATCTATGTAACTATTATTATATACACAACATTTTGTAGCTTCTACACTTTCAACATTAATATATATTCTAAAATCTAATATAATATTAAAATATATATTATATAATCTAAAATTTATATAAATCATATAAAATATATAATATTCACATAGAATATATAATAAAATTTTGATATATAGAATTATTATAATAAATATTATATAATATTTATATAATAAGAGTTATACAAAAATGTCATGGAAAAGATAGTAGTCATTTGTTGTAAGTATATAATTTATTGAGTTGAAGAGCAACTAGATGTAATTATATAAAGGTAATCAAATAAAATGGTGATTTTATTATGTGGCTTGAACTCAAAGAGATGTACAAGGTAGTGAAAAACAAAAAGAAGCAACAGGTACCAACTTGTTGCCATCCATTAGCAATGTTAATTTGTTAATTTCAACATTTAATAGTTGTTCAACTCATAACAGAGCTCAATCATCCCAAGTCCACCATGTTCACCATTATATATTCTCTGAAATTAGAATACTACAACCAAGTTCTACACATACATATTTATATATAAGAATTATAGTCTAAGGACTTTATGCAATTATAAGAGACGCATATGTATTTTTATGTTTCTTGAATGCAATGAGCACAGAGAGATAGCAGATGCAATCCCTTCAGTTTAGAATTGAGAAGAACAACAAAAGTTTATCTCTGCCAAGTGTATAACATTGATGTGTTAAACAATTCATAAATAGTGTCTACATTAAGAAATTCGCTTATAAAATACTATTTTTTTAATCGCATCACTCCATCATGATGAATTGTCGCTGTCATAAATTAAATTTCCACATCTTATCCACAGACCGTATTTTACTTACATGATTTTTGAAGAGCCAATATATAAACAAAAATGATGTGCATATTATATTTGCAAATGTCCTTTTAATAAGAATCATTAAAAATTGAAAGTCACTATTCATGGTCTATAATAAAATAAAGGTGTAAGTTTAACAATTGAAAGATTAGAGGGGTTCACCGGCCACTTTTTCTTCTGAGTCCAGCTCGACTATATTAATTCTGTTAATTGACATCACACCATCATGTTCAGCTGGGCTGTCAAATTTGGCCGCCCATTCACTGTGATGTTTTTTACGCTCTTTGATCCATTTCTTATCTTCTCCACTAGATAAGTGAAGTTGCATTCATTTAGATTCATCCACACTAAGAAAGGACTTCAAATTTGATTTATACACTTACTGATCTATGCATATTCATTAAGTACTTCAATCTTTTATGCTTTAGAAGCCTTAAAAATTAGGGGAAGAATAATGTCTGCTCCAATCGACATGTCAAACAAGAGTGGGGAGGCAGAGATTAGTCCTCATCTGAGTGAAAATATAGTGGTTGTGCTCCTTGCTGTGCTCTATGCACTCATTTCTATCCCAAGTCTCATTTCAGTACTCCCCCTGGCATTACATATGGAGGTCATATGAGGAGTATATGGCTGTCAGATTAGAAAACACCGGCTTGAAGAAGAAGAGCATTGAAGCACTACCCTATATTATTTATAGAAAAGTGAGATCAGAAACAAATGTAGCAAAGTGCTCTGTCTGCTTGGCATAATTTATGGAAGGCGAGAAATTGAGAGTGTTGCCCAAGTGCAAACACAGTTTTCACATGGAATGTGTGGATATATGGCTTGTTTCACACTACTCATGTCCCACTTACATGGATTATCTTCTTTATAGCCTACAAATGAGCATAAATCAAATGCAGTCTAGTAGCTCATGGGAGCAGATAGATCTTGCGAGATGACTGGAGTTTGACATAATGATTATCTATATTGTTTTTTGATATCTGTAAGAATCAAGGTTTAGTCTAGTGACCTAAAACTTATACAATTCTAATTTTTAAATGGTGAGCCACCCCTTTAACCATTTAATTGACTATGTAAATATAAAAGTGACAAGTCCTTTAAAACCTAAGAAATATTGAACTTCAATAAAAACTAAAAAAACTTTAAGGACCTGTATTGTTACTATTATTTCAATATTTATTAATTGATGGTCAATGGGATACCCTCCATGCTAACTTAAGCTTGGCTAACACAGCCTATTACTTTCCTGGTGTTTTTTTTAACAATAATTATAATGGTATCTTTAATGTAAATAGTGGTTGAGATAATTGTCATGAGTTCATAGGTTTATATTATGGTGTTTTTTCATAACTTAAGACTTATTTACAATCCAAGCTTATCAGATATGAAGGAGGCTGAAAGAGTAAAGTTTAGAGCATTGGGCATCCAAAAATGTATGCTCTTCGGTATAGACAATGGCATTAATCCTCCAAAGAAGGTTGTGCAGCTTAAACTTTCATATCTATTTAATAAAATTAGATTTTAAGATTTCATGGTGTATGATATGTGTAAATAGGTTTTTTGAAAAACTTTTCTATAAAAAATTTATCAATGCTTTGGATCACGTAATCTATCATTGAGAAATTTGATTAAAAAATAGTTTGGAATCAATGAAAAGTTATGTATACACTTTCTCAAAAGATCTATTTGTTCACATGTATTTGTTGAAGAAGACACTCGAAGATGTTGGTGCATCCATTTAGTTGTAAAATATATATTAGTAGTTATTTCGAGGGTGGAAGTTACGTTGGGAGCGTTGTAGTTTTTATTATTTAAAGGAAATTGAAAGACATCGAAAGATAATTCCATGCATCATTTTCTCATTGGGTGAGTCATGCCATTGGATTCATGTGGTGCTAAGTGATTAGGAAAGCTCTCATTGACTTTCCTTAATTGCTAGTTTTGATGGGTAGAATGATCATAAAATTTAACTTCATTTTTTGTGGCCTATCAATGCATGTGTCGTGTCACTCATTGAATGATTCGTTGATTGACAACCCTACCACCAGGGTTTTGACAAATGAATGTCCATATTAACACCCTAGGAAAGTGAGACTTCTAGACTCCAATTGTACACATGGCCATTCCTGGTTGGTCCCTAGGTTCAAACAACTATCAATCCATACCAACCCTCTAAAAAAGGCTGGGAACTCCAAACTTTTTGTGTTGGGACTTTTTCACTACTCCTTTGGGCTATTAGACCACTTGTAAGTTACCAGGTGGAGCCTATGCAATGAATCTCTATTTGAGAGCCATGGTTGTAATTTTTCATTCAATATCTGGGTCTCCACAATCCCACCATATCAGTGGCTATCAAGAGTTTGAGGCTCGAGGGAAATGCAACAACATCTCAGAGAGGTGGCATGCCTTCTTGTTTTAGTCAATCCTTAGTCTCTCTTCAAAAGCTCTATGCTACTTTTACTAAGCGAACATCAACCATCTGATGGAAGATCAGATGGTCAAGATTAGATTTGGGACTTTTGTTATGTGTGATGCTGGGATTTACAACTCTAAGAAGGTTGAAAGCTCCCAAAAAGTAGATCTTTATGCTTGGTGAAAGCACTTTAGTCAAAAACTCAAACCACAACAAATAAATCATCAATGGGGTTAGTCAATAAACATAACTTGAAGAGGGTGGATAAATGAAGCTCGACGGAGTATGCCTTGATTAGATTGAAACCCAATGAAATATAAATATATCATCACAAAATAATTTATATTTCTAGACATGAATACGATATAATCAAGACCCAAGATCACCTAAGAAATAACAAAAGGAAAAATTGAATAATCTAAAACCATAAGTCCACCATGATATATAGAGAAATAAAAACACATGTATCAAATGACATTTAAGTAATTCTCTCTCTCTCTCTCTCTCTCTCACACACACACACACACACACACACACACACACACACACACACACACACACACACACACACACACAAACACACACATTGGCACACACACATGCGTGCGCGCGCGCACGCGCACACACACATGCGTGCGCACGCGCACGCGCGCACACACACACACACACACACACATCAATTCTTTGGATCACGTAATCTATCACTGATAGATTCTATTATAAAAAGGGTTTGGAATCAATGAAAAGTTATCTATACAATTTCTTAAAAGATCTATTTTTTCACATGTATTTGTTGAAGAAGACACTCGAAGATGTTGGTGCATGTGCTTTGATGTATAATATATATTAGCAGTTACTCTGAGGGTGCATGTTATGATGAGAGTGTTATATTTTTTATTACTCAAGGGAAATTGAAATACGTGTTAAAATTCAATTCCATGTGTCTCTCCCATTGGGTGAGTTATACCATTGGGTCCATGTGGCACTAAGTGATTAGGCAATCGCTCATTGACTTTACTCATTTGAAAGTTTTGATGAGTAAAATGGTGATCAAATTTAACTTCATTTGTTATGGCTTGTCAGCCCATGCATTGTGTCATTCATTGAATGATTCATCAATTGATAACTCTACCACCAAGGTTATGACAAATAAAAGTCCATATTGACACCTCGAAAATGTGAGACTCCTATACTCTAATTATACACATGGCCATTCTTAGTTGGTGCCCAGGTTTAAATAACTAACAATCTGTATTGACACTCTGGGAAATGCTGGGAACTCCAAATTTTTTGTGTTGGGATTTTTTTCACTACCCCTTTGTGCCATCAAAACACTGGTAGGTTTCCATGTGGAACCTATGTAATCAATCTCTATTCATGAGCTATGGTTGTAATTTTTCATTGATTTTCAAGGTCTCCACAATCTCACCATGACAATGGCTATCACAAGTTTGGGGCTCAAGGGACATGTGACAACATCTCAGAAAGGTGGCAAGCCTTCTTGCCTTAGTCGATCCTTGGTCTCTCTCCAAAATCTCTATGCTACTTGGACTAAGTGAACGTCAACCATCTGATGGGAAATCAACTAGTTGAGATTAGATCTAGGACTTATATTATGTGTGGTGTTGGGATTTGAAAATCTAGGAAGACTGTGAGCTCTAAAAAATATATATCTTTTAGGCTCAATGAAAGCACTTTCACACTTAGTCAAAAACTCAAACTACAACAAATAAATCATCAAAGGGGTTAGTCGAGAAACACAACTTGAAGAGGGAGATGAATGAAGCTCGATGGAGTATGCCCTAATTAGATTAAAACCCAATGAAATATAACTATATCATCACAAAATGATTGCCATTTTTAGACATGAAAAAGATATAATCAGGAACCAAGAACACCTGAGAAACAAAAAAAGGAGAAATTGAATGAGCTAAAACCGTAAGCCAACCATGACATGTAGAATAATAACAACACATGTATCAAATGACATTTTAAGTAATTCTCACACATAAACACAGACACACACACACACACACACACACACACACACACACACACACACACACACACACACACACACACACACACACACACACACACACACACACACACACACACACACACACACACACACACACACACACACACACACACACACACACACACACACACACACACACACACACACACACACACACACACACACACACACACACACACACACTCATCAATGCTTTGGATCACATAATCTATCAATGAGAAATTCTATTAGAAAAAGGGTTTGGAATTGATGAAAAGTTATGTATACACTTTCTTGAAAAATCCATTTATTCGCATGTATTTTTTGAATAATACACTTGAAGATGTTGGTGCATAAACTTTAACGTAAAATATATATTAGTAGTTACTCTAAAGGTACAAATTACGAAATGTTTTATTGTTTATTATTTAAGGGAAATTGAAATATGCATTGAAAGATAATTCCATGTGTCACTCTCCCATTGGGTCCATGTGGTGCTAAGATATTGAGCAAGCTCTCCTCAACTTTCCTCATTTGCTATTTTTGATGAGGATAATAGCTGTCAAATTTATCTTCATTTGTTATGGCTTGTCAGCCCATACATCATGTCACTCATTGAATGATTCCTCGATTGACAACCCTACCACCAGGGTATTGAAAAATGAAAGTCCATATTGACACCCTAGGAAAGTGAGACTCCTAGACTCCAACTATACACGTGGCCATTCCTAGTTGGTCCTTAGGTTTAAATAACTAATAGTCTATATTGAAACTCTGAGAAAGGCTAAAAACTCTAATTTTTTTGTGTTGGGACATTTTCACTAGCCCTTTGGGCCATTGAACCACTGGCAGGTTTCCATGTGGAGTGTATGTAATGAATCTCTATTTAAGAGCTATGCTTGTACTTTTCCATTGATTGTCCAAGACTCCAAAATCCTCCCACATCAATGGCTATCAAGAGTTTGGGGCTCAAGGGACACACGATAACATCTCAAAAAGGTGGTAGGCCTTCTTGCCTTAGTTGATCCTTGGTCTCTCTCCAAACACTCTATGCTACTTTGACTAAGTGAACATTAGTTGTCTGATGGGAAATCAGATGGTCGAGATTAGGTCTGGGACTTCTATTATGTGTGATGCTGGGCTTTGTGAATCTAGCAAGACTGTGAGATTCAAAAAATTAGATATTTAGGCTCAATGAAAGCACTTGCACATTTAGTCAAAAATTCAAACCACAACAAATAAATCATAAATGGGGTTAGTCGAGAAACACAACATGAAGAGGGGGGATAAATGAAGCTTGATAGAGTATACCCTGATTAGATTGAAACCCAATGAAATATAACTATATCATCACAAAATGATTTCCATTTGTACATGAATAAGATATAATCAGGACCCAAGAACACTTAAGAAACAATAAAAGGATAAATCAAATGAGCTAAAACCATAAGCCAACCATGATATATAGAATAATAACAACACATGTATCAAATGACATTTAAGTAATTCACTCTCTATCTCTCTCTCTCTCTCTCTCTCTCTCACACACACACACACACACACACACACACACACACACACACACACACACACACACACACACACACACACACACACACACACACACATGCACATGCTTAGTAGACCAAGATTATTAAATGAAGTTTGATGGAGTATGCCCTGATTAGATTGAAACCCAATGTAATATAACTATATCATCACAAAATGATTTCCATTTGTAGACATGAATAAGATATAATCAGGACATAAGAACACCTAAGAAACAACAAAAGGATAACTTGAATGAGCTAAAACCATAAGCCAACCATGATATATAGAACAATAACAACACATGTATCAAATGCCATTTAAGTAATTCACACACACACACACACACACACACACACACACACACACACACACACACACACACACACACACACACACACACACACACACACACACACACACATACACACACACACATGATTAGTAGACCAAGATAAATTGAATGAGCTAAAACCATAAGCCAACCATGATATATAGAAAATAACAACACATGTATCAAATGAAATTTAAGTAATTCTCTCTCTCTCTCTCTCTCTCTCTCACACACACACACACACACACACACACACACACACACACACACACACATGCTTAGTAGACCTATATTATTAAATGAAGCTTGATGGAGTATGCCATGATTAGATTGAAACCCAATGAGATATAACTATATCATCACAAAATGATTTCCATTTGTAGACATGAATAAGATATAATCAGGACCTAAGAACACCTAAAAGACAACAAAAGGATAAATTGAATGAGATAAAACCATAAGCCAACCATGATATATAGAACAATAACAACACATGTATCAAATGCCATTTAAGTAATTCACACACACTAACTCACACACACACACACACACACACACACACACACACACACACACACACACACACACACACACACACACACACACACACACACACACACACACACACACACACACACACACACACACACATGCTTAGTATACTGATATTATTAAATGAAGCTCGATGGAGTATGCCTTGATTAGATTGAAACCCAATGAAATATAACTATATCATCAAAAAATGATTTCCATTTGTAGACATGAATAAGATATCATTAGGACCCAAGAACACGTAAGAAAAAAAAAAGGTTAAATTGAATGAGATAAAACCATAAGCCAACCATGATATATAGAACAATAACAACACATGTATCAAATGATATTTAACTCATTCACACACACCCACACACACGCACGTGCACACCCACAACTATTGAAATTAATGACAAAGTGGACTAAACAGTAACTAAGCTCCCCTTTGACATACACATCTTGATCATCTTTTTTATGTACAAAATTTATACCCTCTTTTTCTTTTACTGGGTAGCTTGTCTTTGGATTTTTAATGATGTCCATCCTTATATATTATGACCCATATTATCTCTCATACCTCTATGATCATACTTGTAACTTGATCTTTAGACCTAAAACAATAAACACAAGAAGAAATCTATCCATACCTATCATTAATCATAAGCAAACTTGAATCAACCTTCATAAGTTCCCTTTATGATCATGCACAAATCTAATTGATTGTCCTTGACGTGACTTATATGAAAGTTGATCAAACAACTCATCTACCAAACTGATATAGGAATTCATAATGATCAAACAAGAGTTTCTTCTTTTGACTTCACTTGATACTCCTAATAACTCAATACTTTCCCTTTCACCTTCAAATTAAGAAGCCACAAATCTCCCATATCATTAAGAACTTCTCAAACCTTATAGCATAGGTTTTCAAGAGGAAATCCTTTTTGAAATCAGGGTTTAAGAGTATACGATCACTAGCTATGGATTTCTTTATCTCTTTAAATATCCTCACTCCTTCTTTGGACCATTTGAAACTCTGACCCTTCTTTAACATGGATGTAAGTGGTTTAAGTAAAGTGTAAAAATATAAAATGGAACTTATTATAATATTGATATTTCTTAAGAAGATTTTCAAAGCTTTATCCTATCATGATCTATACTTGTACCATGTTTTGAAATCATATGTCCAAGAAGCCTACCTTCATGAAATCATAATCCATTGATTTTAGTATTCACTGATGAAATAGAGGAAAAACAAGTGGACCATTTCACAATATTTAAAAATTTTGGTGGTTGGGAGCCACCTTGGCCTATATCTTTGAAAAAAATGAAGTAATATTAGCTAATATCAGTGAATTATGATCAAATTTAATCTAAATAATCATGACCCAATCAAATAAAATACTAGGGTCGATATCTAAGACCACAACAAAGTAAGTATAATCAATTCAAAACATCCCAATCTTGACATAATAAGATAACATAGTCACTTAAATTAAATACATCTTTAATCCACAAGGTATATGCATATATATATGTATGTGTGTATGTGTATACACTTGAGATTGTTCTCCATGGTTTTTCCCACTTTGGGTTTCCACGTTATATCTAGTGTCTCTCTCTATCTTGTGTGGTGTTTATGATTAGATTGAAACCCAATGAAATATAACTATATCATCACAAAATGATTTCCATTTGTAGACATGAATAAGATATAATCAGGACCTAAGAACACCTAAAAGACAACAAAAGGATAAATTGAATGAGATAAAACCATAAGCCAACCATGATATATGGAACAATAACAACACATGTATCAAATTCCATTTAAGTAATTCACACACACACACACACACACACACACACACACACACACACACACACACACACACACACACACACACACACACACACACACACACACACACACACACACACACACACACACACACACACACACACACACACACACACACACACACACACACATGCTTAGTAGACCGATATTATTAAATGAAGCTCGATGGAGTATGCCTTCATTAGATTAAAACCCAATGAAATATAACTATATCATCAAAAAATGATTTCCGTTTGTAGACATGAATAAGATATAATTAGGACCCAAGAACACGTAAGAAAAACAAAAGGTTAAATTGAATGAGATAAAACCATAAGCCGACCATGATATATAGAACAATAAAAACACATGTATCAAATGATATTTAACTAATTCACACACACCCACACACACACATGTGCACACACACACACATGCTTAGTAGACCAAGATAAATCGAATGAGATAAAACCATAAGCTAAACATGATATATAAAAATATAACAACACATGTATCAAATGGTATTTAAGTTATTCACACACAAACACACATGCTTAGTAGACCAAGATTATTATATCTGTTAATTATAATTTATCTTTGGGAAAAAGTATAGAACTGTATATTATAGTTACAATTATTGTAAATGTAGTGGAAGAGGTGATTATCTTAGTCTTATTTCTTTTTATTTTCAAAGATTTACATATTGAACTCTCAAATGTAAAATTAAGGGAGATATACATGTCATAGAGTGATTGTACTCTTGATAAAATAATGAAAGTTAACCCTTAACAATCAATGTTGTCAATATCAATTATTGCTTTATCAAAAGCCATTCCTTGTGATTTATGTATGGTTAGACTCCATGTCATTTAAGTAACATTTGGTAGTGATTAGATCATGTAATAGGAGGAATTGGAAGATGTGAAGGATTTAAAATATCCCATGGGGGACCAAAGTATTTTTTAAGTGAATAACTACATACATGGGTAAGGAAGTTGGCTTTGAATCTACATTGGAGACAATGTAAATAAATGTATATTCCTCTTTTAAGTAAATAATGTGGACACTCATTACTAATTGATAATTAAACCTACCAAATCTCCCTACCACCTAAGATTGATCATCAATTGGCCACCTTTTTTCTCAACTGGTGACTCCTCTATCACAACATTCTTATTATATCATGAATGATGTCCCATTATGCACCTATGAAACATGCACTTTGTAAATGCTTCAGTACTCATTTCAAATGTAATGAAAGCAAAAAGATAAAATTTAGAGCCATAATTTATCGCTCTCATGTCTACATAATTTTTCTTTAGAT
This sequence comes from Torreya grandis, assembly GCA_037957365.1. Classification (NCBI taxonomy): domain Eukaryota; kingdom Viridiplantae; phylum Streptophyta; class Pinopsida; order Cupressales; family Taxaceae; genus Torreya; species Torreya grandis. The sequence goes on along the minus strand of JARHVA010005941.1, from coordinate 362,363 downwards.
TCAATTCACACATCAGACGTGGAGTCTTATAATCAAATAAAAAATATTCAATAAAAGATGACACCACCATGTAAGCTACAAACCCTTTCTAATGGGTATAGCTCATGTAAATTAAATAAAAGCCTTGAAGTCAGGGCATATGTATGATATGGTCCCTCTAATGTAATATATCTCCTAAAACACCTTGTCATTGCCCCTTATCATCATCGCCAACTCACTTTGAAAATTTACACCACTTACAAATTATATATGTTGTTGCCCTCTATTATCATATTACCAACATTAAATATAACCTATCAATAATAATTCATCAAATTTTGCCTTAGTCAATCCTTGGTCTCTCTCCAAAATCTCTATGCTACTTTTACTAAGTGAACATTAGTCATTTGATGGGAGATCAGATGGTCGAGATTAGATCTAGGACTTATGCTATGTTTAATGTTGGACTTTGCAACTTTGGGAAGATTGTAAGCTCCAAAAAATTAAATCTTTAGGCTTAGTGAAAAAACTTTCGCACTTAGTCAAAAACTCAAACCACAACAAATAAATCATAGAATGGGTTAGCCGAGAAACACAACTTGAAGAGGGGGAATAAATAAAGCTCGATGAAGTATGCCCTGATTAGATTGAAACACAATGAAAAATAACTATATAATCACAAAATGATTTCCAATTGTAAACATGAATAAAATATAATCATGACCCAATAATACCTAAGAAACAACAAAAGGAGAAATCAAATGAGTTAAAACTATAAGCCAATCATGATATATAGAATAATAAAAACACATGTATCAAATGACATTTAATTAATTCTCTCTCTCTCTCTCTCTCACACACACACACACACACACACACTCACACACACACACACACACACACACACACACACACACACACACACACACACACACACACACACACACACACACACACACACACACACACACACACACACACACACACACACACATCAATACTTTAGATCATGTAATCTATCAATGATAAATTCTATTAGAAAAAGGGTTTGGAATCGATGAAAAGTTATGTATACACTTTATCGAAAGATCTATTTTTTCACATGTATTTTTTGAAGAAGACACTTGAAGATGTTGGCACATACACTTTAACATAAAATATATATTAGCAGTTAATCTGAAGGTACAAGTTACATCGAGAGTTGTATTTTTTATTATTTAAGTGAAATTAAAATATGCATCGAAATGCAATTCCATGTGTCGCTCTCCTATTGGGAGAGTTATGATATTGGTTCCATGTGGTGCTAAGTGATTAAGTAAGCTCTCGTAGACTTTCCTCATTTCTAAGTTTTGATGAGGAGAATGGCCATCAAATTAAACTTCATTTGTTGTGGCCTATCATCCCATATGTCGTGTCACTTATTGAATGATTCCTCGATTGACAACCGTACCACTAGGGTTATGATAAATGGAAGTCCATATTGACACCTTGGGAAAGTGAGAGTCCTAGACTCCAACTATACACGTGGTCATTCCTAGTTGGTTCTTAGGTTCAAACAACTAACAGTCTATACTGACACTCTGAGAAAGGCTAGAAACTCCAATTTTTTGTGTTGGGACTTTTTCACTAGCCCTTTGGGCCATCAAACCACTTATAGGTTGCCACATGGAGCCTATGCAATGAATCTCCATTTGGGAGCTATGGTTGTACTTTTTCATTGATTGTCTAAGACTCAAAAATCCCACAACATCAATGGCTATCATGAGTTTAGGGATTGAGGGACACATGATAGCATCTCAGAAAGGTGGCAGGCCTTCTTGCCTTAGTTGATCCTTGGTGTCTCTCCAAAAGTTATATGTTACTTTGAATAAGTGAACATCATTTGTCTGATGGGAAATCAAATGGTCAAGATTAGATCTGGGACTTCTGCTATATGTGATGTTGGTCTTTGTGACTCTGGGAAGACTATGAGCTTCAAAAAATTAGATTTGGAGGCTCAATGAAAGTGCTTACACACTTAGTCAAAAACTTAAACCGCAACAAATAAATCATCAATGGGGTTAGTCGAGAAACACAACATGAAGAGGGGGGATATTGAAACTCAACAGAGTATGCCCTACTTAAATTGAAATGTAATGAAATATAACTATATCATCACAAAATGATTTCCATTTGTAGACATGGATACAATATAATCAGGACCCAAGAACACCTATGAAAAAACAAAAGGATAAATTGAATGAGCTATAACCATAAGCCAACCATGATAAATAGAATAATAACAACACATGTATCAAATTAAATTTAAGTAATTCACATACACACACGCGCGCGTGCATACACACATGAACACATTCACACACACCCACATGCACACATTACACACACATGCTTAGTAGACCAAGATTATTAAATGAAGCTTGATGGAGTATACCCTGATTAGATTGAAACCCAATGAAATATAACTATATCATCACAAAATGATTTCCATTTGTAGACATGAATAAGATATAATCAGGACATAAGAACACCTAAGAAACAACAAAAGGATAAATTGAATGAGCTAAAACCATAAGCCAACCATGATATATAGAACAATAACAACACATGTATCAAATGCCATTTAAGTAATTCACACACACACACACACACACACACACACACACACACACACACACACACACACACACACACACACACACACACACACAAACAAACAAACACACACACACACACACACACACACACACACACACACACACACACACACACACACACACACACACACACACACACACACACACACACACACACACACAAAACACACACACACACACACACACACACACACACACACACACACACACACACACACACACACACACACACACACACACACACACACACACACACACACACACACACGATTAGTAGACCAAGATATTTGAATGAGATAAAACCATAAGCCAACCATGATATATAGAAATTAACAACACATGTATCAAATGAAATTTAAGTAATTATCTCTCTCTCTCTCTCTCTCACACACACACACACACACATGCTTAGTAGACCAAGATTATTATATCCATTAATTATAATTTATCTTTGGGAAAAAAGTATAGAACTGTATATTACAGTTACAATTATTGTAAATGTAGTGGAAGAGGTGATTATCTTAGTGTTCTTTCTTTTGATTTTTGAATTTTTACATATTAACTATCTTTCATTCTTGCAAAGAGCTCAAATGTAAAATCAGGGGAGATATACATGTCATAGAATGATCATACTATTGATAAAACAAATAGAGTCAACCCTTGACGATCAATTTGTCAATATCAATTGATGCTTTATCAGGAGTCATTCCTTGTGATTTATGTATGGTTAGACTCCATGTCATTTAAGTCACATTTGGCAGTGATTAGCTCATGGAATAGGAGGAATTGGAAGATGTGAAGGATTGAAACTATCCCATGGGGGACCAAAGTATTTTTTGAGTGCAACAACTACATACATGGGTAAGGAAGGTGGCTTTGAATATACATTAGAGATAATGTAAATAAATGTATACTCCTCTTTTAAGTAAATAATGTGGACACTGCTTACTACTTGATAATTAGACCTACCAATTCTCCCTACCACTTGAGACTGATTGCCAATCAACCACCTTTTCTCTCAACTAGCGACTCTTCTATCACAACATTCACATTGTATCACAAATGATGTCCCATTATGCACCCATGCGACATGCACTTTGTAAAAGCTTTAGTATTCATTTCAAATGTAATGAAAGCAAAAAGATAAACTTCAGAGCCTCAATTTATTGCCCTCATGTCTGCAAAATTTTTCTTTAGATTTAATTCACACATTAGATGTGGAGTGCTTCTATAATCAAATAAAATATGACACCACCTTGTAAGCTATGAACCCCTTTATAATGGGTTTAGCTCATGTAAATTAAACAACAGCCTTGAAGTCGAGGCATGTGTATGATATAGGCATTCTAATGTAAGATATCTCTTGAAAATACCTTGTCATTACCCCTCATCATCATTGCAAACTCACTTTGAAAATTTAAACCACTTACAAATTATATATGGTGTTGTCCTCTATTATCATATTACCAACATTAAATATAACCTATCAATAAGAATCCATTGATTTATATATATCTATATTGTAGTCAATAATATATATTGTTATTTTTTAATTTAATTACTATTTTATAATAGTTAATATAGTATTATTTTATTATATAAAATTAATTCTATACTATGAATTTGTAATTATATATATTATATTGTATCAAGTTAAATATAATATTATAATATACCTTAATTTACTACTAATATTAATAATACTATTAATATACAGTATAATATTATTATAATAATATATCCAAACATCCACATAAATATATAAGGTAGGGAAGTCATTTAAATATGATATGGGGTCCCGATTTCCTCTATAAGTAAGGCATCACTTTTTCTTGACATCTGATAATTATAAAACATGTGGAAACACAAAGAAATGTTTATTATTACCACCTAGATATCCAATAGCTAAAAATATGGTATTCATGACCTAGATCAGATGTCTATTTGATGTTTATTTATAGTTTGTCATAAGACATCTGTATGGAGCTGTAATAGGGTGGTCTATTTGATGTTTATTTAGAGTTTTTCTAGATCACTGGTATAACTTTGTTCATAGCTATGAATGTGTACATGTATAGTTGGAGAACTATATAAGTCGAGTATAAATCATGGTGACTAACTTAAATATGATCAAATCAATTGTAAAGTTGTTTTTTTCCACAGTTTGCATAATCCTTGTGTAGGGGCCTATCTAAGATTTGATTAGGATTTTCTTAGGTCCACTTGATATGGGATAACACATTTTATTCATTTGGATAACACTTAAAAGTTGTTTAAGTTTATCTAGATCACTAGAATATCTTCTATATGGTAATGGGATGTGTATCTTTGGTTTGAAAATTTTAGCTACCAAGCACAAACTCAAGGGGTTAATAAGTATAGGGTAGGTTTGTGCCCCAAGCCTCATGAAATTAAATCTAAACAATTCATGGGCCTTGGTTTGTGGTCAAAGTTTGAACACAAGATGTTAAGAAGTGATTGTAAGTGCTAAGCCCTTAACCTCAACACCACAAAATATCATAGGTCAACAATCACACTTTTGTTCTTGGGCCCATTTGAAAATTTTCTTGGGTTTGCCTTCTTGGAAACATGTCTAGAATTTTCCAACTATTACATTGAGGTCTTCTTTCCATTTTTTATATATTGGGGACTGTAATGAAATTTCAACTCTTTGACAACAAACAACCTATCCAAAACTTGGGGCAACAATGGGTATGAATAATACATATGGAAGTTGTCTTTTATTGGTAATGAACCCTATGAATGTTGAACATGTCCATCCATCAGTTCTTCTTCCTAAAGTAAAAAAAATACAACACACCCTCCTCATTTCTTTAACAAATATGAATACTAAATTTTTATTTTCCAGACATCAGTCTTCACCCATTTCTTTCATCTCCCTATCATCGTGCCCATGGAACCTATAGGACCATTATTAGTATATTAATAAATATGAAATACATAAAGTCTCCAAGCAGAGTTGCACCATATAGCTATTGAGGGAAGATAAGATAGAACAATATAACAAAAATGATCGAGACAAAATTTTAATAGAAATAACACAAGATCTATATCAGACCTATCCCTTATTAAAGCTTAAAAGTAATTTGTACCGAGAGAGAAACCCTCAAACAAAGGTAAAAAAAGAGTAGTCTTCAATAAATACTAATTAGCTAATGGAGTTTCCTATAGTAACAACAAACTAATATATATAAATGTTAATCCTTACAAAACACCCACACTTAAAGCAACCAAATAGTTGTTCAAAAGCCAAATGCACAATGTTAGCCTAAATGATTATTTGGACCTTCATCATGCAGACCACCTTTTATGGATTTCCACTTGAAGCTAGGCAGATAGGCTTGCTGGCTTGAGTATGTTGAGAAGAGACAATACTACCTTACATGTGATTCCCCATTTCAATTTGACTAAATGCATACCTTTGGGATAGAAGCTAAAATATTTTTGAAAATATTTATTCTTCCATTTTGAGTTGGTATATGCCATGGTTGGGATAAAAAGGGCATCAATTATATCACTTTTCTTATGTTGTTGTTGGAATACATTGGTAAGGAGGGTAATGCAATTATCCATGTTGGCAATGATAAAGTCCAATGGTGGAGTTTAAATACCAAACTTATCAGTGCTATCATCCATAGATTTGATAGTTTTTATCATTGGTTATCTAGGAAGTATTGATCATCAGATTGAATTCAGAAGGATGATGGGTATAGGCAAAGAAGGGTTTGAGACAATACGGGTGGGTTTGAAAATAGAAGTGGTTGAAAGTACTGAAGGCCATGGATTTAGTTTGTAATTCAAGCTTTGAAATTTGAGGTTCATCATCACCCTTCACCACAATGATAGGGTTTTTCCTATTAAGTCATTCATTTACACCCATAAGAGCTTACAAAGCATGCAATTTTGTTTTTCGATTTTTTCCTCCCAAAATAAAAGGTGTTAATAGGGGGCCATTTTCATGGAAATAAAGGAAAAGTATGCATCAATGAATTAAATCAATAATAATAATATAAAATAAGGAAACAAAGGATCTATTTATACATATATAGAAGGGAAACAAAGAGCAAAAAGCTATGAGAAAAACATTGTATACTCAAAATACACATCGTGGTCCTTGATTCTGACAATTATTTGAGACTATTAGCTAAGTGTAATGGTATCTTTTAGAAAAAAAGATATTTTCCAAATAAAATAATCATGTTATAAATCATAGTTTTAGATGTATTCAAATCATTTTTAGAACTCATAATGCCTTACCATATGCAAAAGCTAAGTGTATGTCTTTATGGTGATGCAATCTTTCCAAAAAGATATTATAATAGATAATAAGAGAACACACATGTAAATGCTGACCCCAATAGGTTGGTCTATGATTGATTACTATTATTGACAAGTCTTTCTCCAGTAGATCTATTATTTTTAGAAGTTTTCCTATTCACATGCCTATGCATGTTGAAATGATATTAGTAGTTTTTTTCAACTCTAAATAAAACTCATATTTGTGTGTCTATCCATGTTGAGTGGATGTTATTAACATTATTTATAGTTAAAATAATTTACTATTAATAGTTTTCTTTAGATATAAGATAGATTTTCCCTATTTGAATTCACTAGTGAACAACTAATATCTCTTTTATAATGTGGGTTAAGATAATCAAGGTAACAATACTCTTTCTCTTTATATGATAGGATATAAATAGGAGATCAAAATAGAGCATGCATACATGCAAAGACAACAACATAAACTATAGGTGGCTATAGATCTAGTAAATAATAATCCACAGATAATATTGATCCACACTCAATATCGAGGGCATGGGGTTCCAAATCCTATGACTGAATTGTGGGATATGGGGTCTAACTAGGTCCTAAGATAGAATCAATGATGGAAATCAAAGGTTTTAAAAAGTGTATATATGATAAAAGTCATAAACTGCATGCAAGGGAACTAATGACCAAGGGCAACCTAGATCAAAACTGATAAATAAATTAAAATAAACAAGAAATAAATGCCCAAGGGCTTATTTTAGTTGTAGTCTAGTAAAATTTGGTTTAAATTTGGTCATAAACTATGATTGTAATGGGAAACATACGTACCTTATTATATGTCAAATTTTGGAATAAAGGTAACTTTGGAAAGGACAAAAACATACATAGTACTCTAACAATAAGAAGAGCATATTTATTTACTAAGTAAATAAAAAAATGATTATACATATAGAGATACTTACCTTGGATTGATTTGTCAGACCATCAATTTCCTTCTTGGGGCTAATAGAATTTCGAAAGATATGTTATAGGTGAATACCTTAAATAGAAAGAATGAAGACATAAGTGTCTTTAATTGGGGAATCCAAATACTATGGGGCACCTCCTTGGTTCAGAAACCTTGAAATCAACTATAACTCTAAGTCGATTATATCAATTCAGAATGGTATAATAGAATGTTATTGGATGACCTAATATTGTATTTTTAGTCATAATATAGTATAAAAAACATAGGAAATATCTAAAATGTAGCGGTAATGCCAATATAGTGAAGGGATAAACATGTAATAAAATATATATTAGCATTTATGATACATGAGGAAATATAGGGAGGTTACATAACTGGAAAGAAGGAGAAGGAAAAGAGGATATTGATGTGTACTCCTTAGGATGTGTACTCTAGGATATTGATGTGTCGATGAGTTCTGCAAGATAAATCATTAGTAAAAGATAAAGATTAAAAATACTTGTGTATACATATTCCCCACAAAAATCTCATCCCATGTCAAAATAGTGTAACTAATATGGAATCTCATAGGGATTCCAATCGATAAGTGAAATGAAGAATCAATATGAGGTTCTACACAACTAACTTACAACAATTTATCCTTCAATAATTCATAGTCCAAACTTCATTACCTAGACATAATAATTAAAAGGGTTATTATAAGACTCCTTGTATCCTATAATCAAGGAAACCAATAGAAACAATTCTTAAATACATTCCTAATAACTAGGATGTGATTCCTAAAAAATAGGATGCATATACATATAAGAGAACAAACATAAATACATAATAAAAATATATCTCTTGAAATGAGGGATTACCTGTCTCCTCCTAACCAAATAGGATAAAAACTAGCAAATGGTTAGTAAGAGTGAAGTAAAATTAATTATCACTTATTACAAAGCTCATATGGTGAAATAAAACTATACACTAAATTATTTCATATGCTTCTTCATTAGTCCTACCACCCACAGAAGTATTGGAATCCACTACTTTTAATCAATGAAGGAAAAGTATATGACATCAAGTGATATGAAAACTAACTATGTTGGTGTTGAAGTATACCTTGTATGCCCATAAGGTATCAAGTAGGTGACCCATGATGGGTCTAGTAAGTCTTCCTATTGAAAACTTGATCGACATCTAGCAGAAGTCAAGAAGATATAATAATACTGAAATAATATGGAATGATGACGATCTAGCTTGTATTTTTGATTTTATTATGTCTTTTACAAGATTGGAACAACTATCGACTAGAGAGACTATAAATTACAAATGCATTTAACCTTAGCTTTCTCTTTCTAAATTTGTTTTGTTTATAAAAATAAGAGGAGAAAGGTAACTCATGTGGAGCCATATGTTGAAAACCAAAATGGTTTTCAAATGAAGAATGTTTTGTCAAGAAGTGAATTGCTCATAGATAAGCACATGCTATATGTTGTTTAGGATAAAATCCCAAATAGTAAGAGGATGTAGATAAAAATCCAATTTAATTTCTCACTTGGAAATATTGGGGTGGCCACAAACTACATACTAACTCAAAAGGAGAAGAACATCCCATTGTCTATAAGGCCAATAGAATAATTATTGAAACTAATGGACTGTTTCATGCTTCCCACACTAAGAAATATATGTTTTAGAGTATGTTCCATTATTTATACAGATAAAGGTCCTAATAGAAGTCTATAAATTTGTGGTATCAGAGCCAACACACATCTATTAACAAGTCTCTGTTATTCCCATTATGAGTATACTATTGCCTTGATTTTATTGTATCTTGTGATTGAGAAATCCCTTAAATTATCTTCTTTTGTCAAAAAATTTACCTTTGTTCATTTGGGGAATCCCCACTAAATCTCACATTCGTAGTTACTTAATGGCAAAATTTTAGAAACCCATCAGTTCTACTCCAGGATACCAAATGGTGAATGAAGCTGAAGTCAAAGGATACTTTGAGCCACCTCTGGTAGAAGTTGGATTAGGAATCTTCAAATTAGATATAATTGAAACTAAAGTCATTGAATCAGCTCTTACAGGTATGGTTGCTAATTATAAACCTCCTGCTATAAAAGAGAATCAGATTTATAAACCTTCTACTTTGAAAGAAAATTCTATTTTTGGCAAGCTCAAGTATAAGTCTTCTTTTAAGACATTTGTTAAGCCAAGAATCAAAACTATAGAATTGGATTTAGAATATAAACTAGGGAAGAGTTATTAAACTCATTTGCTTCCTCTAATTCTTGAATCTGAGATTGACTATATCCATAGTCATCCAGAAGTACAATTTGTACACTTTGGGTTAATTAGAGTCAGCATCAAACCTTTGGTCCCTACAAATATAAAGCCTGTGTCTTATGTAGCCTTATGTGTTCGAAGACAATGTGAATTCAAATATGCTTGTTAGTAGTTTGCTGTAGCTAGTCTTAATGAAGGAATTGCTAGTTATGAACTATATCCTAATCTCTCAGTCAATGCCAAAGATAAGGGATGTAAAAAAGTCAGGTTTGGTTCATTAGTTTGTTGGGGTTTATTTTCATATGTATATGGTTTAAATATGTTTGGTACTTTATAGTATGCCTCCATTAATATTATTGTATTGTATTCCATGACCAATACTAGTAATCCCAAAATTCTTAAAATTTTGCCTTATGCATAAAGATTGAATGGCATAGTCCAACTCCAAAAGGGGCATATAAATTACATATAAATTCATGATTCATGGAAGTTAGATTGGTTAAAGATTGTAGCTCCCAAGATGCATAAGAAATAAAAGGAGATTCATCAAATAAGTGGTAATAGAATTCAAGTACTTCTAAGAACATTATCTACAAGATATCTTCTTAATTCTATGAGACCAAGTGTTTATCATTATTCTAAAAGGTCAAATAGGAGTTCTCGAAGAGGAAATCTAAGTTTTGAATTAGAAGAATAACAAGTAAATGGTGGTCCAGATCCTTCCCTTCCACTTACTATGTCTTCACTTCCTAGAGAAGGAACTCTAGAATTTTATAAGGAAGACAATATAACTTTGTATAAAGGTGGAAGATGGCCACCTCATAAAGGCCATTATAGACAATCAAAAGGATAAATTTCCTATTTCTCAGCTGCTTTCTAGCTTACATCCTCTTCTGACAAAGAAACCTCTTCTAATTTTAAATAGATATATTATCTTACTAGATATAATGCTCACTACCAAGAAAATTTTAATGATCTTTGTAGAGATGTTAAGATCATTAGACAGTCACTAGATCAAGTCACTATCCTACAAAATTATGTCCATGAAATCAAAAAATCTACTAATCATTTGTTTCCAATGAATGAGACTGTCCAACACATCATAAACGTTAAAGACGGAGTTCTCATAGTGTCTGAACAGTCATTAAATAATCTCCATAGTATTAGAGATTAGTTGACCACTTTTGAAACCAAGTTAAAATAACTTGAAAATAGTCTTGACTTGTTAGAAGAAATTGAAAAACAAAAGTAAGTTAGAAGAACATTAAGAGATGATGAAGCCTCTACTAGTCAGTTTATCACTTCTTTATATTTTGGCCTTAGTTTTGTCTTGAATACCTCTAACAAGGAAAGCAAATCAAAATCAAAGGATTTATTTTCATTAACCATGATGATAAGGTCTCATATTCCTATTAATCCATGGTTTCTTAATATAGACAATATGCTAAATTGTTTGACATAAATAAGTACATGGTGTAACACTATACAAACCCTTGGTATTGCTGCAAATCTTGATGGTCGTAACAATAAAGTATTTGTTCCTAAATATTTTTGGGGCATTGTAATTAAAGGGTGGAATAATTTAGGTCCAACTCTATAAGAAACAAAAATCCTCTCTCAGCCAAATCCTATGCAGTCCTTGTTCCAAATTCTTATAAACAAGTTTGTCCCTCATCAAGAGAATATAGAATTGGAAAGTCATAAATGGTTAGCCAAAATAAAACTTTGTGATCTCACTTAGTTTGAATAATATGCTATCCAGTATAGGAATCTTACTTATGAAAAAAAAGCTCAGAATGTTGATCTCATGAAGATGCAATTTTTAAATTCTCTTCCATATAACCTAGCCAAGCGTGTCACTGATTAAATTGATGTTAAGGGTCTCAGTCTGTCTATAATGACTCTTATTGATGTTGTTGATTTTTATTGACAATAAATCATGCAGTTCATCACCCAAGCTCGTGCTATTTAGAAGCTAAATAAGCATCAAGCTTCTAAAGCAATTAAAAAATTTAATGAGACTTACCAATTTGGCTGTAAACCATATGTTCAAAAGCACAAACACCAGCGTCCAACCTATAAGCATCGTTCTTTCCAATAGCATCATACTCTTACTCCCTGACATAAATTTCTTCATCACAGATGATTTCCCCATCCAGTGTCTAAAACTATTCACTGCTATATTATCCATCAGCCTAGTCACACTGCTCCCTAATGTTATTTCAAAAATAAATCTATCAGAGCTGTCTAATCCACGAACGTAGCAACGTGGTGGGATTTAGTAGAAAATGAAGACTTGTATTGGCAAGAAGACATATTTGAATCAGTGCTTGAAGAAATAGAAGAACCAAATGAAATTGATGATGAAGATGAACTAGATCAATTGGCTAGTGAACTAGAAGAAGAACTGGTTATTATGATGCAGAGACCCTGGAAAGAGCAAGGAGAAAGCAACTCAAGATCCACTCGATGATTGCCATTACAAGGATCCATAACAAGAGGATGTAATAAAAGGTATCCAGGTACAGGAAAACAACCTCATTTTTATTTCATTCCTCCTACTATTCAAAGGCCTAAACCAAAGCCATTATAGTTTGATCAAATATTTAAACCATTTGATAACTGGATAAAAAATAGATTTATCTATTTATTACCAGATAAGAAACCAACTAGTCCTTCTAGATTAGCTACTTTAGAACCAATTGCTCCTACTTTCCAAGCTAAACTCAATCAAAATGATAGATTTTTTGATACTAATTGTTATGAATAATATTGTTTTGAAGATTGTCAGCTTTCAATAAAAAAATAGATTAATGGCATGGTACAAGACACCTAGAACTCCTAGCACAAAACTATGGGAAGAACCATTAGAAGAAGAAGAATATTTGTATGAAGCTGAGAAGGTACAAGTTGAATCAGTTAAAGAAAATCCTCTTCATTGTATACTGGTATGTACCTCTATTCCTCAAGAAGATGAAGAAAAACTAGTTTATATTACTTAGTTGATCAATGGAAGATTTGCCCAATTCATATCTTTAGAAATGAATGATAGAAGATACTCAAGTTGATACTGGAGCTTTACATTCTTTTGAAAAATCCCCCATAATTAGAGATTGGGAACAACTTCCTCCTAATCAGGTGTACAAATCCCTAGATGTCCAAGGGAATTCTTTCATAAGCTCCCAATATAAACACATGAACTTGTAAATATCAAAGGCCATACTTTATTTTGTGATTTATTTTAGTATGATAAAATACCCATAGATATACTCCTTGGAGGATCTTTCATAGATAGATATTCTCCTTATGGATCTACCCCTCAGGGTGTTATGTTTACACTTCATGGTAATAGGATTAGGGCTCCCTACCTTACCTATGCCTCTAAACAATTACCTAGTACAATGAACCAACAACCTATGGATTCTAGATATCAAAAGATATTAGAAATGGGGAAAAGGATTCAATAAGAAATATGTTCTGATAATCTTCAATTATTCTGGACAAAGAAAATGCTAAAATGGAGATCAGGGTTAAAGAGGGAAAACACATGAAAATCAGGAAGAAAATTCTCATCTTAACTACACACTATCCTGATATGGAAAAGGCTATCCAAGAACTAAAAGAATAAAAATTTATTGAGCCTTCTACTTCACCATTTTACTATTATGCTTTCATGTTGAACAAATATTCAGAACAAAAAAGAGGCAAGAAAAGAATGGTAATCAATTACAAGCCTTTAAATGCCATAACAGAGCCTTATCCCTATCCTATTCTAGACAAGTCTTATTTACTGCAAAAGGTTTCCCAGTGCAAATACTTTTCTCAAATTGATCTCAAATCAAGGTTATATCAAATTCAGTTAAAATTAGAAGATAGGCATAAAAAAACATTCAGTTGTCCTTTTGGACATTTTTAGTGGAATGTGATGCCGTTCGGCCTTATGAATGCACCAACCTATTTCCAATCACATACAGATACATTTTTTGAATAAACATCTAATTTCCTTTGTGTATATATTGATGATGTATTAATTTTTAGTAAAAATCTTGAATGGCATATTAACCATTTATCTCAATTTTACAAGATTGCAAAGGAAGCAGGAATAATGCTTTCTAGCACTAAAATTCTATTATGTCAAACAGATGCAATTTCTTTAGAATTATTATAAAAAATGGTGAATTACAAGTCCAGCCTCATATTACTGAGAAGGTCCTTCAATTTAAAGATGTTATTGATAAAAATTAACTCCAAACCTTTCTTGGAATGATTAATTATGTTAATAGTTTCTATGCAGACACTGGAAATGATAGAACAATTCTTCAAGAATTGCTCAAGAAAAATAAAAAATACATATGGACTGAAGAACACAATAAGGCTATCTAAACTATTAAAAAAAAGGTATCAAAACTTCCTATCCTTCATGTTCCACAATATAATCAGTTTATATTATATATAGATGCATCAAATACTGCATGGGGAGGTATTCTTTGTTGTATCAAAGATGGAAAAGAATATGTCTATGAATATGCTAGTAGATATTTGAAAAAGATGTGAAAAAATGGATATCTTTAGACAAAGAAATTTATGCTATCAAAAAGCGTCTTGAAAAATTTGCTCTTAAGATTATGCATCTACCTCATTTTGTTATTAGAACTAATTGTACCAGATTCTCAACCTTTAAGGAAAAGGATCATGGCAGGGAGGATGGAAGAGGTAACTATGTCCAATGGTAGGGTTACTTTAACTAGTTCAGTTACACTATAGAACACATTGAAGGGCAAAAGAATTTTGTTGTAGACTGGTTGAGTAGGAATCCTACTACTACTTTAATGCATCAACCATATCTTGGTTTCAATTTAACAATGATTTATAATAATTTTTTTTTAATCTTTATTTATTGATCTAGGAACAAATCCTCAGAGGTCTTCATCCTTCATATCTATGATTTTCTCATAGTACTTCCTCAGATTTGTAGATGTTAGGAGCAACACACGTAGCAGTTGACTGACACCAACAAGAAAGAGTAATCACTATTCATCACCTAAATAGTGAATTACTTATTAGACAATTCTCTAATCAAATCAAAAGACCTAATTGTACATGGCAGATCAAAATTTAGATATAACATCATGAATATCTTTACAGATGGATAGCTCATAATGGTCCCCATCTCATTAATGAATAGGAGCATCATGATCAAAATATTGTAATCCATACCATCATCCATCGAAAGCTTGAGTGGGAATCTTACTTTTACATCATCCTACGACATGAAGATAATGATGAAGGATGGTATTGTAATACATGACATGTGTTCCAACTAATATGATTATTCTATCCAATCAATAATGATGATATTTTCACCAAAGTGGAAGCAATATTCAACCCATCTATACTAACGTCAAGCTCATCATCATGAGGATCTAATAACATCTCTCTTTAAGCTATGCTATGTACATAAAGTAGAATATTGTGAGTTGTAAAGTAGTTGAACAGTAAACACTGCCAAAACAAATATTCATGGTAGGACCCTATTCTCTACTATAAATAAGTCTTTTAGGTTAATTTTAGGCATTCAAAATTAGAATTTGAGTCCTAGAATTCTAGAGCTTTAAGATAGTAAGTCTGTAAGAAGAAAGAAGTCTAGTGTCTAAAATTTATTGAGCCATCTACTTCACCATTTTGTTGTTATGCTTTCATGGTGAATAAAAATTCATAACAAAAAAGAGGCAAGAAAAGAATGGTAATCAATTACAAGCCTTTAAATACCATAACAAAGCCTTATCCCTATCCTATTCTAGGCAAGTCTTATTTACTACAAAAGGTTGTCCAGTGTAAATAATTTTATCAATTTGATTGCAAATCAGGGTTCTAATAAATTCATGTAAAATTTGAAGATAGGCATAAAACAACATTCACATGTCTTTTTGAACATTTTTAGTGGAATGTGATGTTGTTCGACCTTATGAATGCACTAGCCTATTTCAAATCACATATGGATAAAATATTTGAAGGAACATCTGATTTCCTTTCTATATATATTGATGATATCTTTATTTTTAGTAAAAATCTTGAAGATAATCTTAACCATTTATCTCAATTTTACAAGATTGAAAAGGAAGTAGGAATAATGATTTATAGCACTAAAATTCAATTATGTCAAAAAACTACAATTTCTTGGGACTTGTTATCAAAAATGGTGAGTTATAAGTCTAGCCTCATATTACTGAGAAGGTCCTTCAATTTCTAGATGTTCTTGATAAAAAATCAACTCCAAGGATTTCTTGGAATGCTTAATTATGTCAATAGTTTCTATGCAGACACTAAAAATGATAGAACAATTCTTCAAGAATTGATCAAGAAAAATAAAAAATACATATGGACTGAAGAACATAAGAAGGTTGTCCAAAATATCAAAGAAAAGGTATCAAAACTTTCTATCCTTCATGTTCCACAATTTGATTAGTTTATATTATATATAGATGCATCAGATATTGTATGGGGAGGTATTCTTTGATGTATCAAAGATGGAAAATAATATGTCTATGAATATGTTAGTGGAATATTTGCAGATGTGAAAAAATAGATACCTTCAAACAAAGAAATTTATAACCAGTCAAAAAATATCTTAAAACATTTGCTCTTAAGTTTATGCATCTGCCTCATTTTTTTATTAGAACTGATTATACCAGATTCTTAACCTTTAAGGAAAAGGATTGTGGCAGGAAGGATGGAAGAGATAAATATGTTTGATGATAGGCTTATTTTAACCAGTTAAATTACACTACAAAACACATTGAAGAGAAAAATAATTCTATTGTAGACTGGTTGAGTAGGAATCATGCTACTAATTTAATGCATCAACCATATCCTAGTTTCAATTTAACAAGGATTTATAATCAATTTTTTTATATTAATTTATTGATTCAGGAACAAATCCTCAGAGTAGGTCTTCATCTTAGATATCTATGATTTTCTCATAGTACTTCCTTAGATTTTTAGATGTCAAGAGCAACACATGTAGTAGCTGACTGACACCAACAAGGAGTAATCACTATTCATCACCTAAATAGTGAAATACCTATGAGACAATCCTTTGATCTGATCAAAAGACCTAATTGGACATGGTGAATCAAAATTCAGATAGAACATCATGAATATATTTACAGGTGGTTAACTCATTATGGTCCCCATCTCATTCTTGAACATGAGCATCATGATCAAGATACTATAATCCCTACCATCATCCACCAAAAGCTTGAGTGGGAATCTTACTTTTACATCATCCCATGACATGAAGATAATGATGAAGGATGGTATTGGAATACATGACATGTGTTCCAACTAAGATGCTTATTCCATCTAATCAGTAATGATGATCTTTTCACCTAAATGGAAGCAATATTAGACCCATCTCTACTAATGTCAAGCTCATCATCATGCAGATCCAACAATATCTCTCTTTAAGCTATGATGTGTACATAAAGTAGAATATTACGAGTTGTAAAGTAGATGAACAGTAAACACTGCCAAAGCAAAGATTCTTGGCAGGACCCTGCTCTCTACTATAAATAAGTCTTTTTAGGTTCATTTTAGGCATTTGAAGTTAGAATCTAAGTCCATGAAGTCTAGAGTCTTAAGATTGTAAGTCTATAAGAAGAAAAATGTATGCTCTCCTTTAGTGTTTATTGTGATATTGAGGATCAAAAATATTCTTCCAATATTTTTTTTATTGTATCCTTATTTGAATTAATATCGAAGCCGTATCCATTCCAAGAATATTTTCTTTGGCAGTTTCCATTGTTCATCTACTTTACAACTCATAATATTCTACTTTATGTATACATCACAGCTCAAAGAGACACGTTGTTGGATCCACATGATGATGAGCTTGACGTTAGTGGAGATGGATCCAACATTACTTTCACTTTGATGAAAAGATCATCATTAATGATTGGATGAAATAATAATCTTAGCTAGAACACATGTCGTGTATTCCAATACCATCCTTCATCATTATCTTCATGTCGTGGGATGATGTAAAAGTAAGATTACCACTCAAGCTTTTGGTGGATGGTGGTATGGATTACAATATCTTGATCATGATGCTCCTATTCATGAATGAGATGGGGACCATAATTAGCTATCCACCTGTAAAGATATTCATGATTTTCTATCCAAATTTTGATTCGTCATTTCCAATTAGGTCTTTTTATATGATCAAAGAATTGTCTCGTAAGTAATTCACAATTTAGGTGATGAATAGTGATTACTCCTTGTGAGTATCGATTAGCTTCTACGTATGTTGCTCTTGATATCTACATATTTGAGGAAACACTATGAGAAAATCACAGATATCTAGGATGAAGACTTTCTCTGAAGATTTGTTCTTGGATCAATAAATTAAGATTAGATTTTTTATTATTATAAATCCTTATTAAATTGAAACCAGGATATGGATGATGCATTAAAGTAGTAGTAGGATTCCTACTCAACTAGTTTTCAACATAATTCTTTTTCCCTTCAATGTGTTTTATAGTGTAATTGAACTAGTTAAAATAAGCCTGCCATTAGACATATTTACCTCTTCCATCTTTCTTGCCATGATCCTTTTCATTAAAGGTTAAGAATCTGCTACAATCAATTCTAATAAAAAATGAGGCAGATGCATAAACTTAAGAGCAATTTTTTCAAGACATTTGTTGACAACATACATTTCTTTGTCTGAAGATATCTATTTTTTCACATCTTCTACAAATATTCCACTAGCATATTCATAGACATATTCTTTTCCATCTTTGATACAACAAAGAATACCACCCTATACAATATATGATGCTTTTGTATATAATATAAACTGATCAGATTGTGGAACATGAAGGACATGAATTTTTGATACCTTTTCTTTGATAGTTTGGACAACCTTCTTATGTTCTTTAGTCTATATGTATTTTTTATTTTTCTTGAGAAATTATTGAATAATTGCTCTATCATTTCTAGTGTTTGCATAGAAACTATTGACATAATTAAGCATTTAAAGAAAGGCTTGGAGTTAATTTTTATCAAGAACATCTGGAAATTGAAGGACCTTCTCAGTAATATGAGGTTGGACTTGTAATTCATCACTTTTGACAATAAGTCCCAAGAAATTATAGTTGTTTTGACATAATTAAATTTTAATGTTATAAAGCGCTATTCCTACATCCTTTGTAATCTTGTAAAATTGAGATAAATGGTTAAGATGCTCTTCAAGATTTTTACTAAAAATAAAGATATCATCAATATATAAACAAAGGAAATTAGATGTTCCTTCAAGTATTTTATCCATATGTGAGTGGAAATAGGCTGGTGCATTCATAAGGCCAAACGACACCACATTCCATTGAAAATGTCCAAAAAGATAGTTGAATGCTATTTTATGCATATCTTCTGATTTTACATAAATTTGAACCCTTATTTCCAATCAAATTGAGGAAAGTATTTACACTAGGCAATCTTTTGCAGTAAATAAGACTTGTTTGGAATAGGATAGGGATAAGGATCTGTTATGGTATTTAAAGGCTTGTAATTAATTACCATCTTTTCTTCCCTCTTTTTTGTTTTGAATGTTTATTCACCATGGAAACCTAACAGCAAAATGGTGATGTAGAAGGCTCAATAAATTTTGATTCTTTTATGTTTTGGATAACCTTTTCCATATCAGGATAGTCTGTAGCTGAGATGGAAATTTTCTTCTCAATTTTCATGTGTTTTCCTTCTTTAATCTTGATCTCCATTTCAAGAATTTTCTTTGTCTAGAATAATTGAGGATTATCAAAACATATATTTTCTTGAAGCCTTTTCCCAATTTATAGTATCTTTTGATATGTAGAATCTAGAGGTTGTTGGTTCATTGTACTAAGGAATTATTCAGAGGCATAGGTAAGGTGGGGATCCCTAATCCTGTTACCATGAAGGGTAAACATAACACCATGAGGGGTAGATCCATAAGGATAATATCTATCTATGAAAGATCCTTCAAGGAGTATATCTATAGGAATTTTATCATACTGAAAGAAATCACAAAAGAAAGTATGGCCTTGGATATTTATAGGTTCATGGTGTTTATATTAGGAACTTATGAAAGAATTCCCTTGGACATCTAGGGATTTGTACACCTGATTAGGAGGAAGTTGTTCCCAATCTCTAATTATGAAGGATTTTATAAAAGAATGTGAATCTCCAGTATCATATTGAGCATCATATCTTCTACCATTCATTTCTATAGATATGAATTATGCAAATCTTCCATTAATATGTTGAGTAATATAAACTAGTTTTCTTTCATCTTCTTGAGGAGCATAGGTACATACCAGTCTAAAATGAAGAGGATTTTCTTTGGCTACTTCAACTTGTACCTTCTTAGCTTCATACAAATCTTCTTCTTATTCTAATGGTTCTTCCCATAGTTTTGTGCTAGAAGTTCCAAGTGTCTTGTACCATGCCATTAATCTATCTTTTACTAAAAGCTGATAGTCTTCAAAACAATCTTCTTCATAACCATTAGTATCAAAAAAGAAATCATTTTGATTGAGTTTAGCTTGGAAAGTAGGAGCAACTGGTTCTAAGGTAGCTATTTTGGAAGGACTAGCTGGTTTCTCATCTGGTAATAAATAACTAAATTTATTTTCTATTTAATTATTAGATGGTTTAAATGTTTGATCAAACTATAATGTCTTTGGTTTAGGCATTTTCATAGTACGAGGAATGCAATCAAAATGAGGTTATCTTCCTCTACTTGGATACCTATTATTGTGTCCTCTTGTTAGGGATCCTCATGATGGCGATCATCGAGTGAATCTTGAACTACTTTCTCCTTGCTCTTTCTAGGGTCTCTACATCATAGTAGTTGGTTCTTCTTCTAGTTCACTAGCTAATTGATCAAGTTTATTTTCATCATCAATTTCATCTGGTTCTTCTATTTCTTTAAGCACTGGTTCAAATATGTCTTCTTACTAATATAATTTTTCATCTTCTTCTACTAAATCCCATCACGCTGCTACATTAGTGGAGTAGACAGCTTTGATATCCTTATTTTTGAAAGAACATTGAGGAGCAATATGACCACGTTGATGGCAAATATAACAGCAAACAATTTTAGACACTAGTCAGGGAAATCATTTGTGATGAATAAATTTATGTCGGGGAGCAGGAGTGCGATGTTGTGGGAAAGAATGACGCTTATAGGTTAGAAACTGGTGTTTGTGGTTGTGAAAAAATGGTTTATAGCTAAATGGGTAAGTCTCTAAAAAAATTTAATTGCTTTAGAAGCTTGATGCTTATTTAGCTTCTGAGTAGCATGAACTTGGTTGATAAACTACATGATTTGCTATCGAGCAAAATCAATAACATCGGTAAGAGTCATTGTAGACATAATGAGACCATTAACATCAATGTAATCAGTGACATGCTCAGCTAGGTTATATGAAAGAGAGTTTAAAAATTACATCTTCGTGAGATCAACATTCTGAGCTTTTGCTTCATAAGCAAGCTTTCTATACTAGACAACATATTTTTCAAACTGAGCGAAATCACAAAGTTTCATTTTGGCTAACCATTTATGACTTTCCAATTCTTTATTACCTTGAGGAGGGATAAAATCATTTATAATAATTTGGAACAAGGATTGCATAGGATTTGGCTGAGAGAGGATTCTTGTTTCTTGCAAATTTGGACCTAAATTATTCCACCATTTAAGTATTATGCCCCAAAAATATTTAGTAGCAAATACTACATTGCTACGGCCATCAACATTTACAATAGTACCAAGGGTTTGCATATTGTTTCACCATGTAGTAATTTCTTTCAAACAATTCAACATATTGTCTATATTAAGAAACCATGGATTAATAGAAATATGAGACCTTATCATCATGGTTAATAAAAATAAATCCTTTGGTTTTGATTTTTTTTCCTTGTCAAAGGTATCTGGGACAAAACTAGGGCCAAAATCTAAAGATGTGCTAAACTGACTAGTAGAGGCTTCATCATCTCTTAATGCTCTTCTAACTTCCTTTTGTTATTCAATTTCTTCTAACCAGTCAAGACTATTTTTAAGTTCTTTTAACTTGGCTTCAAAAGTGGTCAACTATTGGGACACTGTGAGAACTTTTTCATTAACCTTTTTGATGTGTTAGACAGTCTCATTCATTGGATACAAATGATCAGTAGATTTTTTGATTTCATGGACATAATTTTGTAGGACAGTGACCTGATCTAGTGATTGTTTAATGATCTTAACATCTCTATAGAGATAATCAAAATTTTCTTGCTAGTGGGCCTTGTATCTAGCAAGATAATTTCTTTGTTTGAAATCAAAAGAGGGTTCTTTGTGAGAAGAGGATGTAGGATGGAAAGCAGCTAAGAAATAGGCAATTTCTCCCTCTGATTGTCTAAAATGGCCTTTATGAGGTGGCCATCTTCCACCTTTATATATAGTTAAATTGTCTTCTTTATAAAATTTTAGAGTTCCTTCTCCAGGAAATGAAGACATAGCAAGTGGAAGGGAAGGATCTAGACCATCATTTACTTGTTTTTTAATCTAATTCAACAACTATATTTCCTCTTTGAGAACTCTTGTTTGACTTTTCAGAATAACTAGAAACACTTGGTCTCAGAGAATTAGGAAGACATCTTGTAGATAATGATCTTGGAAGTACTTGAATTCTATTGCAACTTATTTGATGATTCTCCTTTTATTTCTTATGCATCTTGGGAGCTACATTATTCAACCAATATAACTTCCATGAATCAGGAATTTTATGGAATTTATATGCCCCTTTTGGAGTTGGACTGCACCATTCAATCTTCGTGCATAAGGCAAATTTTCAAATTTTTTGGGATTACTGGTATTGGTCATGGAATATAATACAATAATATTAATAGAGGCATACTAGAAAGGACCAAATATATTAAAACCATATACAGATGGAAGCAAACCCCAACAAGCTAATGAACCAAACTTGACTTTTGTACATCCCTGATCTTTGGCACTGACTGAGAGATTACAATACAGTTCATAACTAGTAATTTCTTCATTAAGATAGGCTATAATAGACAACTAACAAACATGTTTGAATTCAGACTATCTTCGATCACATAAGGCTACATAAGACACATGCTTTATATTTGTAGGGACCAATGGTTTGATGCTGACTCTAATTAACCCAAAGTGTACAAATTGCACATTTAGATGACTATGGATATGGTCAATCTCAGATTCAAGAATTAGAGGAAGAAAATGAGTTTGATAACTCTTCTTTGGTTTATATTCTAAAGCCAATTCTACAGTTTTAATTCTTGGCTTAACAAATGTCTTAAAAGTAGACTTATACTTGAGCTTGCCAAAAATAGAATTTTCTTTCAAAGCATAAGGTTTATAAATCTAATTCACTTTTATAGATGGAGGTTTATAATTAACAACCATACCTGCAAGAGCTGATTCAATGACTTCAATTTTTTGCATATCTGCTTCAAATATTCCTTCTCCAACTTCTACCAGAGGTAACTCAAAGTATCCTTTGACTTCATCTTCATTCACCATTTGGTATCCTGGATTAGAATTGTTGGGTTTCTAAAATTCTACATTGAGTAATTAGGATTATGAGATTTATTAGGGATTCCCTAAATGAGCAGAGATAAATTTTTTGACAAAAGAAGATAATTTAAAGGATTGCTCAATCATGGGGTACAGTTAAATCGAGGAAATAGTATACTCAGAATGGGAATAATAGAGACTTGTTAATAGATGTGTGTTGGCTCTGATACCACAAATTTATAGACTTCTATAAGGACCTTTGTCTATAGAAATAGTGGCAGAGGTTGATGGCCAAATAGATATAACTTCGATATTAATTCAAAGAAGGATACAACAAACAAAGATTAGAAGAAGATTCTTGATCCTCAGTATCGCACTAAGCACTAGAAGAGAGCATATGTCTTTCTTGTTACAGACTTACTATCTTAAGAACCTAGACTTCTAGGACTCAGATTCTAATTTTGAATGCCTAAAATGAACCCAAAAATACTTATTTATAGTAGAGAGTAGGGTCCTGCCAAGAATATTTCCTTTAGCGGTGTCTACTATTCATCTAATTTACAACTCACAATATTCTACTTTATGTACACATCATAGCTTAAAGAGAGATGTTGTTGGATCCACATGATGATGAGCTTGAAGTTAGTGGAGATGGTATCAACATTGCTTCCACTTCAATGAAAATATCATCATTAATGATTGGATGGAATAAGAATCTTATTTGAAACACATGTTGTGTAATCCAATACCATCCTTCATCATTATCTTCATGTCGTGGGATGATGTAAAAGTAAGATTCCCACTCAATCTTTCGGTGGATGATGGTATGGATTACAGTATCTTGATCATGATGATCCTATTCATAAATGAGATGGGGACCATAATGAGCTATCCACCTGTAAATATATTCATGATGTTTTTTCCAAATTTTGATTCACTATGTCCAATCAGGTCTTTTGATCATATCAGAGGATTGTCTCATAAGTAATTCACTATTTAGGTGATGAATAGTGATTACTCCTTCTTGTTGGTTTTAGTCAACTGCTATGTGTGTTTCTCCTGACATCTACAAATCTGAGGAAGTACTATGAGAAAGTCATAGATATCAAGGATGAAGACCTTTGAGGATTTGTTCCTAGATCAATAAATTAAGATCAGAATTTTTTTTTATTATAAATCCTTGTTAAATTGAAACTAGGATATGGTTGATGCATTAAAGTAGTAACATGATTTCTAATCAACTAGTCTACAAGATAATTCTTTTTCCATTCAATGTGTTCTATAGTGTAATTGAATTGGTTAAAATAAACCTGCCATCAGACATATTTACTGTTTCGATCGTTCCCGCCATGATACTTTTCCTTAAAGGTTAAGAATCTGTTAAAATTAGTTCTAATAATAAAATGAGGCAGATGCATAAGCTTAAGAGAAAAAATTTCAATATATTTTTTGACAACATAAATTTCTTTGTTTGAAGATACCTATTTTTTCACATCTTCTACAAATATTCCACTGGCATATTCACAGACATATTCTTTTCCATCTTCGATACAACAAAGAATACCTCCCCATGTAGTATCTGATGCATCTGTATATCATATAAACTGATCAAATTGTTGAACATAAAAGGACATGAAGTTTTGATACTTTTTCTTTGATATTTTGGATAACCTCCTTGTATTCTTCAATCCATATATATTTTTATTTTTCTTGAGCAGTTCTTTAAGAAGTGTTCTATCATTTTCAGTGTCTGCATAGAAACTATTGACATAATTAAGCATTCCAAGAAAGGCTTGGAGTTTTTGAAAAAAAATCAAGAACATCTATAAATTGAAGGACTTTCTCAGTAATATGAGGCTGGACTTGTAATTCACTATTTTTGACAACAAGTCCCAAGAAATTGTAGTTGTTTTGACACAATTGAATTTTAGTGCTAGAAAGCACTATTCTTGCTTCCTTTGTAATCTTGTAAAATTGAGATAAATGGTTAAGATTCTCTTGAATATTTTTACTGAAAATCAAGATATTATCAATATATACACAAAAAGAATTAGATGTTCCTTCAAATATTTTATCCATATGTAAATGAAAATAGGCTGGTGCATTCATAAGGCCGAATGGCATCACATTCCACTAAAAATGTCCAAAAGGACAATTGAATGCTACTTTATGCCTATCTTTTGATTTTACCTAAATTTGATAGAACCCTAATTTGCAATCAAATTGAGAAAAATATTTACACTAGACAACCTTTTGTAGTAAATAAGACTAGTCTAGAATAGGATAGGGATAAGGCTCTATTATGGCATTTAAAGGCTTGTAATTGATTACCATTCTTTTCTTGCCTCTTTTCTGTTTTGAATGTTTGTTCACCATGAAAGCATAAAGGCAAAATGGTGAAGTCGAAGGCTCAATAAATTTTGATTCTTTCAATTCTTGGATAGCCTTTTCCATATTAGGATAGTTTGTAGCTGAGATGGGAATTTTCTTCCCGATTTTCATGTGTTTTCTCTCTTTAATATTGATCTCCATTTTAGGCATTTTCTTTGTCTAGAATAATTGAGGATTATTAGAACATATTTATTCTTGAAGCCTTTTCCCATTTCTAGTATCTTTTGATATGTAGAATCCAGAGGTTGCTGGTTCATTGTACCAGGGAATTGTTCAGAGGCATAAGTAAGGCGGGGAGCCCTAATCTTGTTACCATGAAGGGTAAACATAACACCATGAGGGGTAGATCCATAAGGAAAATGTCTATCTATGAAGGATCGTCTAATGAGTATATCTATATGCATTTTATCATATTGAAATAAATCACAAAAGAAAGTATGGCCTTGGATATTTACAAGTTCATGGTGTTTATATTGGGAACTTATGAAAGAATTACCTTGGACATCTAGGGATTTGTGCACTTGATTATAAGGAAGTTATTCCAAATCTATAATTATGGGGGATTTTGAAAAGTAATGTGAAACTCCAGTATCAACTTGAGCATCATATCTTCTGCCATTCATTTCTTCAGCTATGAATTGGGCAAATCTTCCATTGACCAGCTGAGTAATATAAATTGGTTTTTCTTCATCTTCTTGAGGAGTAGAGGTACATACCAATCTAAAATTAAAAAGTACTTTATTTAGATTCTTCAACTTGTACCTTCTCAGCTTCATACAAATCTTCTTCTTCTTCTAATGGTTCTTCCCATAGTTTTGTGCTAGAAGTTCCAGGTGTCTTGTACCATGCCATTAATCTATCTTTTACTAAAAGCTGATAGTCTTCAAAACAATCTCCTTCATAACCATTAGTATCAAAATAGAAATCATTTTGATTGAGTTTAGCTTGGAAAGTAGGAGCAACTGGTTCTAAGGTAGCTATTCTGGAAGGACTAGCTGGTTGCTCATCTGGTAATAAATACCTAAATTTATTTTTTATTTAATTATTAGATGGTTTAAATGTTTGATCAAACTATAATGTCTTTGGTTTAGGCATTTGCATAGTAGGAGGAATGAAATCGAAATGAGGTTATCTTCCTCTACCTGGATACCTATTATTATGTCCTCTTGTTAGGGATCCTCATGATGGTGATCATCGAGTGGATCTTGAGCTACTTTCTCCTTGCTCTTTCCAGGGTCTCTGCATCATAGTAGTTGGTTCTTCTTCTAGTTCACTAGCCAATTGATCTAGTTCATCTTCATCATCAATTTCATCTGGTTCTTCTATTTCTTCAAGCACTGATTCAAATATGTCTTCTTATTGATACAAGTCTTCATCTTCTTCTACTAAATCCCACCATGATGTTGCGTTAGTGGAGTAGATGAATTTGATAGCCTTATTTTTGCAAGAATATTGGGGAGCAATGTGACTAGGCTAATGGCAAATATAACAGCAAATAGTTTTAGACACTAGACGGGGAAATCATTTGTGATGAAGAAATTTTTGCCAGAGAGCAAGCATGCGACGTTGTGGGAATGAACAACACTTATAGGTCAGACGTTGGCATTTTTGATTACAAACAAATGGTTTACACCCAAATGAGTAAGTCTCATGAAAAATTTTAATTGCTTTAGAAGCTTGTTGCTTATTTAGCTTCTGAGTAGCATGAGCTTGGGTGATGAACTGCATGAATTTCTATTGGGAAAAATAAATAACATCGGTAAGAATCATTGAAGATAGATTGAGACCCTTAACATCAATGTAATCAGTGACACCCTCGACTAGGTTGTATGGAAGAGAGTTTAAAAATTGAATCTTTATGAGATCAACATTATGAGATTTTACTTCATAAGCAAGCTTCCTATACTGGGCAACATATTATTCAAACTGAGCCAGATCACAAAGTTTCATTTTGGCTAACCATTTACGACTTTCCAATTATTTATTCCCTTGAGGAGGGACAAACTTGTTTATAATTATTTGGAACAAGGACTGCATAGGATTTGGCTGAGAGAGGATTCTTGTTTCTTAAAGAGTTAGACCTAAATTATTCCACCATTTAAGTGCTATGCCCCAAAAATGTTTAGTAGCAAATACTACATTGCTACAGCCATCAAGATTTGCAACAGTACCAAGGGTTTGCATAGTGTTACACCATGTAGTAATTTTTGTCAAAGGATTCAACATATTGTCTATATAAAGAAACCATGGATTAATAGGAATATGAGACCTTATCATCATGGTTAATGAAAATAAATCCTTTGATTTTGATTTGATTTTCTTGTTAGAGGTATCTTGGACAAACCTAGGGCCAAAATCTAAAGAAGTGCTAAACTGACTGGTAGAGGCTTCATCATCTCTTAATGTTCTTCTAACTTTCTTTTATTTTTCAATTTCTTCTAACCAGTCAAGACTATTTTCAAGTTCTTTTAACTTGGTTTCAAAACTGGTCAATTGATCTCCAATACTATGGATATTATTTAATGACTGTTGAGACACTGTGAGAACTCTGTCATTAACCTTTCTGATGTGTTGGACAATGTCATTCATTGGATACAAATGATCATTAGATTTTTTGATTTCATGGACATAATTTTGTAGGATAGTGACCTGATCTAGTGACTGTCTAATGATCTTAACATCTCTATAGAGATCATCAAAAGTTTCTTGGTAGTGGGCATTGTATCTAGCAAGATGATTTCTCTGTTTGAAATCAGAAGAGGGTTCTTTGTTAGAAGAGGATGTAGACTAGAAAATAGCTGAAAAATAGGAAATTTCTCCTTTTGATTGTCTATAATGGCCTTTATGAGGTGGCCATATTCCACCTTTATACAAATTTATATTGTCTTCCTTATAAAATTCTAGAGTTCCTTCTCTAGGAAGTGAAGACATAGTAAGTGGAAGGGAAGGATCTGGACCATCATTTACTTGTTCTTCTTCTAATTCAACAACTATATTTCCTCTTAGAGAACTCTTGTTTGACCTTTCAAAATAACTAGAAACACTTGGTCTTAGAGAATTAGGAAGATATCTTGCAGATAATGATCTTGGAAGTACTTGAATTCTATTGCCAATTATTTGATGAATCTCCTTTTCTTTCTTATGCATCTTGGGAGCTACGTTCTTCAACCAATCTAACTTCCATGAATCAAGAATTTCTATGGAATTTATATGCCCCTTTTGGAGTTGGACTATGCCATTCAATCTTCATGCATAAGGCAAATTTTTAAGAATTTTGGGATTACTAGTATTGGTCATGGAATATAGTATAGTAATATTAATAGAGGCATACTGGAAAGAAGCAAACATCTTTAAACCATATATAGATGAAAACAAACCCCAACAAGTTAATGACCCAAACTTGACTTCTGTACATTCTTGATCTCTGGAACTGACTGAGAGATAATGATATAGTTCATAACTAGCAATTCCTTCATTAAGACGAGCTACAATAGACAACTAAAAAACATGTTTGAATTTAGATCGTCTTCAATCACATAAGGCCACATAAGACATAGGCTTTATATTTGTAGGGACCAAAGGTTTGATATTGAGTTTAATTAACCCAAAGTGTACAAATTGCACATTTGGATGACTACGGATTGGCAGGACCCTTCTCTCTACTATAAATAATTCTTTTTGGGTTCATTTTAGGCATTCAAAGTTAGAATCTGAGACCTATAAGTCTAGAGTCTTAAGATAGTAAGTCTGTAAGAAGAAAGACACATGCTCTTCTCTGGCACTTTGTGTGATACTGAGGATCAAAAATCTTCTTCTAATCGTTGTTTGATGTATCCTTCTTTGAATTAATATCGAATCCATATCCATTAGGCCATCTTAAATATATATTTGTGGGAGTTTTGAGGTACGCAAGGTTGAGCAAACTTAATCAACAATACAACCTACATGAAAAAGCCCCAAAAGAGCACTTGTAGTAACTAAATTTGGTGACAAATACTTGATCACGCCTATTTTATCCCTTTTTGCCATTAATTGACATGTACAATGAATTTAAACTCATTTTTCTAGTTTGACCTATCTTAAGCATAAGAGGAGACCTAATTTCATCACAAGACTATCTATTGTCACCTATAAAAATGAGCTTACTATTGAAAACACCTTTATGGATATGTATGTTCCGACTCAGACCCCAAACTCAACATTTTTCCTAAAGGTACAATAATGCCAGTATGACATGAACACCCAACATTCATGTCCTTATTTGTGTTACGTTCCTTCCATCCAAACAATTAAAATTTAAAAATGGAAACACCCCTAGAGTTGACATTTATATTTATAAACTCTCTAAGAGGTCTTTTCCTTGTTTGAACCACTATAAAAGCACATTCAATTCATTTATTTCAACATCTTGTCAAGATTATCAATTATATTACAAGAGCTTATTTACACAAGTAAGCATTGATAAAAATTTCTCTATTCTTCCCAAATCAGTTTCCAAGGACTTCAAGCAATCACGAGTCAAATTTGAATTCAGTGTTATACAACCCTAGCCAAGCATAATCAAGTATTCAAGCCAAATATAGATTCATTCATATATTCAAAGGAGAACAATTGCACCACCTCATTGTTCATCCTAATTCCAAACCTATAAAGAGAAAACTCCATAAGATGCACCCTACAGTGGCCTTGCTAGTCAAAAAAGAGCTCCATAAGTTTTTGGAAATGTGATTCATCCATTTAATTAATTACTATGATTGGATTTATAATATTGTTCCTATTGGAAAACCAAATGGAGGAGTTCATATCTACACTAACTTTTAGGATATCAACAAGGCCTATCCCAAATATCACTTCCCACCTCTGAACATAGACATGATCATGGATTCTTTGGATGGTTATGAAATGTTATCCCTCATAGATGGATTCTCAAGTTAGAATCGACTTAGAATTATGCCATAGGATCAACAAGAAACAAACATTACTACTTCATTGGGTACCTTTTCTTACCAATTCATGCCCTTTGGAATAAAAAATATAGGTGCTACTTACTAAAGAGACATGACTATTATTTTATACAATATGATGCATGACATAGTCAAAGACTATGTTAATGATATTTTGGGAAAGTATAAAACAAGAGTTGAACATATGGCAGTCATGTGCAAACTATTTGAAAGATTAAGAGAATCTAGGAAAATCTTGGGGTTTATTGTTTCTCATTGAGGCATTGAAGTTGACCCAAAAAACGTCAAAGCAATTATCTGAGATGCATCCACCCAAAAACCTCAAATAACTACACAACCTCCAAGGGAAATTACAAGCCATATGTTGATTTATTTCCTAGCTAGTAAATAAGTGTCATCCCTTTACTCATGTTCTAAAGAAAAGATCCCAATTCAATTGGAGTTTAGAATGTCATAAATCATTTTAGGATCTCTCAAAAATTATCTACATATAGGAACCATAGATTCATACACCACCCTTTGTTATACCTCCACAACAACACCCTCTCACCATATGTATATCATATAAAACTTGGCTCATAGTGACAATGGCCTTTTGCCAAAAAGACTCTGTAGATCTTGATAGATATACCATTTTCAAAACATGGCTTGGGGCGATGACTGCTACCACTCCACTCTGACTACTCAATTTTACAGTCTCCCAATGGAAGACTGGCATAATTATTAGCCTCTTCAAAGGAAAACACTTCCTTTGCATAGCTCCATTTTTTGGTGCCTTCCTCTTATTTTTGACTCCTCTTTATCAATGTCAAGAATATTATACTGATAAAGTTGGGGCATAGATGATGGTAAGAATATTATATTGAACTCTGATTTGCTCCTAAATTGTTGTCATGTCCCCTTTTTTAGTTGACATGTCCAGAGTTGATGGTTAGCCTATTATGCGACCCTCGTAGGCTGATGGGATGGATAGAGGGTCTTGATGGAGTTGGGCTTGGCTTTCGTTCGGGCTCTTTCGGACATGAATTAAGGGAGATATTAATATTTGATTGATTTAATCAAATATTAATTATTTGGTCTAATTTTAATTAATTATTAATTATTAATTATTGGGTCTAATTTTAAGATCCTAATTCTAATTTAAGAATTGGTCTAATTTTAAGACCCTAGTTCTAATTTAAGAAGCCCTAGTTCTAATTTAAGAAGCCCTAAGTCTAATTTAAGGGAATTTAATTTTAGCAAGCACACCTTTGGAGGGGTATAAGAAATTTTCATGGGAGAGAGTTTGTATTCATGATTATTATTGATATTGATTCTTGTTAAGAAATTCTTCTGTGAAGACTGAGCCAAGGGTTCCAGGATTCCATTTGCATTGAAGAACGTCAACTCTTCATTGTGTGCGATTCAGAGGTTGTGAGAGATCAGCTGATCTATTGCCAATTTGAGAGATAACTTCATACAAAAGTTATCACAGGGGTTTACAAGTTTGAGAGATAACTTCACATAGAAGCTATCACAAGGGTTTACAGGTATTTCATTATTTTGGGTTTTGATTCAAAAATTATCCAGATATAGATCTTTTGTATTAGCCCATAATTCTACAGATCAGGATCAAGCATACAGG
This sequence comes from Torreya grandis, assembly GCA_037957365.1. Taxonomy (NCBI): domain Eukaryota; kingdom Viridiplantae; phylum Streptophyta; class Pinopsida; order Cupressales; family Taxaceae; genus Torreya; species Torreya grandis. Next base: position 329,641 of record JARHVA010005941.1, on the reverse strand, counting down.
GTGTGCTATATCGGCGGCCGTACGAAGTCTGTTCAGATCCGTGAAAATCCATACGCATCAATAGAAAGTTCAGGCACCGACATCGGCGATCAGAGACCTACAGAGACTGACATCGGTCGACATATCACCGACGTCGGCAGATTAACGACTCCAGGTCGACCGATGACGGCAGTATAACCGACGTCGGTGACTGTGTTTTTTTTACACAACAGCCTGAGACGAACTAGTTCCAGATTTATTTCCCAGTTCTTGCAAAATATTCAGGCTATTAAGGCCGTATTTTCAATATTCATTGTATACTTGATAGAGGTCCTCTATTCTAAGCATATGAGCAAATAAATAAGAGATTATACTATGATTTATTTATCTATTTGAGGATATTTTGTAGAAATACAGATAAGCAATTCAAAGCTTTTGTTTTGGTATCCGAAGGGATATTACAGTGGTATCAGAGCTATTTGTGTTTAGATATTCCCTACTGAAAGGGGATATTACAGTGGTATAAGAGCTAAATCCTGCCATCCTGAGGGGTTGACAATCTTATGCAGCCACAAGGGTTGGCACCACACGGGTATTTCAAGCGTAGTAGAGCTTTGCTTGAAGGCACTCAAGTTTTAGAACAACAGCCGAAAGACATGGGTGATGATATTGATAGGGCCCGTATTCCTCACCATCCTAGAGATCAAGATGATGCAGAGGTTTTACTTACTCTTAGAGAACTACGAGAAGGGCAAAGGTAGAATAACCAAGTATTACAGCAGTTGGCAGCAACACTGTTGAGATTGGGTACTCCGAGGAGACATTCCCCACATTGTGAAGATATCAGGAGTGATGCAGGATCACAGAGAGCCCTTGGGACTGCTTCTCGTACAGCTAATAGGCCTACTAGGCCTACCTTTGTGAGACAGGAGGCAGAGGAGGTGATAGCAGGTGAGGAGCATGAGGAGGCATTTACAGACACACTTAGGGCAGTGACTGATGAGTGGGGGTCATTACCACCTGTGGTCAGGGAGATGATTACTTTTGACCGATTCCTCACACAAAGGAAAGAACATTATCGAGGTCGATAGAATGGGAGACCAAGGCCCCAGAACAATGATTGAAAGCATGCTACGAGTAGGCTCACACTAGCGACGTTTGACGGTAGTGGTAAGGTGATAGCACAGGCCTGGGTTAGTAAGCTTGATACATTTCTCACATTGTGACCGATGGCTGAGGAAGATGCTATCAGATATGCGACACTACATCTTGAGGGAGTAGCTCACGATTGGTGGCACCACAGGATGGTGACACTCCATCATGATCAGATCACATCTTATTAGGAGTTTGTGGATAGGTTGGTGGAGCGTTTTGACAGGAAGGACCCAGAATCCTATTTCAGAGAGTTAGCTCAGTTGCGCCGAGTGGGAGTCTAGAGGCATACATTGGTGACTTTCAAAAGTTATCAGTAATGGTTCCTAAAATTTTAGAGAGGCGACTTGTAGTACTCTTCATGGAGGGATTGACATAGCCATTGAGAGGTTGGATCAAAGGCTTTGATCCTCCTTCATTACAGGTAGCTATGAAGAAGGCACGTAGCATGGAGATGGCAGCCCCATCTAGTAAATTTAATTCCAGAGGTACTTCTTCATCCAGGGACCATAAGTGCTCCAACGGAGATAGAGAGGGATTAGATTTTAACATAGATAAATCAGGTGTTAAAAATGATTTAAAGGCCAACCCAACAGCACCACTATTGGATAGAGAGGCTCTTAATGATCTACGCAGGAAGAAGCTTTGCTTTTATTGCAAAGGTCCATATGATATCCATCACGATTGCCCTTTGAGGCCTAAGGGCAAAGCAAATCGTGTGATGTGGGCGTATTATGAGGATGCAGAATCAGAAGATTCCAAACAGCAAGATAGTTTTGAGGAGGCAGAGGCTTCAGAGCCTAAGGCAGAGGCAGATTTAGAGCTTCATATACAAGAGGCACGCCTATCCAGCATTCAGTCGGATGAGTCATTCAGACTCCGTGGAGTTTTGGCAGGGCAGAAGGTCACCACCCTTCTTGATACAGGAGCCACACATAATTTCATAGATGCTAGATTTGTGGAGAAGCGTGGACTCACTACCAAAGATTTTGAGGGCATTAGAGTTAAGGTAGCCGATGGTCACACTCTTAGGTGTGAGCGTATGATTAGAGACCTCCCATTGCGCTTGAACAACTATGAGTTCAAGGCTAATTATTATGTAGTGAACATGGGCGACATAGACTTAGTCTTGGGTATGAAGTGGCTTCATTCATTTGAGGAAGTTACTCTTCGTCTCAAAGACATGGAGGTTCGTTTTGAGGTTGATGGGAAAACACATATTCTTAAGGCAATATGGGGCAACAGCTTCAAACATATGTTTTTTCATTGAATGGAGATGCCTATACTACATGACATGATAGAGTGCGATGACGAGTGCACATTGGCACCAACACAGGAGAGATATGAGGATGAGCTTTGTCTTGAGGTGAGTTCAGTTCAAGAGTTAGTACATGTGGTAGGGACTCAGCTTTCTATTACAGGCGGGTCACATGATGATGATATGAGTATGTCTAGCATTCACATTCCAGATTCAGATATTATTCAGGGCCTGGAGTTCATGTTGATTAACAATGGCAGAGATCATGACTACATTTGGGATCCAGGGGGGATTGATTGGTTTATCATTCAACGATTGCTTGAGGGCAAGCAATTTCAGGAGGGGCGGATTGTCATGTCCCCTTTTTTAGTTGACATGTCCAGAGTTGATGGTTAGCCTATTATGCGACCCTCGTAGGCTGATGGGATGGATAGAGGGTCTTGATGGAGTTGGGCTTGGCTTTCGTTCGGGCTCTTTCGGACATGAATTAAGGGAGATATTAATATTTAATTGATTTAATCAAATATTAATTATTTGGTCTAATTTTAATTAATTATTAATTATTAATTATTGGGTCTAATTTTAAGATCCTAATTTTAATTTAAGAATTGGTCTAATTTTAAGACCCTAGTTCTAATTTAAGAAGCCCTAGTTCTAATTTAAGAAGCCCTAAGTCTAATTTAAGGGAATCTAATTTTAACAAGCACACCTTTGGAGGGGTATAAGAAATTTTCATGGGAGAGAGTTTGTATTCATGATTATTATTGATATTGATTCTTGTTAAGAAATTCTTCTGTGAAGACTGAGCCAAGGGTTCCAGGATTCCATTTGCATTGAAGAACGTCAACTCTTCATTGTGTGCGATTCAGAGGTTGTGAGAGATCAACCGATCTATTGCCAAATTGAGAGATAACTTCATACAGAAGTTATCATAGGGGTTTACAAGTTTGAGAGATAACTTCACACAGATCCTATCTCAAGGGTTTACAGGTATTTCATTATTTTGGGTTTTGATTCAAAAATTATCCAGATATATATCTTTTGTATTAGCCCATAATTCTATAGATCAGGATCAAGCATACAGGGTGTGTTATATCGGTGGCCGTACGAAGTTCGTTCAGATCTGTGAAAATCCGTATGCATCAACAGAAAGTTCAGGCACTGACATCGGCGATCAGAGACCTACAGAGACCGACATCGGTCAACATATCACCGACGTCGGCAGATTAACGACTCCAGGTCGACCGACGACGACAGTATAACCGACGTCGACGACTGTGTTTTTTTTACACAGCAGCGCGAGACGAACCAGTTCCAAATTTATTTCCCAGTTCTTGCGAAATATTCAGGCTATTAAGGCCGTATTTTCAATATTCATTGTATACCTGACAGAGGTCCTCTATTGTAAGCATATGAGCAAATAAATAAGAGATTATACTGTGATTTATTTATCTATTTGAAGATATTTTGCAGAAATACAGATAAGCAATTCAGAGCTTTTGTTTTGGTATCCGAAGGGATATTACAGTGGTATCAGAGCTATTTGTGTTTAGATATTCCCTACTGAAAGGGGATATTACAATTGTCTTCTTTGTTCAGTGTCGAGATATGTGTAGATTTAGAATGGTTGCATGCAATTTCCTTTATTGAACTGTATTTTATATTCATTCAAATTTTATGCATATATACTGAGCATGATATAAGATATGAGCCATCATGATAACATTGGTTGGACTAAGAGATAAGAAATGAGCATAAAGAGGTAGTAGATGCAAGTCCTTCAGCAGTAGAAAAGGTCTAGAACTGAGAAGAATAACCAAGGTCTATATTTTCCAAGTGTACAAAATTGATGTGCTATATAATTCATAAATAGTGTCTACATCATCAGGGCAATCCCTTGCAAAATATTATTATTTTTTAAATAGATACTGGTTTTGATGGGATCCATACCCTATATTAATACCAAAGTTACACAACAAACTAGGCTAAAAATGCCATGGCTTAGAAGAACCAAGTACAACAAACTACCACAAGGCAAATGCAACCAAACAAGATGCCTACCTATTTACCCAAAAGCTAGTATCGAACTTCAGCTTGTGGGATAGTAATCTAAATGATTAGCTATCTTACCTTTTTTACCTTTTTTTTTAATCTCCTGCCACATTTCTTGTTCGACATTCACTATAACTAATTGTTTATCTAGATTCTGTGTCTCTGAAAATTTATTTTTAGGCAAGTTCTTGTCTGAGTCTGAGTTTTCAGACTCATTTCCTCTTTTCACTCCTCGAGCTTGCTGCTTCAAAGAGGAAATTTGAACATTTTATGTCACCTCCTCAATGGGCACTTTTTCTTTCGCAGAGGTAGCTTTTTCTCCTTTCTTGCTATCTTCCAATTATGTCTTCTTTTGTTTCTGAGTCTCTAAAGCAATCTTCCACCACTAGCAATGGATATGGTGCACTCCATTTGTTTGATTTGGACTTTTTTCCCTTCTTTTTCAGCACTAAGAGATGCCTCTGAGGACAAGATGCATGAATATGACCTAATATTTTACAATTGTGGCATCTAAAAGTAGTATTCTCATAATCTAAAATTTGAACATGTTGAGTTTTATCATATTTTAAAATGATTTTATCTGGAACCCATTTGCTTAAATCAATCTCAACATATATTCTAGCATAAGTGCATAACCTTACATTAGCGCGCTCATTATCATTCCTAAGAATGACCCCAAAGAATTGGCTATTTCCTTGTGAGCATGCCAAAAATGTAAAGGCAAATTAGGAAGACAAACCTAAACTAGTATCTTAGTAATTGAAAGAGTGAGTGTTGAAATTTGAAAACTAGGGAGTGATGAACAAATCCACATTGCCCCAAAACCAAGTGCCTTTCGAAAGGCATTTATGGTAATCTTGTTGATCGCAAAAGTGGACAACAAAAAAACCTTTATAGCATAGAGAAATTTCACAATGGTTCGACCATGTCTCGTGAACCCATTTATTAAAGTGGTCGTAGTCGACCATAGACCATTAATTCTACAAATAACTGCATTTTCAGCAAAAGTATGGAAATATCCATCCACTCCCTCATTCAAGATCTCCACAGAAGGAACCTCCTTTGCTTGATCAACAATATAGACTTGCGCAGGTGGAGAGTCTTTCACCAGATTTAGAATGGGGACATCATTTTTGACTGCATCTTTGAAGGATGCAGGGTGGCGATTAGAGGATTGTTTTGAAACAACCATCCCTCCTTACAATCTAGAAGCCATGGAGATGACTGAGTCTTTTCCTAAAGAATAATATGATAGTGGAAATAAATTCTGCTATTGCTTAACCTGATAAACTAAACAATGAAATTCAACGAGAACATCTAAAAAGGCCTCCAACGTTTGTTTTAAATCTATCACAGCATCAGTCCCATTTACCCAAAAACAATTTGTAAGCCCAAACAAAGAGGACACCATTAATTGGTATCTTGGTTGTTGAGTTGTTGATTTTCCTGTTTAGACATTTTGTCAAACACTTTCCCTGCATCCTCCATAACCACAGGGTTATGCATTATCAGGGTCTTATTTTTGCTCAAACCACGATGCCCAATGTTTTTTGGACCATCTTAAGAACTCTAGCATTGCTGTCTTAACTTCATGCTGTCTTTTCATGAATTCTACCATATGTTTCTCTGTCCCAGCGTGACAAGCTCGCCCGATCCCTTCTTGAAACCCTTGAAGTGTGAGTCACTAGATGTGGGAATCTTCGCCCACTCAATCGTCGCCACCACTTATCTTTAACCGACCACGTTTTCCTTCCAGGTCAAGCTCGACTAAATAAGTGATTTGCACGTCGCAATATTTAATTCAGTTAATTGAGACACCGCCATCGCGCATTGTTTGATTCCTTATTTACGTGTTCGGCTGGGCTATCGAATTTCGGCCGCCCATTCAGTGTGATGTTTTTTACGCTCTCCGATCCATTTCTTATCTTCTCCACTGAATGAGTGAAGTCCCACTTTAATTTGGATTCATCCACACTAAGAAAGGACTTCAAATTCGATTTATACACTTACTGATCTATGCATATTCATTCAGTATTTCAATCTTTTATGCTTTGGAAGCCTTAAAAATGGGGGGAAGAATAATGTCTGCTCCAATCGGCATGTCAAACGAAAGTGGGGAGGCGGAGATTAATCCTCATCTGAGTGAAAATACAGTGGTTGTGCTCCTTGCTGTGTTCTGCGCGCTCATTTCTACCCTAGGTTTCATTTCAATACTTCCCTGGCATTACATGTGGAGATCATATGAGGAGTATATGGCTGCCAGATTAGCAAACACAGGCTTGAAGAAGAAGAGCATTGAAGCACTGCCCTGTATTGTTTACAGCGAAGTGAGATCAGAGACAAATCTAGCAGAGTGCTCTGTGTGCTTGGCAGAGTTTGTGGAAGGTGAGAAAGTGAGAGTGTTGCCCAAGTGCAAACACAGCTTTCACATGGAATGTGTGGACAGATGGCTTGTTTCGCACTGCTCATGTCCCACTTGCAGGCATTGTCTTCTTCATAGCCTGCAAATGAGCACAAATCAAACGCAGTCTAGCAGCCCACGGGCATGCACTGGGAATAATTTTTCACAGTCCATATAAATTTGAATTTTTAATTTTTAGGAATAAATCTTCTTTTTTTTTTGAAGGATTATGGATAATGATCTAATACAAGGAAATAAAAACAATACTATTTATTTTCAAAAGTTAGAAATTTAAATTAAAAAAAAAAAAAAAAAAAAAAAAAAAAATCTATATATTTTTTTAAATATTTGAAAGAACTCAAAATTTATAGATTTCTAATTTTTGGATGGTGAACCATTTTTTTGTTAATGTAAAAGTAATCAGTCCCTTAAAATGTGAAAAGTATTAAACTTAGATAAAGACTGGAAAAACATTCAGGGCATGTATTGTTACTATTATGCCAATATATGTTAATTAGTGGTCAATAGGCTACCCTCCATGCTAACTTTATCACAAATTTTTCAAGTGATTGTATTTAAAGCTTGGATAACACAGCTTATTAGTTGCTTAGTGTTTTTTTTAATAATTATTATTATGGCATTTTTAATTTCATTGTTTGGCTCATAAAAAGCTTATCAAGGATCAATTTTTATCACTTGTAAAATTTAATATGATAAAAAGGATGAGATTGGGATAGTGTTCTCGATAACTTTGGTGAGATGGATACCCCTCAGTCCTTAACTCTTATCTTAAAATCATAGCATATAGTAATGATCAACAACACAAACATGCGCACATCATTCTCCACAACTAAATCCTTTTTTGCATCGAGATAGCCAAGTGTATTAAACATTACCATGTGAAATTAGATTAAACAATGAAGGAAAACCTCACAACAGGCACATTGATGATTGTATTTTTCCTTTTTTTATTATTGCAACTATCCTGTCATGAAGTTGTGGCCATCTCTACAGCTGACGCTCATCGATTTGGGCCACCCTCTCACTCTCAAGATTTTAGATGAACTAATTAAAATCTCTCGTTCAATCCATGACTAAGGGAAAGAAAATAATGGAATGCTATGGTCTCAGGGTATACACCGAATGGTTTTCATGATTGGGATTTAAGGCTTTTGAATGAAATATATCAAACAGATGTAATATCTCAGAGTGCCAAAGTTGCAGGATTTTTGTCCAAGAATAAGAGGCAGGAAGGAATGATATTTATCTTCTATTTCTCTTCAAGATTTCATGCCCCAGGAGCATAACATTCAAGAAAGTAGAAGTTATAGACATTTCATGCCCTAGGAGCTTAACATGTGAGGAAGTTGTAGACATGACACACAGTCTACAGAAACAAAGAGTGAGATGTCTCTGCCACCTATGGCAGAGGAAATATATGTGGAGGCCTTACCTTTACCACCTATAGGAGATGAAAGATTTGTCGAAGGCCCATGTTTTCCACCTATGACAGTAGATAAATTGGCGAAGGTGATGCTTTTACCCCCTATGGTGGAGGAAAGATTTGAGAAGGTGTCTTATCTATGTGGACTTAATGGAGAGAATGAGGATGCTATGCCATTTTATTTCAAAGAGGAGGAAGTGATTTCATTGTGACCTACTACCTCGCATGGGGAAGAGGTTGATTTATTAGGAGAGGAGGTGGCATCGTCTAATGAAGTAGTGAGGCCTCCTCCTTTACCAACAACATTTAGAAATACACATAATGGAATTCTGCTCAGAGTACATAAGCCATGTCATCAACGAAACTCGTAGAGTCATGATTTACACTATAGAAATCCATCCATAATGAATCATGAAGACATCCATAACTGGATGGGAAAGAAGTTGATGCAATATTATAGGCCCTTGGAGGTCTCTATAGGACCTATGATAATCTCCCATGAGATGCTATCAATCCTAGATCCTCTTGCACACACCAAAATAACTAGCATGTTAGCGTAAAACTAAACATACTAACTCATAACCATCTCACTATTATAATTATTCTCACTCCCTTACGCATCACCTCTCATATCCATATTCTCTTTTAAAACAAAAATACCACTACTAATACCTAACCTACTTTTTGCACAAAACCCTAAAAGTGGCTTTGTTTGCAAGTAGTTCATCATCATGCAAAACTAATTCTTGAAAAAACCCAAATAGTAGCTTTGTTCTCAAAGCCATTACTCATGCAAAACTGCTCTTGTATTTCTATAAATCCACTTCTCTCCTAACAAAATTTCCAAGGCCATTTATGAATCCGCTTGTCTCTAACAAAGCTACTTTACTCCTCTAAAGTTGTTAAATTTTACAAAACCTTCCCTCTAACATGTGTAACCGTGACTTTACTTAACAAAGTCATGCTTTATATTGGCAAAACCACTACTAGGGGAAAACCCCTAATAACGACATTGTTTTTTTATTAATTTACTCCTATTTAATCCTAATAAATGAGACTAATAAAAGGTTCTAAGTTAGTCACCAAAGGTCCTACCTCATCTAGTCTCTGATACTCTTAAACCCTTTCTCCTCATTGTAAGTGGCGTGGGATGCGATCCATTTTTTCTATCTCACACTCTCATGGATCAAAGCTCAAAATCACAAATAGATTCAGTAAAAAATGAATTGTTTTTACCCCTATTTTCCTATTTACCCCCTTTGTTTCACCAATACACCTCATATCCAACCCCATCTCATTCACTAAACCTTCATCTACCCACCCCATTGTCTCAAAAACTAATACTAAACATGGCACATATAATATATTTCATAACCATCTATAATCATCTATCTCATCTATGTCATATAACACATCTACAAATACCATTTCCCTCACCCATATCCTTTTGTACATCACACATCATATGCTAAAATTAAAAAACACTTAATTACATTTTCATTATCCATAACATTATCTATTACATATTTAAATTACATCATATACCTCTTCCTAGTCATCCCCAATTTAATACCCATCATTGCATTCCTATTAACCCACATTATATATTTATAAGTCCATTACATATTCATAATCACTTTACATACTAATAATACAAACATAAACTCAGTATCCATTTGAATTATACATCCTGCATGTGCCTAACTTTAAGTCAAATCTTGAATTAAATCCTACCCTATAGTGTTGTTGGCCTTAGTGATGGGTGAACATACCAACTAGATGAACTGGACCATGATGAACTCTCAGATTGATTGATCACCTTGTATGATGGATCCCTTTATCTTACTGGCATCGCCTACTCATGTAATACTTGCTAATATTGAGTTGGTTTATCAGATGTTTCATTGGTAATGGTTATAAGGTGTTTGGGTAGGTAAGTGCAGGGCATAGTTCATGAGTTGTGAACAAAAGTTCCCTACCATATTTTTGATATTCTAGATTGAGCACCTCGAGTGTGATTACATCTTTCTTGGTAATCAAATCACCTTCACCGTTTGTGTTTTATGTTGTATAACATGAATAGCTTTCCACTTAAGTATATATGCATTATTTCTGTGCCTTTCTTACACAAATCCTAGAAGTGAGAAGTCATGTAAGACCATTCTAAATTGACACCACTGAGCATGGTGGGAATTTTATTGTAGTTGAATGTAGATGTCTTGGTTGAGAATTCCTTTGTGTTAAGAGTTTGTTATGTGGATTATCATCCTTATATTTATATAAACTTGAGAAGAAGTGTTATCTCTCTTAGTTACCTTAGAGGTGAATTGTTATTCTCTCACTCTCCTCTTATATCATTTTAAACTACCGAGAAGATTCATATTCTCAGGACGTTGATTTAGTGTTTTCTTAAGTGGAAACTTGTTTCTGAATTGTTGTTTTAATCTTATTCCCTTGAGTTCATGGGATAATGTTTTCTACTTCTTATTGAGAGAATATGTAGGATTGGATATATTAATGCATCTTCGAGGTTAGTATTTTCCTTTTGGTTGTGGAGGTAGGTTATAATACTATACTTACAAGTTTGGTAAGTGAATAGTGTTTTGGCAACTTGGGTTGCCATGTTTCCTTTTACCATATGAGGATATGCAAGAATTTTTTTAATGAGATGTTAGTTCTCTACTTTCCACTTTGTGACTTTTTATAGTTATTGTTTTATCTAAATTGTTAACTTGACCTCAAAGAATTGCAAAACTTGAATTTATATTAATTCTAGGTGATTATAATTATTATGTTATTATATACATTTGTTTAGACTAATATTATTTTCTTTTTGAAGCATGTTATTTTGAAGAGTTATACATGTACCTTTATTTGGGAACAAGTAAGGTATAAGATGTGCAGAACATCTTGATCATCTAAAAGGGTTTAGATAAATTTTTTAACTTGTTGTGTGCTAATTGTGAAAGCAAGGAGACATTATCTCGCTTGTCCCTTTATAAGGTTATAAGGACAATATAATCCTTAGCCTTTGTATGTTGTGTTAAATTTTAACATTACTTCCCCTTAACTATGTATATAACACTATAGGTTAAACTGTGAATTATGCTGCTAGTTATGTTTAGCTAGTGGCAACTTAATATAATCTTGGAATGATTGTATGATTTTTCTTGTATATATGTTAGTATATTTGGAATCAAATTCAATCGTATGGCCATACGCATATATATTATGGATGGGTATTCCATAATTTTGTATATATTGAAAATGTAATATTTTCAATTCTTATTCATCATCATACTTGTGAAGAGCTTCATTGAGTAGTGATTGTATTGACATGCTATACTTATACAAAGCTATGCAAAGAAGTGATAGTATTAACTTATACATATTATTCTTTCTAGGTTCCCTAAATACTTTTATCTGGATAGAGGAAAACACTCTCTAGGTTAGACAAATGTGTAGAGGGGTTGGAAGGTTTTATGGAACTCTTTCTGGTCATTTGTTTTAGATTTTGTGATGATATCATGTGCTTTCAAGAAGTCAGTAAAATTTTTACTGAGATATTATAGGCTTGTCTTGCAGTTTTAGATCCCAGGGTGGTCATGATATAACTAATCAATGTAAGTGACATTCACAAAATTTGTTTGTATAACATGAAATATCATAAAGTAGGGTCTTGTGAGACCAATACTATGAGGATAGTGCTACTTGAGAAGACTATGATGAGTTATACAAGCTATTTATATATTTATTTATGTGATTTGATACTTGGTACTATGCTTTTATTCTATAAAACTTTTTTGATATTCAAAACTATTGTTTGAATGAGTGTCATCAGGATGATGACTAGTTTTAGGGGGGAGGATGTTACATCTCGATTTCACCCTATGATTTATAACATTTAAATCTATGGATTAATATTGTCATTAAATGATTATTATTATTTTTATTTGATATTTATGACATTGACTTTTATGGGATAATGATATTGTTGATTAGTATACATAATGTGATAATTGTATTTTATTATTCTATACATTAAGAAAGTATATTTATTAGTTTTGCATCATCAATTGATATATATATGATGATTCAAACTAACTACCTACTTATTTTGAGGTGGATGCAAAATTGATCCTATCCTTAGAGCTTGATGAGGGAGAGCATCATCGAAGAGTATGGACTAGATGAGATGATAGGGAAGATGATAGAGGAATTACTAGTGACCCTACACACATGCACATTAGATTTAAAATGTTAAATGCATAACATGATTGAAATACTAGTACATAATTATGAAAATATTGCATGTGATTATATTTGTATATAGATTTAGTTCTTGATATGCATTAGATTTATTTAATTTAATTGTCTTAATTTTTGAGAATAAATGAGGAAAATAGATATTTAAATTGTTATGCATGAATAATAATCAATTATGCAATTATCTTCTTATTGAAAAAAATTAGAATCCTATTTATCTATTAGATAAATAAATAATTACCATTATTCTAAAGAGTTCAAGTTATCTTAATGTACTAACCTTAAGTGAAGATAATCTAAACTTAGGAGATACATGCATGAAATCAAATTAAAAATTAGTAATTGATTATCATTATTTTATTTGTCAATAAACCTAAAATTATGATAACTTGAGATATGTGGTGTGATTATCTTTAATAAACAAATTATATTCTTAATATTAAATTATTAAAGATAGATTATGGCTTGTTAAAATAAGATAACTGCAGTTAACCAAAGATTAAAGATGCCACACATGAAGAGCAAATTAAGAGAAATAAAATGCAAAGGGAGGGCATGATACAGTGAGAGGGGAGAGTTTTATAAAATAAGGAAAATAAATTAAATAAAATACAAAGAGAGAGGGAGATAGAAGAAACAATCGGATTTGGAAAGAAGCAAAAGAAAGTAAGAGATAATAAGCTTGTTCTTTTTCCAAACAATTTCATACCAGGTAGGCTTTGAAGCTTATAATTTTGTGTGTAATATTTTTATAGATGTGAATAAAAAAATCATCTAAAATCTTAAATGATTTTTTTGGAGTATTATATGATTGTGTTTCTTTCAAATAGGACTTGCGCTTCATTTCTAAGGTCTGCATTTTATATTGTTTTAAGTCTTTAAGGAAGACATTTTGATGGCATATTATATACACAAGCAATGTTTAGTATAAAAGACTGTGATAAATATATTATATCATATATGAGATTATCAGAGAGATACACAAGTTGGTTCAACTTGAGCTTCAGAGGGCATGGTATCTATTTATATTATTAAGGTTGAATGTCTGAAGTAAATGTAATTATATTATATTTTTATATACTTGAACAAAAGTTATATTATTATACCAACCATGGTTGAGCCCTATCATTTTTAATTTCCTTACATTTGTAATAAGCTATATTACATTTTGGTATTCAAATTTGAAATTTTTATTATTCTAAGTTACCATTTGGATAAATTGTTAAGTATGTTTATGTGAAATGAATGTAAAGTATTTAGTTTTAAAAAAAATATTACACTATTCTAAGTACAACTTGAGGGGTTGTAACATTTAGCCACCAAGAACAAACTCAAGTGGTTAATAAGTGTAAGGTAGGTTTGTGCTCCAAGCCTCATGAATTCAAATCTAAATAATTTATGGGACCTAGTTTGTGGTCAAAGTTTGAATATAAGATGTTAAGAAGTGGTTTCAAGTGCTACACCCTTAACCTCAACACCATAAAAAATCATAGGTCAAAAATCACACTTTTTTTCTTGGCCCCATGTGAAAATTTACATGGGTCTTCCTTCTTGTAATCATGTCAAGGGTTTTCCAACTATTGCATTGAGGTCTTCTTTCCATTTTTTATATATTGGGGACTATAAGGAGCTTTCTACTCTTCGACAACAAGCCTCCTAGCCAAAACTTGAGACAAAAATGGGTTTATTATATTATTATAAAATTATTCTTTAGATATAATGAATCTTGTCATAAAGTCTCAAACATTTCACTTCACCTAGCACACCTGGAACAATCATTTTGCCTTAAGAACTAGTCATGGTGAACATGACTTGTAACACCTATAGAGACACAACCAAGATATTATAATGAATATATATGATACTAATAAATATTTAAAACATTTAAAATCATAAAAATATATATTTTAAATGAAAGGTATAGAATAAATTGATCAAACTTTGAACCTCACTCTTTCACTGTCTTTACTCACACAGACAGGTGACTTTAAGAGCATTGTTTTCACCATTTGAAATGAATTAAAAATAATATAATAAACATGAAAAATATGTATAGGTATTGAAAAAATAACTCAAACAACTTGATTCATCCCTGATCCATTTCAACTCATCCCTAAACACTTTCTCACTCTTGCCTAGTTTTTCTCACTTTTTTCACTGTTAGCCATTTTAGTGATAGGTCAATTTAGGTGACCAAAATGGTTGAAAAAGAAGATATAAATTTTATAATTATCATCATAAACATAAATAATTTTTTTTACCTTCAACCTCCATCCACTTGCATGCATTGACTTGGTCAACCTTGTTTGTAGCATCAAGTTCGTCAGAAATATGGTTTTTTTTTTAATAGGTTTCACTTACCGATCTGACAAACCAATACCACATAAAGATTCCTAATGGAGTAATATACCACCTAAAACTATAAAAATATCTTCAAAAAACCATTATAGTCCATTTAAAATAAGTTTTTCACCATCAGGTCACTATGAGGGTTTTGAGAGGGTTTTAGACCAGTTCTAGTGTTAACAATTATTCATACAATATTACCCATCAAATTCCAAAATAATGCTTGGAAAACTTAGACAAGACCCTTTTACATCTCTCCAAAAAGGATCAGGACACCATGTAAAGTTTACACATGTTACTAGGCATCAATAGTTCCTTCTTAGGTTCTCATCTATTTATTATGCATGCCTAGGAGACCTTCAAATGTGTTTTATTGCTTTATCCTTCAAATCAGGACCTCAAGATTTGTAAACACACTTGAAACAACCTAGTACACTTCAATCCATACTCACATGTGTTCTATCATATTGAAAACAATCTTGACCCTTCATTTGGCCACAATAGGTCTCTATGCACATTAGGTCTTTGAACTACCAGTTATGCTTTATCCTTGAAAACACTTGGAAAACTCTTATATTGATATCATAACCTCATCCACATGTCAAATGTAATCATACTGTGATCACATAGTTCCATCCATCAACTCCCAAGTCTCATAATCCTCATTTTAACAAGCTACCAAGCCTGTGCCTTCACACTAGGTCTCTCATGTAAGGACTAAGACTTAATACCTAACCTTGAAAACTTATTTTTCTTATACACATGTTTACACATTGTCCAAAATCCTATAATATGATCTACCACTGCTTACTCACCTTCAAGCTCAAGCACATCTATATCATCACCATGCCTTTAGTTTAATCACATAAACCTTCTAGGTACTATACTTATTAGAGACCTTCTTGCCACTGTAGATGCATTATATAACACATTATTATGCCATGTTATGATCATATAATGTCAAAAACAACTCACAAGTCTCAGCTCACTATGCTTCATCAGACATTCCATTGGATCACCATAGCTCACACTAGCAGGATCAAATAGTCAACCTCATCCTTAGGCTTCTTTTGACATCAATGATAGGCTTAAGCACATAACATCAATGAAAAATTGAAAAAATCTCCCCCTTTGTCATTGATGGAAAACCACATTGATGGTAAGCCACAAATGAATCAATCCAAATAACTTGTCCATCACTTTGATCTCTCTCCCCCTTTAACAATAATGACAAAGGGTTTCCACACTCTCATAAGGTCGTTTACACATAGTCCATTGATCCTAGGACCTGATCATTTCATTGATTTAGCTCCATATTTGTCCATGCATACTTCTCAAGCCATCTGATTTAGCTCCCCCTAACTCCATGCTCCACCTAGATTATGTTGTTTGAAACCACAAACCAACTTTTTACAACAAATACATAACACATTTTATTACCTTAAGAATACTACATAGGTCTCAAATAGACCCCTCAAGTCATTAGGGCTTAACTTAGCTCATGACACCTACAACAAATAATTTCAACCAACTATGTCTACATACATCTTTACTAGCATTTTTCTTATAGGAACAATATGATTTCTTTATCTGAGCATACTCTTCATTAGGTATATTGCATCCATAGGAGATTCTTCAAGCCTTGTTTTAGTCCCCTGTAAATTCCAAAACTCAACGCTTTATTCAAGTCAACTCATCACATCATTCTTGTCATAATTTGTTCACTAGATCTTTGAGACCTTGTCTACTACAACACTAACTTCTTGGAACAACAAAACCATCCAAGACAGGCATGGAAAAATCTATATACTCCTTATAGCATCAAATGAATTCCATTCAATCATTAAAATCCATCATGACTCAAATGAATACAAGGCACATTCTTGGTTAATAAATAGTCATACTAGGTCTGTGAGAACACCCACAGTCAAGACCCTTTGACAAAACTCAGAACACTTGTCATTTTCAAATCAGTGTTATCTTCTTTATGGCATCTATAAAAAGTCATTATGTCAACCTATCATTTTATGATCTTATGAGTTCATCTTCAATATCATTGGTCTTATAGACCAATTTTCAACTCTCAAGATCTTTCTCTAGGTCTATCTCTTAACACCAATTCATCTATATCAACTGTTTCACTTGTTGATCATAGAAGCTACTAAATCAAAATAAGACATAAGCAAAAATACCTTTCTCTCAACAAGAATCTTAAGATAGATTCCTTAAATTCAACCTTCCATGCTTTTATAGGTTGAAGAGTGTATTTATGAAGCCTAGCAAAGACACTCCTCATGGAGCTCTAGAAAAATGGGTTAGCTTAGTCCTTGTCATAGGACTGAATGTTCTTCTCAAGAAGCCTATTTGGTTTGATATTATCTTTTGATTGATCTGAAACACAATCCTCTTGAGTAAATTTCTCATCATCCTTTCTTTTTATTGCCACATCCTCTTTACTAGTGTGATTAGCATTGATTACCTTTGGTCTCCATATCCAAGTTGAGCCTTTCTCATACATTCTAGGGAATAATATAGCAATATGTCCCATGTTATGACAACTATAGTAGGCCACATTATCCATACCTCTTGTTGACCAGCAACTCTTTCTTCTATAATCTCTTAGTCTATGACTAAAATGATTACATGCAAAGCAATGACCATGAAATGAAATTCCTTACCTAGTAGAATTTAGTTATCTAATAGATCTTTTAACCTTATTTTATTCATTAATATTATCTACCTTCTTCTCATCCTTCTTGGTTGTAGTTATCTCTTTGCCTTTCTCAATATTAGTCATCTTGTCTATGAGATGCTTATGCACAAACTTCAAATAACTTAGCTCAATCTTCAAATTAGAATATTATTCCTCTTTTGAACTTAGACTTGTATTTACATCTTTTAGTTGACTCTTGAGATCCTTGATGATATTTTTATCCTTTTTGACCACTTCAACCATTTCCTCAAGATTATTTTGAAATGGCTCATCTCCCTTTCATGTTCCATAAGAGACTTAGACTTTTATTTAATATTCTTAAGGATCATATCATGTTCATCACCCTTGGAGTTAGTGTTACTCATCCTTGTCTCAATAAGTCTAATCTTCTCTTTAATATCTTTGAACATTGCTCTCAATTCTTGATTTTCTTTCCATAAATGCTTAGCCATATTGTGCTTCTAGGATCACCTTCAAGATATTAAGACACCTCTAAAGGATTTGATTTGATACCAATTTTGGGAAGAAAAAAAAATGAGGGTGTGGGGGTGAATCAATGTAAAAAAATTTCACTCAATTCCATACATCATTCATTACCCATTCAAACTAACACAAAGATATAACAAAACATAGAGAAGCAAAACATAAGCATTAAGCAAAATAAAACATTACATGATCTATGTGGGAAACCATCATAGGGGATAAAACCCACTATCAAAACACTTTGACCACTATCATATAAGTAATTAACCAAAATTTAGTGAGGAACCAACCCCACAAGGAGGACTAACCCTTCACTAGTCAAACACCAACCCAACTAGTCCTTTAGCAAGCTCCAAATTACAAGGAGGATCCAACCCCATAAGTGAATTGGAACCAATCTAGTCACTTCAAGGAAACTTATTCAATCTCCAACCTATGAGTAATCTCCAACTCCTTCTTGACCAAGCACCAACCTAGCCAAGACAAGCTTGAACACCTTCATAACAACTTATTGCTCAAACAATTGATGGTGACTTCTTATTCAACTATATGTCTTATATATATTAATTATACTCTATTTAATACACCTATAAAACTACTCTAATTAAGATACTTATGGTCTCTCATGTCATTCATCTCACTTCAACCTCCTACCCCTCTCAAATAGCCTTCTAGGCTCACTTGCTCAACATGCCTCTTCTAGGCTCATTAGGTCCACTAACCTGGTTATCCACCTACAATATATATATTAAGAAATAATGAATAATAATATTCTCCTTATTTATGGTCTCGATGACCTAATTATGATCTTCCAAGAGCTATTTTATTCTCTTATGCTCACATCTCCTCAACTAGCTCAAATAGGCCAATTAGGCCTTGCTTATATACTCAACACTAGATCTTACTAATGTTAGTTGGCCAAGGACATTAAAACACTTGTATCACTATTTAAATCAGTCCAAAAACAAATTACATAAGTGATAAAACCACTCAATATGTCGGTCATACCCCTTAAGGGCCAATACCTCCATTAGGCCTAAAGGAAACCCAATGGAGTTAGGTCTGTCTTAAGCATAAATAAAACTTGGAAAACCTTTAGCCTCTAAAATTAAAAAAATTAAAAAAATTATTAAATATAACCATGATGATATCCATTTATTTCCACACCACTTGTACATCCAATTAACTAATTGAACCATGTTATTAGGCATACTCACCATTAGGCTTTCTCATTGCCTAAAAGTCTATCTCACAAAACAGAGGTATACAATAAAATTTTACAAAAAAACTTATCATAAATCACATCAAAATATAATAAATGAACTCATTTTCACCACCATTTCCATTAAAAACATTCACATAGTCTCTAATCACATGAAAACACTTTGGAAACAAGCTCACTCTGTTTTGCCAAAAACTGCCAAACAATAGACAATAAATTTTGGATATAAACAATTGTAAATGAAATTATAATGAAGATAAACACATTACCATTATCCTTGAAACTTTTATAACATCCTCATATTCAATATATTCTTCAAATCTGAGTAAAACACTCCAAACTTGCCTATGCAAGATGACTACTCAAAACTACATGTAGCTCTAAAAACATAGTCATGTAGAAATTTGTCTTTAACACTTTTAAGAGTGCTTCTAATAAATATAATGCATATTAATAGATCCTTTATAGTCTCTATATCATCCTTCAATATTTATATCTCAAATTCTAGTGATAACCATTGATCTCACATACCAATCTCTCAAGCCACTCTCTCATAGTCTGATAAGCTATTTTGGATTCCACATTACAACTTCTTAACTATTGGACATGGTCATTGGTGTTTTAAGTTGTCATTGATTTCAAAGAGAGCATTTGGTACCAATGCATAAATGACAAAGTGACCAGATTGATATCTTGAAGATACATGGCACATGTACATGTCTATAAGGATAAATAAGAGGTTGTGAGGCATCCATATATGTCTTGGAGGAGATCTAATATGTTTTGTGATCATTTGGAATGAGAAAAATGATTCTTCTAGCTAAAGAAATGTCAGACCGTCACTACACATTATGTAGATATGAAAAATCCAAAAAGTTTGAGAATTTATTTCATGCACATAGAAAGTCAATATTGGTCAAATGATATCATGGAGATGTTGCTTATAGTGTCAAAAAGCTACCCTGAAAATTTGGAGTCTTGAAGTGTTGTCTAGCTCAAGTTATAAAGATTCAAAGTTGCTCTAGTAGAATATGATGGTAAAAAACTATCAATTTTAACCACATCAAATACTGATGTCATTAGTCTCGAAGATCCAATGGTCAATGCTTCATCATACATATTGAGATCAATGGTGCGTATGAAGTCAATATGTAAAGGTTGCATGCGTAGGTGATAAGTGTCACAAGCTCATTAGTTTAACAAAAGATAAAAGGTGAGTGGTGGTTCATATTGATGAAGATAAAAGGTGTGGCATAAGTGAAAGAGTCAACACAACACATGGGATTTCCAAGTGACATAACTTCATGGACTGTTAATAAAGTAATCAGAAAGAATGTGAGGGTGCCAAGTGTCATAATATTAGGAATTTGAGCAAGATCTAATGATGATCACTGCAAGATAAAGACTAGGTTACTCATCAAAGATCGATGGTGCATATGTGGTCAAGATTGCCAGAAATCATGAGATGAGGTCAACATGTTTGAGGTTTAATGTTTGGACAGTGGACTATTATGAGTTAAAATTCAACCTACTTTTGAAGATGATAGATGATGTGAGTTGAGCGAGCTAAGCGAAGAGCACAAAATGTGTTTTAAGTGACTAAGGTTTAACTGTGACCACTTGGATTTAAATATTTTAATTTAATGAAATAAATATTAGTGCTTGGTTTTTGAGCCATAACTTTTGATCTATGCAAAATTTGATGTTTTAGTGAAAATCAAATTATAGAGAACTTCAAGGTGCATTTGGAAACATTCATTTGAATGTATAAATGTTTGTACAGTCAAATTTATTTAGATCCAAAGTTTATTATGTGTTTGTTCATGCTCTACAAGTAACTTGAGAAGGGTAATTGAGTTGTTCTTGATGGTATTTTCATGTTTTAAAATGAACTAACTATCAGAGAGTGTTCTATACTCCATGAGGACCATCTATGTGGATTATGTAGGTTTTATCAATCATATTCAATATGATCAAAGTCTTAGAAGGTGATTGTGTGTTCATTCATGGTGGTTATGTGCATATAATGTTGTTTAAGTGAATTGAGATTTAGCATAAGGGTGTTGTGATGATTGTTATCACTTAACAAGGACATATAGATTGTGTGGCATGGGTCCATGTATTTGAGAGTGTTCTTGTGTTCTTGGTTTTCTCGAAGAAGTGTCAAAGACGTGAATGGGTCTTCATAGGACCTAGAAAGTGACTTAGGCCTATTTGAAAGAGGGTTGTGATTTAAAGGTGACCCATGTTATATGCCTTAAGGGTGAAGGAATGTATTATGGCCAATAAGGAAGGTTGTGATCATAATAATCATGAAGACTTAATAAAATGTGAAACCAAATGTGATAGTTTCTAGGCTTGTAGTATAGACTTTGAGAGATTAAGATGTGCATATGTTGAGAGAGCAGGAGAGAAAAGGTAAAGAGATATAAAAGAGGGTGCTTACTGGATTGATTGAAGTAAAAAATATATTGAGAATGAACGAATAATTCTAGGTTGATCTAAAAGGTTGTTTTGGATACTTAGAGTTGTTGAGTGAAGCATAGAGAAGCATGTTGTGTGAGCTTGGTGGATGAATTGAGAGGTAGGTTAGAGTGAGGACTGTGTGTATGACCTTTTGGTCATGTCTCTATTATGATTAAAATGTTTGTTAAGAATGGGATATACTGAGAGGGGGGGGTGAATCAGTATATCATAAATCTTATAAACTTTCCCTTAATCAAATTTCACTTTAACATACATTCAAGATATGCAATAAAACTGAAATAATGAACACCACACAAGATAGAGAGAGACACCAGATTTAATGTGGAAACCCAATGTGGGGAAAAACCATGGAGAACAATATCAAGTATATTAATGAGCACCAACTCAAACTATAATATTCACAAGCACCAACTTGCAGGAGCACCAACCCCTTTGCTAAGAACCAACACAACAAAAATTCATGAGCACCAACCCATAGGAGAACTAACCCCTTTGCTGAGCACCAACACAACAACAATTTGTGAGCACCAACCCATAGGAGCACCAAACCCTTTGTTGAGCACCAAAACAACAAATATTCGTGAGCACAACCCATAGGAGCACCAACCCCTTTTGTGTATACCACACAACTATATCTCAATGTTGTTATCTCAACAAATGATAGTTCATTACAATATCTCTTTCCTCTCTCTCCTATGCTCTTCGAAGCTAGATATAAATAATACAAATCATACTCTCTCACATATTACAAATGGATTCTCAAGCCTTTATTTATATCTTTCCAAATGACCTTTTGGCCTTCCCCCTTTGTGACCATTCAATCCTCATGGAAAATGGTGCCAAACTTGCATGACCCTTCGTATTCTTGTATTTGAAAAGTCATGTGGTGACCCTTCATAAGCAAAAGCATCCTTTCCTCTTTTGTCTTTATCTTGGTGACTTTTCATATTCCTCAAAGTGTCCCTTCATGAGAAATTGTGCCCTTCCTCTTTTGTCTTCACTTGGTGACTCTTGGAATTCCCCAAGATGACTCTTTATGAGAAAATGTGTCCCATTCTTCTTTTGTCTTTACCCCGTGACTCTTTGAATTCTCCATGGTCCCTTATTTTGTCTTATATTCAACCAAAAATATATTTGTTAATATTAAATAAATATTAACACACATTGGCCAAGATATAACTATTACAAACATCATTAAATGCAATGGGGCCTTTATCACCAATAATGCTAGACATTTGACATCAATGACAATATTTCCAACAAAGTTGATTTAAGTTTGTGTTTGAGGATGCGTGAAGAATCTTAGGGTCATAAAAAAGGGTGCTTTGGATGCATTTCTAGTGTGATCAAGGTTGAGAAAGTGTGAAGGGTGAAAGAGAGGTATTATAAATTGTGTCTCCATCAGATTGAAGTGCAATCAAAGTTATGAAGTTGTTGATTTTAGGGGTGTTGGAAGGGTGCTCAACATTCTAGGTTAAAATTAATTGATCATCCTATGGGTAGGTTCTCCTTGTGAAATAGGTGTTTCAATAAATTATGGTTAGAAGGACTTGACCAGTCTCATGTTTGTGATCATCTTATAGGACACGTAGTCCATGTGTTTGTAGGTTTGAGAGTCATTTTTATTCCCTAAGAGGGTTTCCCACATAGATATTGTGTTATGTGTGTGATCTTACATTATCATCATTTTTCACTACTATAAACATATTTTATGCTTCATGAATGGATATATTGAATGATTAAGTGTTTGAGGGGTTTGTAAATTGAATTTGATTGTTTGTCACCATTGATTTACCCCACCCCCCCGCCACACCCCTCTTAGTGATTGTACCTAGAACATTAAACTATCTTTCCACCTTCAATAAATAATGAATAGGTCATTTATGTATCAAAAAAACATTAAATTTTTCATTATATACAATTACTCTTGTCATAGAGT
Source organism: Torreya grandis (assembly GCA_037957365.1). Taxonomy (NCBI): domain Eukaryota; kingdom Viridiplantae; phylum Streptophyta; class Pinopsida; order Cupressales; family Taxaceae; genus Torreya; species Torreya grandis. Next base: position 305,899 of record JARHVA010005941.1, on the reverse strand, counting down.
CTCAAACACTTCACTTCACCTAGCACCCTTGGAACAGTCATTTTGACTTAAGAACTAGTCATGGTGAACATGACTTGTAATACATGTAGGGACACAAACAAGATATTATAATGTATATATATGATCCTCAGACATATTTATAACATTTAAAATCACAAACATGTAGAGGTTAAATTAGAAATATAGAACAAACTGATCAAACTTTGAACCTCACTCTTTCACTATCTTTACTCACATAGGTAGGTCACTTTGAGAACACTATTTTCACCATTTGAAATGAATTAAAAATCATATAATAAACATTAAAAATATGTATAGGTATTTAAAAAATACCCCAAATAATTTTATTCATCCCTAATCCATTGAAAATCATTCGAAACACTTTCTCACTATTCCCTAATTTTTCTCACTTTCTTCACTGTTAGCCATTTTAGCCATAGGTCAACTTGGGTGATAAAAATGGTTGAAATAGAGGATATAACATGTAAAAGTACCATAATATACATAAATAAAAAGTATTTACCTCCAAATTCCATCCACTTTCATGCACTGACTTGGTCAACCCTGCTTGTAACATCAAATTATTAAGAAATAAGGGTTTTTATGTAGGTTTCAATTACTGATCTAAAAAATCACTACCAGTTGGAGATGATTTATGGAGTCCTATACCACATAAAATCATAAAAATATATTCAAAAATCCATTTTTTCCATTTCCAACATGTATTTCACCATCGAGTCACTATAAGTGTTTTAAGAGGGTTTTAGACCAATTCTGGTGTTAGTAGTTATTCATACAATATTGCCCATAAAATGGAAAAATAATGATTGTAAAAATTATCTAAGACCATTTTAAATATCTCAAAAAATTATTAGGACACCATGTAAATTTTACACATGTTAATGAGCATCAACAGTTCATTCTCAAGTTCTCATCTCTTTATTTTTGCATGCATAAGAGACCTTCAAACATGTTTTATTGCTTTCTCCTTCAACTCAAGACCTCAAATTGGTCAAAACCCTTGAAAAAACATATTAAACATAAATACATTCTCACATGTTTTATATCATCTTGAAAACTCATCTTGATCCTTCATTTGGTCACACTAGGTCTCTATGCATGTTAGGTCTTTGAACTACCAATTATGCTTTGTCCTTGAAAATACTTAGAAACCTCTTGCATTGATATCATAAGCTCATACACATGTCAAATTTAATCATACCATGATGATATAATTCCATACATCAACTCCCAAGTCTCATACTCCTCATCTTAACAAGCTATCAAGCTTATGCCTTCACACTAGGTCTCTCATGCTAGGACTATGCCTCAATACCTGACCTTGAAAAAATATTTTCCTTATACACATGTTTACAAATTTTCCAACATACTCTCATATTATCTACCAATACTTACTCACCTTGAAGATCAAACACATCTGTATCATCACCATGCCTCTAGTCTAATCACATAGACATTCTAGGTACCATACCTCTTGGATACCTTCCTACCAATGGAGATGAATTTTAGAACACATTATCATGACATGATATTATAAAATAATGGAAAAAATAAATCATAATTATCATCTCACTATGCTTCATAAGACATTCCATTGGATCAACATACCTCACAGTAGTAGGCTCAAACAGTCAACCTCATCCTTAGGCTTTTTTTTACATCAATGATAGGCTCAAGAACATGAAATCAATGATGACTTGAAACAATCACCCCCTTTGTCATTGATGGCAAACCACATTTATGGATAGCCACAAATGAACTAATCTAGACAACTTCTCCATTAATTAGATCTCTGTCCCACTTTGACATTAATGACAAAGGGTCTCTACACTCTTACAGGGTTATTTACACATAGTCCATTGATCTTAAGACCTGATCATTTCATTGAATAAGTAGGATCCCCTTTTTTCCATGCATACTTCTCAAGCCATCTTAGTTAGCTCCTCTTAACTCCATGTTCTACCTAGATTATGTTATTTGAAACCACAAACCAGCTATTTAAAACAAACACATAACAGATTTTCTTAAATTAATAAAACTCCATAGGTCTCAAATAGACTCCTCAAGTCATTAGGGCTTAACTCAGCTCATGACACCTACAATAGATCATTTCAACCAACTAGGTTTGCATATGTCTTTACCAGTATTATTACTATAAAAATAATATGATTTATTTATCTGAGCATACTCTTCATCAGGTATATTGGATCTATAGGATATTATTCAAACCTTGTGTTATTCCTCTACAACTTCCACAAGTCAACACTTTATTCAAGTCAACTCATCACAACATTCTTCTCATACTCTATTCACTAGATCTATGAGACTTTATCTGTTGCAACACTAACTTCTTGGACCAACAAAACCATCTCAGATAGGCATGAATAACTCTATATACTCCTTATAGCATCAAAAAACTTCCCTTAAATCATATCAATCAATCATGGCTCAAGCCACTATAGGGTACATTATTGGTTAACAAACAATCATACTAGGTCTATGAGAACACCCATTGTCAATACCCTTTGACAAAACTCAAAAATATTATCATTTTCAAATCAATGTTATCTTATTTATGGAATTTTCAACATGTCATTATGTCAACCTATCCCTTTATGATGTTATGAGGTAATATTCAATATCATTGGTCTTACAGACCGATCTTCAACTCTCAAAAACTTTCTCTAGGTCTATCTCTTAACACCAACTAATCCATACCAACTATTGCACTTGTTAACCATATAAGCTACTAAATCAAAGTAAGACATAAGTAAACATACCTTTATCTCAAAAAGAATCTTAAAATAGAATCCTTAACTACAACCTCCCATGATTCTATAGGCTAAAGAGTGTGTTTATGAAGCCTAACAAAGACATTGCTTCTCATGAAGCTCTTGAATAATGGGTCACCCCAATCCTTATCATAGGATTGAATGTTCTTTGTAGACACTAGAAATCTGCACATGATGATTATGAATGTCAAAATTCCCCTATAACACTTTAGGACCCCCTTGGGCCTAGCCTTGACCTCTCGACTGACAAACCTACCTAATGCTAGTTAGTTTGACCTAATAACTTAACCCATCCTTTCAACCCAACTTGACCTTGACCCTTGGCCACCGATGGTCACCTTAATTATCAATGTCACCCTGACCATAGACGATCAGGTTCGACTAACTAAACCAATTTAACTAACCCTTCAAATCCACCTTTATTTTTATAACTAGCTCATCTAATTCATGTGTGAGCCAATGCATGCACAAGTTAAAATTACTTAGCAAGTTGGACCTCTTGTTAATGTCTTGATGCACCTCTCTTTGCTTAACTATAAGAAGAGAGGAGTAGGAGGTGAAAAGGATCCATGAATTCAAGAGATTTTGCATCCAAAGTTTCTTTGCAGGTTACTTCTTCTAGCAATCCAATGATCTAACCATCACATCAAAAATTTGACTTATCATTACCCTTAGCTAAAAACCAAGTAATGTTACTCTTTCATAATCATGCCAAACTCCATCAACAAGCCAGACACCTCAACATTTATCTGATCAACCTTTGTCAAGATAAGTATTCATTTTCAATCTATCAATTAATTGGTTTCCATTTCACAATCAGCCCAACATAAACCAGCCTCCTAGAATTGCCTTTTATGATCTCATCAATCTAACCTTTTATCACCCAAACCCAAAACATAGTAACTATCAATAATCATCCTGAATGCCAATGGTCTATCTAACTACCAACAACTAGCTCAACCACCGACAATCACCTCAACCACTAATGGTCACCTCAACCACCTATGATCATTGTGGTAGAAAATAAAAGCAATCTATTTTTATCCACCTACTCAACCAAATCCAAATTTATTTTTGTCTACCTATTCATAGACCCCTAACCTATTTTTTGAACCACACCCACCCTATTTAGCATTAGTATTGACCTGCTTATTGCTATATTAAGTCATTTTAGTCCTTTTATTTATCAAGCATCTATTGTATTCAATTTCAGTACCTTTTGATTATTGATGTAAGTACTTTATATTCTATTTTCTAAACTTAATTTTTCAAAACATGTGGATTGACAGCCCCCAAAGAACCTTTTGCTTATAGGATCTAGCTAGCACTAGGTAACCTACCTAGCTATCTATCTAACTAACCATTTTCTTTAGTACTATCTTATTTGTAGGTCATCCTCTCAAGATAAAGAGGATATATCTATAGTCATTTGATTCAATGTGTGCACAACTAAATAGGTTTTTCAACCATACCCGTATCTAGTTTCCTTCTTCTTCTCTTGGAATATAAGTTGATATTCTCTGAAATATTCTGGCACACCCAGTGGGACCCTTGAGTCTCTATTTGGGTCTATTTTGTTTGCATATATATGCTCTTCTCTCTATTTTGTGCTCATAAGTGAAATTAACATTTATTTTGGGCTTACAATCTACTGTATACATTGGCTGCTCAAAATTTTAGCTCACTTTGTTAAATTAAAACAAAGTAATTTGATGGTAGCATCACTTGTATAACAGAAACAAACCAAACCACTTACATCAATAAAAAATATAAACAACTTGACATAAGGACCGACTGGGATTTCATCACCTAGTAGATCACCTTACCCTTTCCTAGAAATCCTATCTGGAGGTCATTACCAAGGGGAGAACCAGCTCAGCTCTTTGGTTGAGTATAAACTCTGGAAATCGGTATATATTGGTTAAGCACCTAACACCCTTATCACTGTGGTGTGTGAAGTGAGGGGGTAGGCCCCAATACCAAGCCACATATTTATTTCTAATACAAATCCTTTTGAAAGCCTAAACACAACCTAAAACCAACCATAGACTTATTTTCTATTACCTGCTCTACAAACCAATTTTAGTCACACAAATTCTTAAAATCTTAAGGCATAAGCCAAAAGAGAGACTAAAAGGAACTTTAGGACTTAACATACTTTCTAGTGTGTGTTTGATTCCCTTGCTAATTTTTTGTCTTCTCTTTGTTTGAGTGGTGATATTATTTTTTTATTCTCTCTCCCTTATCTTGTAGGATTCTAACGCACCAGCAATGAAAGAACCTAGCAAAATAGAACCCATCACCAAACCAATCAATCTTTTATACCTCCTCACCCATGGAGTACACATATGAACTAGAAGATTCTCCTCACCCTTTAGGAAGTCCTTTCCCATGGGTAGTTACCTAAGGAGATACAGACTTTGCCACCTTCTTAGATAACAATGTTGTGGCCCTCTAGCATTATCTCATCAGCATGCTTCATCATACCCCTGCTTCAATTCCACCTATGGACCCACCTTATGGAATACCTTCCCACCTTATGAGAAATACTTTTATTGCCATAATCACCACCCAACCATTGACTACCCAAGCTTCTTCATATACCAATAATCCCTTTGATAATTCTATGGAAAACCAACCTGCTCAACAAACTAACACCCTTATGCCTTCTACCCCCACCAATGACTCCTTTACCCTAGGATCAACCCAACCATTAACCACCTATACTTTCCTCATCATGGGAACATCTATTACTAACATTGTCAACCTTACTTCACCTACCCCCAATCCATTAGTCACTACTCCACTTCAAAATCTTCTGGTGTTTATACCTTCTACCTTACCACCGATTAGTACAAAGGTTACCACCTTTCCTTTATTTACAAACCCAACCATAGGTCATACCCAACCTACCTTAACCTTTCAATAGGTGTCCATTACACCCAATCTAGGTTGCATCCCTAACCGATAAGGTCATGTACCTCTACCCACTACCCAACCACCTACATCCACCTACCCCTACATAGCATCCAACCAACCACCTATGTACACATATCAATATGTGGCAACCTCTCAACCTCCCACCAATTATCAATATATCATGAAACCATAATAACAATATGCACCTTATAACTTCCTAAGTACACAATCCTAAATAGATTTGATGAAAATGCTAATGGATAAAATTAAAACTCTAGAATCATCTATTTATGGAGCTCAAAATATCTTATCATATGAACAGATCTACAATGAACCCTTTCACCCATTTGTCCCTATCAGACCATATCCTCCTTAGTGGGAGATTCTCATGTTTTCTAAGTTTTAGATCAAGGAGGACCCCCAAAAATAACTTAGGGAATTTAGGCATGCATGTTATTTGATTTCCTATAATGATTCCCTCCTTCTTCATACCTTCTCCATGTCCCTATCTGATCCAACATTGGATTGGTATAGTGTCATAACCAAACACTCTCTCTTCTCCTTCACCTCGCTAACCTAAAATTTATTGGATCAATTTTCAATAAACATCTCCAATAAATTTTCTATCACTAACCACTACTCTATCTGACAATTTGATGATGAATCTATTGTTGATTTTGTAGCTCGTTAGAGGAACCAAATCAATCAACTTTCCTTATCTTTACCCCAAACCAAAATGATATAACTTTTTTCTCGGGCATGTGCTAAGCACATCTCTTCTACATTGTGTGTTCAGAGCTTCAAAACCTTTGCCAAAGCTTTTACAATGGCATGTAATATATTAAATAGATCCATTGATGAAGGGAAGTTAAATTTGAAAAACAAAAACTTTACATACAAAACTAATGATGCCTCTTCCTCTAAATTGAGTAACCAAACCAATACCAATGCTAAGAACAAGGGAACTACAAGTGTGGTTGTCCTTAAGACTACTCCTCCACCATCTGTCAATCAACTAAACTCCCCAAAATCCTCTAAAAAAAATGAGAAACCAAAACCAAAATAATTAGAATTAATTTACTCCACTTGGGGAGTCTTATGCTTCAGTCCCAAAGACGCTTATAAAATCTAATATCATACAACTTATTCCTATCAAACCCCCTCAACAATTTGATTCCTCTCATCCTACACCTAGCTGGTACAATGAGAATGAGCTATTTGATTTCCATTGAGTAGTTGGGCATGACATTAGTAGGTGTAATACCTTTAAAAACATTGTCTAAACCCTCATTGATAAAGAAGAACTTGTGTTGGACAACTTGAATGCACCTCCGAACTAAGACCTTGACATTTTTAGACAACTTTTTCCTATTCATGCACTTATAAAAAAATGAGATCAATAAAGTTGAGTGTTCTCATGATGCCTATACTATGAATATGGTTCTTGACACAATCATTGTTGAAGAACCTATCACCTAATCTACCTATTCTTTTCCCTCTCCACTTATTGAGGTAGTGGAGTTACCTTCTCTTCCTTTGAATACCCAAACTAAGGAAGTAACCTTTTCCCCTCCACTTCTTGAGGTAGTGGAGTCATCAACCTCTCCTTCAACTAACATACTAGAACAAGCAACCACCACCACTTTACCTTCTCCCTCAACTACCAAATAATTCACTTCCCATTTAGAGATCATTCCTAAGGAAGAATAAACCATATCTATACCTCCCACAAAGGAACCACCCATCTACACCTTGCATCTTTTAATTGAGGAAAAGAATGAGGTCACCATTCCCCTTTCTCAACCTATGGGCTTATCCTTTGAGTCCACTATGTAGGGAACAAGACCACTCTATAAACCATTTTCTAGACTAGTTCAGAGGTCAGAATTTGTCTCCAAAATTTATATGGATCAAGCCACCTTTTAGAAATAATTGGGGCTCTCTTACATCACTAGAGAGGAACTTTCAACCATACCTTTGAGGGACCAACCCACCACTTATGTTGTCCAACCTGCTACCATATATACTGAGCCAATAAAAACACTTACTAACCCAACCATTTCTCAACCATCCATAGCAACCAAATATAAAATAACCAAATCACCTTTTATAACTTCAACCAAACCAACTAAAAACCTTGGCTTCTTCCCTATGCAAAACCTTAATCACCCATCCTTGAAACTAGAGCTCACATCACCAAACCCATTAAACAAACACCGAGCCAAGTCAACCAAAAGGCCAGAAGGTTAGAGGTTTATCCCTCTCAACCTTACCCTCTATTTTGGGGCCTCATCCATCTACTTTGATTGGGAAGCTAACTACCTCAACCAAAACCCAACCACCTCTCTTGATTACACCATCAATCTTTCTTTCCGACACACCCATCTATACCGAGCCATCAATAACAAAACTAGTTACCTTGACATATTCTACCTCTAACTTATCAAATTCCTTACCTAAACCAAAACCATTAATTAAGAATACCACCTTACCCAAGACCTCTACCACCAAACCTACTTATAACAATACTTCTATCTCACTAATCAAGGCCAAAACCTCTAAACCCTCACCACCTCTAGTTGAGATTTATTCAACTATTTTCCAAAGTTTATTGCAAGATTATTGATTGACCTTACCTCCTATCAGAATATTTGACCCTCTAGGTCCAAAACCTACCTTAGTATAATGACCACCAAGTATGTTCCTATCATAAGACACCTAGGTTTGACATGAAGAACTACAAATCTCTCCAAACCATAATCCATTAGCTCTATGATGAGAATGATCTATTAACAAATGAACCTCCCATGATCTTGCTACCAATCCAACAAACAACAACCATTACCCAATGCCTACTTACTCCCCCACCCTCACCTTAGAGTGATGGGGAACCAAACCAATACGCTACCTCAACTCTTCCCTATATCCATATTATCTATGTGGTCACATGATCATATACTCAATAAAAGGATAAGGGGAAAGCTAAAGTGTCCATCCCATGGATATACCCATTTTCCACCTCCCAACCAAGTCAAATTTAAGCACCTTCACCTTTAGCCAAACCCAAGGTATCTATCTTGGATACATCTCAATCCAACCCCTCTGAATCAATCAAAAGAGTCATTCTCAAACAAATTCACCAAACCCCATAAAAGATGAGCCTATACGAGTTGATTTCTACCTCACCTTATCATCACCAAGAAATGATAGAGGCATAGCAATCGATAGAGGTCCAACATAAAGACCCTCAACCTCTAGCAACCTTTGTTGGTGCTCTCTAAATTTCCAACCTTGTCACCTTCAAAGATTTAGAAATAACTTCTACCCACCTTGATGACCTAGATCCCCCTATTTTCACCACTTTCTACATCAACTAAGCCCACATAAAATGGGTCATGATTGATGGGGGAGACAACATTAATATCATCTCCTCCCATGCCTATGATCAACTTAAACTACCAAACAATGTCATGTCTAAAACTTCAGCCATCTTTTGATCCTTTAATGACACCGTGGCCACTACTTTGAAAACTATTGTCCTTCATATCCATTTAGGACATCACACACTCCCCAAACTCTTTTATGTAGTGGAAGGTGAATTCTAGTATAATGTTTTGCTAGGACAACCTTGAATCTACTCCATGGGTTGTGTAACCTCTACCCTTCATCATTGCATCAAATTTGAGCATGAATGTTAGGTTGTCACTATACAAGATAGCCCAAGTCCTTTTTCATCATGTAACATGACTTATCAACCCAATGACATCCTCATACCTCTATCTAACATACCCTTATCATCTAAAGACAAGCCTTCAACCATGAAGGATGAAATCATATCTCCTTTGACCAATAAGGCATCTACTAGCTCATTAATCCCCTCTAACCAAATCCCCACCATATTCCACTTGGAATATACATTCTAACATATTTCACTTGGGGAATGTTGCCTCTTCACCCTTGACTCTTTCCCTAATCTCCAAGAATATGGGAAATTTGACCACCAACTTGGTTATGACCCCAATATCAGATCCATTGTTCCCTTCAGACCCTCAAACTATCAAACTCATTTCATCGATGGGGGACTTGAAAAATCACTTGATGCTTCTACCACCTCCTTTTCTCCATGACCATTCACCTCTAACTTCTCTTATCTAGACAACCTAGAATTTGCCAAGACATACCTCCATAGGTGTGTTTGAAAAGGATTTGGTCTTGGATGATATGAGCATGGCTCACATGAGTTGACTTAAATTGAGACTAGAAAACCTCATGAAAAACATAGCCTCAGTTTCATTCTTACCAACAAGAAGAAAACCAAACCACCTACCATCACCACTGTTGAGGAAGACATCCCTTCCTCACCATCCCTTTCTCCACCTAAGTGTTAGGATGATGAAAACATACCACCTAACATTTTTTCATTGACATGATCAACCTCAGACCCCTAACCTATAAAAAATAATGGGAAATCATAACCATCCTTTTGACCCATCTTGAGATGATAGGTGATGACTCTCCTACCATTAACATTGTTCAGTGCCATGATGATGATTCTATTCTCACCTATTTGGGTACCCCAAATTCGTCCATCCATAAATCCCTACCCTTGAATATTTAAACCATGTTGAATGAATCTACCATGGATATCAACTTGGGTACTCTAGACAACCCCCACATTGTCAAAATTGGCTAACCATTAAATTCCAAAGAACTTTGGGACTTCCCCTATTTCCTCCAAGACTATAGCATAACATTTGCTTTGTCTTATAGTGATATGCTAGGAATTGACCCCTTCTTTTCCACCCACAACATCATCACCAACCTAAGGCCAAGCCTATTAAGTAGAAACTTCAATGAATGCACAATGGCATAGCCCTTCTCATCAAATAAGAGCTTCAACATCTCTTATCTGTCAATTTCATTCAACCCATTGACTATCCCCAATAGGTCTCAAACATCATGTCTATCACCAAATCCATAGGGTGACTACACATTTGTGTGGAATTTCATGACCTCAACCTTATTTTCCTAAAAGATAACTTTCCTCTACCAAGTATTGATCAACTAGTTGATCTTACAGTCATCCATGTGATGTTATCTCATGGATGGATTTTTGGGCTACAATCAGATCCTAATTGCCCCCTAAGATCAACACAAAACTGCCTTTATTACCCCATGGGGGACCTTCTGTTATATAGTCATGCCTTTTCGACTAAATAATGCTTATGTAACCTACAATGTGCCATGACTTATGTCTTCCATGACCTTATCCAAAAAATTGTAGAGGACTATGCGGATTACCTTCTAGGGAAATCTAAATATCGTAAGGATTATTTATCTATCCTCAATATCATCTTTGAGTGCCTCATCCATTATCATATCCACCTTAACCCCAAAAAGTGTATATTTTTGGTCTTATCAGGAAAAATTCTTTTCTTTATTATCTCCCTTTGAGGAATCAAAGTTGATCCTACCGAAATCAAAGCCATGCTCAACATGCTTCCTCCAATCAATCTCAAACAACTTTATAGTTTACAGGGAAAGCTCTAATCCATTCATTGCTTTATCTCTTAGCTCTTAGACCAATTTCAACCCTTCCATCACCTTCTAAAGAAGGATGTCTCTTTCAAGTGGAACAACAACTATCAAAAGGCCTTTGATTCACTCAAAAAGTACCTTTTGTATCCATCTATCTTCACCCTTCCCAAGGATGATCAACCTTTATACCTTTATATCTTAGCCACTGACCACTCCTTAGGGAAAATGCTTGCTCATTGAGATGAACAACACAAAGAGAAATCCATCTACTACATCAACCACATGCTTATAAAATAAGAGACTAAATGCACCCATATCGAGAAGCTTTGCTTAGATTTAGTCTTTGTGGCCACAAAACTTTTCCACTACCTTCTTAACCACAAGACCTATGTCATGACCAATACCAACCCACTCAAGTATATACACTCCAAGCCATACCAAACTAATGTATGGCCAAGTGGATCATGATTTTAGCTGAGTTTGATCTTGAGTTTCTTCAGTATAAATTAATTAAATAGAAATTCATAGCCAACCAATTGGTTGAATCACCACTAGCAAACAACCAACCTCCTCTTCTTGAGTTTCCAGATGAGTCCATTATGACCCTCTCTTAGGTAGACTTCACCTATCAGGTAATCATGTTCTTTGATGGATCAAAATGACAATGTGGTGGGGGATCCAGAATCATCCTTATCCCCCTTCATGGAGATCCCCTCCCTTTATCCTTAAAGATATATTTCAAATGTAACAACAATATGGCTGAGTATAAATCCCTATTAATAGGCCTTCAAAATACCTTAGCCTTGGGAGTTAAAATAAACAATATCTTTGGCGACTCTCAACTAGTGGTCAATCAAATCAATGGCTCTTACCAATGTAAGAATTATATTTTGCAATAGTACAAACAACTATTTAATGAACTCTTATCATCAATTGAACACTACCACATCCAATCAACCCTGTGATCTACCAACAAGTTTCTCAACACCATGGCTTCTCTCACCTCTCAGATCCTACCTGCACCCTTTGACTCTAAGTTATCTATCATTGTCCATATACTTACCCAACCTTATTATGTTAAACTAGACTCTCCTACCATCTTCAATGTGGAGGAGACCCAAACTAATCTTTGGTATCAGTAGACCTTTGACTATCTTAACCTTGCCATCATTCCTTCTAGTCTTTCTAGGAATGTTCAAAGAGTTTTATCTAGAGTACCTCACATTATACCATTATGGGTGGAGTTCTTTATAAAAATAAATTTAAAGGTCTCCTCTTTCACTACCTACATAGTCATGAAGCCTCTCATGTTATCAGGGAAATCCATGATGGGATATGTGGGAGAGACTTTAATGGCCTCATCGTGGCTAAACACATCCTTTGCCTTAGCTATTATTGGCCTACCCTTAACCAAGGCTATTGTGACTATGTGAAGAAGTGTGTTAAATGTCAACAACATGCCAATTTACACCATACACCTAGCCATAGTCTTCATGTATCCACTCATTTTTTACCCTTCTCATAATGGAGTCTAGATTTTATTGGTGAAATTAACCCCCATTCTTTACAACAACACCATTCTATCATCACTATGATAGAGTATTTTACCAAAGGGGTAGAGGCTATTCCTTTAGTCTCAATAAAAGTTGAAAAGATTATCACCTTTATCAACCATCACATCATCTATGATTTTGGTGTTCCTCATAAAATTATCATTGATAATGGTAAATATTTTAAAAGCAATCAAGTTCAGGGTCCTTGTGATACATTCGGTATTAAGTTAAGTTTCTCATCACCCTATCACTCTCAAGTGAATGGATATGTAGAAGCCTCTAACAAAACTCTTAATAAAATGCTCACTAAGATGGTCAATACCTTTGGTCGAGATTGACATTTGCACATCCCCTTTGTCTTATGGGCATATCATACTAGCAACCAAACCCCTATGGGTGTTACCCCATTCTCTCTTATGTTTAGAGTAGAGGTTGTCTTACCTCTCAAAATACAAATCCCATCTCTTCACATATCTTTGTAAAATCTCATTTCTGAGGATGATTATCATCAACATCATTTAGCCTAGCTTGAGCTACTTAACGAGCATCATTTAGCCACCCTTACCCATCTTCATGCCTATCAAGAATGCATCAAATGTGATTATAAAAAACAATTTAAAGTGTGAGAGTTCAACATTGAAGACATAATTTTGAAGGAAAATCAACATGTCACCAATATGGAGAAAAAAAGTGGGGAAAATTTTCTTTCAATTGGCTTGACCTTATATCATAACCCACAAGTATGGATAAAGAGCTTATCGATTGTCCTCTCTTGAAGGCAACCTAGAACCTAAGCCCCTCAATACTTCACATATGCATCCTTTATTTTGTTAAAAATGATCAAAATTACCTTTTGTTTAACTTAATCTCATCCCTTGCTTTCAAAACCACATTCATCTCCCTATTTTAGGGGTAATTGATTGAAATTGAATCATGTGATTATCCATCACAATAATTGCCTAATCTTAAATAATGGGTACCAAAATCAAACAAACAAAAAACAGCAAAATAAAATACAAATACAGTCATGGGTCATTCCTAGCATTCGTAGACTATTCCCTTTGAAGGATGGCTATTGAAAACATATCAAAATTTCTTAAAATAGGTAGATTGCTCTCTCAAAGGATAACTATCAAAAGCATTAAGAAAAACACACAAACTTAGAACACTCCATAGAAATATGGTTGAGTAAATCATTTGTCACAGTATAGCAAATTTTTGGAAGTTTCCCACCTTGATCAGCTTCCCCAACCTTCCCATGTAAAAAACTAAGAAAAAGACTCATCATCAAGGAAAAGTAAAAACAATTTTGAAAGCCATAATTGACTCTCATTATTAGACTTCATGCATCGATCAATCTACAACCTATATGACATAAAATTATTTGTACAGATTCTTTGGTAACCTCCAGATGAGGCATGCTAGTCTCATAAGAAGGTTCCATTTTCATCCATCTCCCCTTTACACACTATAATCAAGGGATTTCGAGCTCACTTGACATTATGTGATCAAGACACCTTTTAGTCAACTAATGGATCCTAATGCAAAGAATTTTAAGGGCTTATATTAATTAAGCCAATCCAACTTCAGTCTTGGTTTAGTCCTTTCCAAAGAAGAAGCATCATGCCCTCTTCTTATCCTGCCATAACTAGTCAATATACTCACTAAGATGTTTGTCTCTTGATTATATTTTCTTCCTCACATTTAGTATTGTTATTTAACTTACTTTATGTGTTTTAACTTAAGTAAAATGACCATAATCATAACTACATACCATCATATCAACATGTATCATAAGCAAAATCACACATCATTAAAATATCCATCAAATATCACATCCACATCATAAAATCCATGAACGATAAAGCAAAAAACCATTTTTTTCCAGCATGTCTAAATATGAATGAGGAAACATATACTCATTTACTTTTAACATGAAGAACATCATCATATTAGTGATCATCTCAAACATGAACATCATTATCATAAACATCATCATGAACATAAACAAAAGATACCTCATCGCATACCTAGCTAAGATGAATTCATATAAATGTCATCATGAGCATACCAATATCCACATCAAAAACATAATACATATAACATCATCAATGTTCAATATAAACATCATATCATAAACATCAAAGCAAACCATAAACCATGACAATACATAAAGATCATCTCTATAAATTAGGAGTCTGCCATCGATAACATCATAATTTATACAACAATCTACATGTCTCTCTCTCAAAATGTACATCTCACCTCATCATCTCACAAGATGGTATCAAAATGATATACAAAAACATATAATATATCATAAATTATATCATAACTATGCCCTTGGGGCAACACTACTCTTGGGGCATCACTACATCTTGGTGCCTGTCCTCTCAAGGTCCCTACCTGTCCACCTAAAGAAGCATCTCACTAACCTAGTATCAACACATTCACACCACCTACCAAACTAAATTTATACTCATCCCATCAGATCTCATCGAGATAATGTCTCATGACTATGGCCTCATAATAGTGTAGTTCCTCCACTATGGCTAGATAGTTAGACATGGGGATAGTGCTCAGTGGTCCTAAAGGTGTTACATCTCCTCCTCCCATCTATCTCAAGGATTCTCTCTCTTGGGTAACCAAGGATAGTGAAGCTCTATACTTATCCCTCTCACTTGTAACTATAACCACCTAACCTTGTGCTACTACAAACTAACCCTATAAAGCTTCTACCTAAGCCTATGTTATGACTAGCACCTTTCCTACTTATGCACCTAGGGAAACCCCTTGTACTTATACTTATTAACCTCTACCAGCTACATCATCATCCATAGGTTTTTTTCCACCATCATCACCACTAAAATACATTACCACATACAATTATTGGTACCATTTTGAGTAACATCTATAGAACTTGCATCATCTATCTCAGCCCTAGTTGGTAGCTCCTCACGATCAAACAAAGTCTGTACTAGTTTATGACTTAGGTAGTAGAATCTTTGCATCCTCTTATTTATATATGGGAACCAAAATCAAAATCCCCTATACCAAGCCAAATTATCTTTGTACCCTATCAAAAAGGATGAGATCTACCTCCCCATCCCACCTATTGAGTATCCACTTGTAACTTTATAAGGATAATGTGTGTCTCATGTATCTAGCCCACTCTGGAAACATGACGTATGGCCTCCAAATCACATCGCCAATAACCAATACCTCTAATACACCTTAGAATTAATCAATGCCATGTACCCCTCCACCTAGTCTTGACAAATAAAAATTATCTCTCCACCTCATGAATCTAACTATGGGGTCCATCTGGACGTAACCCTCTCATGGTAGCCCCATCGGTCACATAACTTAAATGTGCTCATATGCCCAATAGTGTAGCATGAACCCAACATTGATGCCATATCTCTTATGAGTTCTAAATCCCCACAACTCCCTATATATCTACACTAGAAGCATAGGTACCCAAATAAACATTATGCAACCTAGTAGCATCTCCACCAAAACCCCCAGTAGTAGATACAAAAACCTCCCACTACTTGAATTAGGTATAGTAAAGCATGATATTGCAATCATCATCATTGTCCGTATCTTCCTATCATCCCTTACCCTCTGATACAATAGAGTGTAAAAATATCCTTCAATGTGCCATCTGACAATATCATGGTCATATTCCTATAGTAGCTTTATAAACTCATCTTTCTCCTCTTGCTTGATGTGATATATTAGATCACCTCGTATGGGTAACTAAGTGATCCTATGAAATTCTCTTGTAAGATCATCATCTCACCAATGGGTATAAGGAAGGTGTTCATGGATGGATCTCATTTCTCGATGAGGACCATGATCATCACCACATCCCATGACACATGTTGGTAGTGCAACATTGCTCCAAGCTTGATCTCCTCTATGTCAACCCAATCCGCTGGGGTCATCAACCAATGAATCTTAAGGAATATACGTGGCACTTGATTGTGCATCTAAATTTGATCACATGCTTGCAAATGTCTAATAACAAACTACTTAGTCTTCTTTACTATTATTGTCTATGAACTTGATCTCTTACCTATACCTATAGCTTTCCTTCTATCCTCTTTTAGAACCTATATCTTATCAAACATTATCTACATGCTAACCAAAAACCACTACCTATTTCATCCTTCGTATTGGCAAGCTACTTGACCATTCAAAACTATAAACATCAATAAAACTAAGCTTAAAAGCTTTTTAACGTTTAGCTTGACCACCAATGTTCATGATGATCTTTGATGGTCAGGTGACCATTCAACCCATGGTTATCGACTATCGATGGTTGAGATGACCACCAATGGTCACTGTGTGTGACCACTGACAGAGCATCCCAACCTTAGCTACCTAAAAACCTACCCAAAACATTTTTTTGACCTTAATTTTTTAATCTATTCCTACCCCTAACCTCCCCTAACCCACTCACCCTACCAATTTTGATTTTTAACCACAAATTTTATCTAAAAACCAAAAAAACCTAATACCTAAGTCAAACCCAATCTACCCTACTCAAACAATACATAACCAAGCATATACCCAATTCACATGAAATATAGTGACCAAATCAATCTATTATACCAATTTAATGCTACCTCATTCCTCGACCGTCATTAAAGAAGAATTTAAGGACCCAATACCTGACCACGTGCCCTATTACACCTACCCTGCATCCTGTCTGATTTACTTAGACCACTTAGTAATAAACCATGCCCACTGAGCAAGCCTCGCCAACAAATTTCCCTAAAAAGATAAAAATCTAGAGCTCTAAAGTCAAATTATTCAAATGAAAAAAATGACAAGTAAAGACAATTTTATCTCCATTCTTTTAGGGTTTACACCTTGATCATCAATGGTCAGGGTGACCACCGATAATCACCTCTACAACCTCTAACCATTGATGGTCAGGCTCTTGGAATTTTTCTTATTACCCTTATTCCCAAAAATTTTAGAATAGAACCTAGCACCCACCTATGGAGTTACCTTCTCCGCCCACCCCAACCACCTTGTCACTTGACCATTGATCCATTTTGGCCCAACTTAGTGCATATTTTGTGATGAATTTTGCCTGGTCATTTTGACTATAATGACCATAATTACTATGTTGACATTTTTAAAAATTGCACTACCTTGCACACACCTACCCAATTGGTGTCTTTTCAAGAGTACTTCCTACGTTGGATATCCATGACTTCACTTGAGTAATTTATGTTTTCCCCAGGAGCCCTTCCTACCTTGGATACCCATGATAACACATACCTTACCTAGGAGACTTGTGTTTACAAGTGTTCCCAACTTCCACAATTAAATGTGGTCACATAATCCACTTGTCACTTATCCTTCTAGCACCAACTTCAAATTTTTCCAACTATGGCAACTTAGTCTATGTGTAATCTTGGATATCACAATTTGTGTGATTGTTTGTGCTTCAGTGCCCCACCTATCATTCACCCATTTTTATCATCAACTACCCACTCATCAAACCTATACCTAATTCTATTTTACCTCATCAAATCTTGGTTTGAGGGGGATCACCTCCTCTCATGCTCGGGGTAGTCAAACCTTCCACTCATAATTTATTTTTGTTTTTTAGCTTGTTAATATAAACTACATAACAAAAAGGGGTGAAATGTAGACATCAAAAATCTACACATGATGATTTTGAATGTCACAATTCCCCTAGACCACTTTAGGAACCCCTTGGGCCCAACCTTGACCTCTCAATTGACAAACCTACCTAATGCTAGTCATTTTGACCTAATGAATTAACACATCCTTTCAACCTAACTTGACTTTGACCTTTGATTGCCAATGGTCACCCTTATTATCAATGGTCAAGTTTTACCAACTAAACCAACTTAATTGACCCTTCAACTCCACCTTAATTTTTTATAATTATTTCATCTAATTCATGTGTGAGATAATTCATGCATGAGTTGAAATTAGACAAAAATTTGGACCTCTTTTTAACATCTTCTTTCACCTCTCCTTCCTTTCCTATAATAAGAGAGGAGCGAGAGGTGAAAGGGATCCATGACTTCAAGAGAATTTGCATCCAAAGTTTCTTTGCAGGTCATTTTTTTTAGCAATATAGCAATCCAACCATCATGTTAGAAAGTTGGTTTTTTACCACCCCTCAATTGATAGCCAAGTACCATTACTCTATTGGAATCACATCATATGCCATCAACAAGCCAACCACCTCAACCATTCATCTAATCAACCTCCATAAAACTAAGTATTCATTTTCAATATGTCAATTACTTGGTTTCTATTTTGTAATCAGCCCAACATAAACCAACCTCCCATAATTACTTCTATGCTCCTATCAATTTAACCTTTTATCACCCAAAACCAACACATAATAACTATCAAAGATCATCTTGACTAGTGATGGTCTGTCCAACCACTGATAGTTACCTTAACCGCTGATGGTCACCTCAATCGCCAATTACCATACCAACCACCAATGATCACTATTGTATAAAATAATATCAAACTATTTTCATCCACCTACCTTCAACCAAATCTAACTTTATTTTCATTTTCCTATTCATAGACCCCCAACCTATTTTTTGAACCACACTCAACATGTTTATCATTAGTATTTACTTGCTTATTGCTATATTAAGTCATTTTAGTCTTTTTCTTTATCAAACATCTCTTGTATTCAATTTTATTACCTTTTTATTATTGATGCAAGCACTTTATCTTTTATTTTATAAACTTAATTGTTCCAAATATGTGGATTGGAAGACCCCAAGGAAGCTCTTGCTTTTGGGATCTAGCTAGTGTTAGGAAATCCACCCAACTATCTATCTAACCAAACATTTTCTTTAGTGCTATCTTATTTGTAGGTCATCCTCCTAAGCCAAAGAGGAGCTATCTATATTCATATTATTAAATGCACACACAACTAAATAGGTTTTTCAACCATACCCATATCTAGTTTCCTTCTTCTTACTCTCTTGGAATATAAGCTAAAATTCTCTAAAAAATTATTCTTAAGAGCCCTATTTGGTTTTATATTATCTTTTGGCTGATCTAAAACACAATCCTCTTGAGCAACTTTCTCATCATCGTTTCTTTTGATTTCCACATCCTCTTTACTAGTATGATTAGCATTGATTACCTTTGTTCTCCATATCCAAATTGGTCCTTTCTCATGAATTATAGGGCATAATCTAGTAATATGTCCCATGTTATGAAAACTATATCGGGCCGCATTATCCATACCTCTTGCTAACCAACTGATATTTCTTCTAAAATCACTCACTCTATGACCAAAATTATTATATTTAAAGTAATGACCATGAAATAAACTTCTATAACTTATAGCATTTGGTTGTGTAATAGATCTCTTGACATTATTATCTTCATTAATATGATATACCTTCTTCTCATCCTTCTTGGCTGTAGCTATCTCTTTGCCTTTCTCAATCTTTCTCATCTTGTCTATGAGCTACTCATGCTCAAACTTTAAGGAACTTAACTTAGTCTTCAAATTAGAACATTCTTCCTCTTTTTAACTTATAATTATCTTTACATCCTTTATTTGGCTCTTGAGATCCTTGATTATCTTTCTATCCTTTTTTATCACTTCAACCATTTCCTCAAGCTTAGTTTAAAGATGAATCATCTCCCTTTCACAATCCATAAGAGACCTAGTTTTTTATTTAAGATTCTTAAAGATCATATCATGTTAATCACCCTTGGAGTTAGTGTTACTCATCCTTGTCTCAATAAGACAAATCTACTCTTTAAGACCTATGACCATTGCTCTCAATTCTTGATTTTATTTCCTTAGCTACTTAGCCATATTATGCTTTTAGGATCACCTTCAATCTATCAAGACACCTCCAAAGGACTTGATATAAAACCAATTTTTAGAATCACAAACACTAAGAGGGGTGGGGGGTGAATCAGTATATAAACTTTTCACTCAATTCCATACATCATTCATTCCCCATTTAAACTAACATAGAGATATAACAAAGCATAGATCAGTAATTACATAAGTATGAAGCAAAAGAACACATCACATGAACACATGATATATGTGGGAAAAACTCATGGCGGATAAAACCCACTACCACGCCACTTAGAATACTATCCTATAATAAATGAAACAACATTTAGTGAGGCACCAACCCTATAATGAGCACCAACCCCTCACTAATCAAGCGCCAATCCAACTAGTACTTTAACAAGATATAAATTTCAAGGAGGATCCAAAACTTTAAGTGACTTGGCACCAACCCACACTTATTCAATCTCCAACCTACAAGGCAACTCTAACTCCTTCTTGACCAAACACCAAGACAAGCTTGATCACTGTCACAATAACTTATTGCTCAAATAACTGATGGTGACTTGTTATTCAACTCTATCTCTTCTCTATCTAAATTAAAAACTATATCATACACATAGAACACTCTTTTAATGAATCTATTGATTTTATCTCATGTCATTCAGCTCACTTCAACTTCTTATCCCTCTCAAACAACCTTCTAGACTCACTCACTCAACATGCCTCTTCTAGGTTCATTAGATCCATTGACTTGGTTATCCACGTGGAAAATATATATTAGAGAATAATTATTTATCCTCTTACACTTAATTATTTTATACATGACCTAATACTTCTCCTCCAAGAGCTATTTTATTTGCTTATGCTCACATATCCTTAACTAGCTCAAATAGGCCAATTAGGTCTTGCTTATATACTCAACACTTGATCTTACTCATCTTAGTCAGCCAATGAATTTACAAAACTTGTATCACTATTGAAATAGGTCCAAAAACACATTACAAATGTGAGATAACCACTCCATAGGTTTGTCATACCCCTTAAGGGCCAAAACCTCCATTAGGCCTAAAGGAGACCTAATGCAGTTAGGTCTATCTTAAGCACACGTTACAATTGGAGTCACTTATAATAATTTTAGAATCCAATAAAACTTTAAAAATTTATTAAATATATCCATGATGACATCTATTTAGTTCCACACCACCTGTACATCTAATTCACCACTTGAACCATGTTATTAGGCCTACTCACCATTAGGCTTTCTCATTGCCTGAAAGTCTGTCTCACAAAACAAAGGTATAAAATAAACCTTGACAAGAAAAAACATGATAAAATAAATTAATATAATATCCATGACCTCATGGTCACCACCATGCCCATTAGACACCATAACTCAATCTCCAAAAACATAAGAACACTTCTGCGATAGGCTCACTCTATTCTACCAAAAAATACCAAAATATAGTCAAGAAATTTTGGCTCTTAAAAACTATATAGGAAATTATAATGAATAAAAACACATTAAAATGAAGATTTGAGACTTATAAAACATCCTCATATTTAATAAATTATTAAACTATAAGAAAAACACTCTGAATTCACCTTTGTAAGATGATTACTTAAAATTACTTGTAGCTCTAAAAACATAGTCATGTAGAAGTTTGTATTTAACACTTGAAAGAGTGCTTAAAAGACATATAATACACTTTAGTAGATCATATGTGGTATATATATCATCATCCAGTAGTTATATCTTAAATTCTAGTGATAACCATTGGTCTTACAGACCAATCTCTCAAGCCACTCTCTCATAATCCTTACACAGTCTGATAAGCCATTTTGCCTTGCATATTACAACTTATTAAGCTATCTCTCCACCTTACATAAAGAAGTATTAGGTCATTTGGGTCTAAAAAAACATAAAAATGCTCATTATATATAATTAATATTATCATAGAGTCTCAAATATTTGACTTTACCTAACACACTTGGAACAATCATTCTTCCTTAAGAACCAATTATAGACACCTAAAACTAGCCACTGATAACCTCCATTCAGAATTTTGGCCAATTTCCACCCAAAATGCACAATTTGGCCTAAAAAAACTAAAGCATGATAAATGATGTGAAACAATGCCAATTTTGGCTAGGGTATCACTAAATGGGGTAATGCAATTTATGGGCCAGCTAACTTTGATCAGATCATTTCAAGTCAAAATGCTAATTTTGCACTCACATGATCTAGACTACTCTTTCCTAACAAATATTTTACACAAGACTCGTGCCTTTTTTATTTGTTGTTGGCAACATCCTAAATGGGAATACACATCTAACACATCTAGTATAGACTTCCAATTCTAATCTAATCAAATTTAGGACCAATAAAAAGACATTATGATCAATTTGAGTCATTTGTGCATAAAGTGCTTAATCATGTTTAAGAGATAATTAAACCAAATTAAGGCCTAATCAAGAATTCCATGGAGACTTTTTGAATACTTTGATTTGGAAATGAATATTGAATATCAAAATCATCAAGTTATCTCATTTCTTGGGAAGACATCCCTAGGCCATAACTACCACAAATATCGGGTAATGCCTCATTAATGATTTCCATGATGCCTTCCATGCCTTTTAATTTCCCATTCTCCCAATGTCATGATGAGGATAATTAAAAACTTAATTTCAAAAATTGAATTAATCCTTAACCACATATCTCAATCTTGAGATGGACGGTTGAGGTTGATTCTGATCAAATTCAAAAATCTATAAATAGGAGGCCTCACAACATCATTTCTAAGCTTAATTAGTGAAAAGTTATAATGCAGGATTAGTTCCAAAAAGATTCATGAAACTAGTGTTACCATGCCAAATTGATTCCAATCCATGCCAAGCCATAAGCCAAAGGTTTTAAGGAGAGATGGAGGTACCCTAGCTTCTATTGCTAAGGACTTCATGAGCACAAGTCAAGCAAGCCACTACTACAAAGGCATTTGGAGCATCCAAGGAAGGTGAAGGAACTCTTGTATTTGATCCCTTGCTTTTTATTTGTGCTTGTCATTTGATTTTATTAACTAAGCTCTCCCTAGTTTCTAGGCCTAGAGATGTTAAGCTATTAGTGTGTTTATTTCATTTTGTTTTCATTTTGTAACTAACACCATACTAACCATCCTCTCTTGAGTCAAATTCCTAGATCACATAATGGCACTCCTGGTGGGACTAGATGCATCCCACACATGAAGGAGATCCTTTTGAAGCTCTAAAATATTCATTTAATCTCTTAAAACTCTTACAAATTGAGTTTCTAACTTTATTTTGTCATTTTTGGTTGCCACAGTTTTTACACAGTAACCAACATCGATAGAAATCCTGACATCAATTACCTAGCTTAACCAATGTCGGTCAATAGAACCAACATCAGCTAGATCTCGATTGGTTGTAACTGACATCAGTGGTAATAACTGATGTTAGTCACTATGTTTTTCCAAAAATGTAGACCTAAGACCTATGTTTTCAAAGTTTTCTATTTCAAACTCAAAAGAGCTTCAAAGCTAAAGGACATGCTAACAATTTTGCTATAAGACCAAGTTTAAAATTTGCTCAAAACATGTTTAAATCACCTTTGCATGCTTAAAAATCAATTAGGAACCTTGTTTTGGTGTTTAACAAAGAATTTTTTGATGTTTTTAGTGAATGTTTTCAAATTTTGAAACTAAGACCAAGGGGTCAAATGAACACCACCAAACACTTTATTTGGGTTTAAAATTCAACACACTTATCAATTTTTGTTTACAAATAGTTGATTAGATTAGTTTTTTTTGGCAAAGAGAGGTATGTTGCATGTATGCTCTTCCATTTGTCCCCTATAGGGAGCGCTTGGAATTAAAAGTGCCATTCCTATTGCAAATAGCCTAGTCCAAGGCTTAAAAAGAAAGTCATCTAAAGCACTCCCCAAAAACTCATTAAAGTTTGGGTGATCTTGAAAACGACCCTAAATTATTTCTACTTTTATGCTTTATTTATTTATGCATCATGGCTTGTGAGGGGGACTTCATCACCTCCCACATGTTCTTTAGGGATGTTTTGATCTGGGGTTTCATCTCTTAGCATTGACTTCATTTGACTCTTTTAGAGTTGCACACAGGACGTAGTGGCACTTTGGACATCACACTACATTGAGTGTATAATAGGATGTTCTTTTGCATTGTTTGGAGAGAAAGTCATTGTGCAATTTATTCCCCTAGATCATTTGAAAACTTGATAGATTTTAGACAAATCTCCACTTACCATGGAAGTATTGTTGGTACAAGGTGTGCTTCAAGGTCCATGTCATAGTACTATCATTTGAGAGAAGGGGGGGGTGTAAAAACCCTAATATATAATGCATATTTACTTTTGGATGAGCACTTAAAATCCTCTCAAATGACATATATTGACAAATTCCAACAATACCAAGAAACTTGGTCAATTTAGGATCTAAGGGTGATTAATTAGTTGGTCTTGTCTTAGATCAAAGTCTTGTTTAGAGTCAAAACTTGGTGTAAACAAATAATCAAAACTAAACACATGGTCCTCATTTTCCTTTGAATAAAGAGGTGTTATGCTGCTCGTGTGAAATCATCCATTTTCCTTGTTCAAATTTTATCAAAATCTTGAGGGTCATATCATCCACTTTGGCATAGTTATGCTTCCCAATTGAGTCTAGACCTTTACCAAAGTTGTTTAAGTCCTTCACGTATAATTTAAATTTGAAATTATACCTTTACAAGTTCATAGGGTTGATGTGTTAAGTGGGTTCACCATTTGCACTAAACTTGAGGGAACTTAGGTTTAATTTCTAATTCACGTTGAAGGCCATTTTAGATTCATAATCATTGTCATCACTTGGTTTAAGCCATTTTGTGCTAAACACTTGTACTTTAAGTCTATGCACCACAACATTTTGAGTCAAGAAAGGTATTGTTATGCTACCAAAATTGTAGGAAAATATCTTTGCCTTAAGATAATTTTTGAAATAAACCTTTTTGTCACACCTTTTGGGTAGTATAACATCGTTACATTGCCCAAATCATTTCAAACATTGTTTCATAGATGCTCTTGTATAGAGTTCTAAATTTATTCCTATAAAATTAGACTGATCCAAGTGTACTTTTGATCTTTTGTCTAAATAAAAGTTATACTATTCACCTTTGTCTATCTTGTTTGTCAAAGGAACCAAGTTTTATACCATTATTTATGAGAAAATAAAATATTTCTAAATGGCCTTTTGTTTCATAACTTATACCTAGTTGATCAAGTTCTTTTCCAAGAATCAAATGCCTAGTGTTTATTAGAAGTGTTTCAAATCCATTAGATTAAAACTTTCATCTATTTTCAAAGTCTCTCTTTTGATGTTGTTTGACCAAGAGTCCTAACACATGCCTTGTTTGAGCCTGACTTTTGATGTGGTGTTTGGCCAAAAGACAACAACTTTTAAATTCCTAGAATAGACTGAATTGAAACACTTCGACCTTAGAGTTTGGCATTTTGATTTTTGGTCCATTTACTTGCTCATCTTTGTGTGAACATTGAAATGTTATATATTTTATGCTAGCTTATTTACTCACATGTATTTCAATAAACCTTTTGATCCTTTTGACAAATCTAGACCAAGTTGAAGGCATCATTTGTTTTAGATTCTATCCTTTTTAGAGTTTGTAGAACTCTTTGACCATTTATTGCCAAGCATTGACTATGGATCCCAACATGTATTCCTAAAACCATAGTGGACTTATGTAAAATCTAGGGATTAGTAATGTAGTTACACTGTAAGAAATGGTGTAAGATCCCTATGTGGATAACATTGCTTATGAGATGGATTCTTATCCCTCTTATAATACTCAGTCAGGGGCACAAAGCCAAGATCCATTAGCTAACTATTTAGTTAACACACCACCTGACAAAAAATAGGACCAAGAACAAACCACACAATACTTAGATATAATAATTGTAGTGGATGAGCTAGTACTTCAACAATCATATTCTACTAATACAACTTCTACGTACGATCTATTTTTGTTTGAGCAACATTTGTTAGAGAATAAGGATGAAATTTTGGTTAGAGCCATAGAGGTAGGGGATAATTTTACAATAGAGCTCCCCCATGAAAATTTACCAAGTCTAGTAAGAGTGCCCCATAATATCATTTATGATCAATTGGCTTCTTCTAGCAATCCTATGGCTCTAGTCCAAACAACGTACCGAAACCCCAATATATCCTATCAAGGCAAAAATATCATGAATGATCACTTTAACCAAATGCAAATACATACCAAACCTACCTGAATTTAGCATGTGATTTTAATCAGATGAAGATGGTAAGTAAGCCTCTCATTGACCTAGTTCCTTCCACAGGAGTGTTGATGGAATTAATTGGATAAGAAAATCTGAGTTCCAACCCATTTGTGCAAATCACTTCCATAGATTAATTGATACATATGCTAGTTATTAAAGAAGTATCTTTACCTTATACACTGAATGGTGAGCCAAATGTAGTGGATAATGTGCAAACAACATCTAATCTTGATCAAAGTGGTACTAATGCATAAACAACTAGCCAACAACATGTGCTTCTAGTTAATCCCATGAGCAGATCATCATACCAAGGAATAGGAGTTTTTGTGCCCCAGCCTCAGCCAACTACTTCCTCAAGTGTGCAACCTATGGGGTTAGGTAATCAAACAAAGGTCAATGTCACACCTTAATGATAGAATGTGATAAATCCTACTCCTCCTCAATAGGTAGCAAGTAATATTCGACAACAACAGGCATAGTCTAGTGTATCAATGCAACAAAGGATGAATAAATTTTTGCCTCAATAAAGGGAAACGAATATTCCACCCCACCAAGTAATGATGAACATACCTTTCCAATCATAGACTAATATGCCAATCTAAAACCAAGCAATGACTAGTCAACAATGTGTAAACATTTGTCAACAATAGATGTTGAATCTATAATCTACTTTCACTTCCTCACAAGGATTCATGCAACAAAGAGGTCCCCATGTTTCTTAGGTACCTAATAGATAACCATTGGTTCAAAATGTGCCATAAATCCAAAGATAGGGTCCTAGTCCACAAGTTCCCACTCAACAACAAGGTTCAATTATTTAATAGCATGTCTTTTTTCAACCACAATAGGCACATCATAATTATATCCCTCCATCTTAACCACAAAATCCCCCAAGTTAAACCTTTATCAATAACACAAATCAAAATATCATGTATCCAAATGTGTAATTTCAAGTGCATCCTAATCCATGTATGCACCTGGTCCATTCCCTAACCAAACCAATATACCCCAACATGTATCTCCATCACACCCTGGTTAAAGTGTCCCACTTGTGACCTCTCAACCATTTACTCAAACCAACATTCTCCCTCAAACTAATATCCCATTTAGTTTCTTATCCCAATAATTACAACAAATGAAGGATGTAATTGCTATCATTTAGGTTGGGAAGTAGATTAAAAAGTTAAAATTGGATGACGTATGTTCTTATCCATTCAATATGGAGTATTTGTAGATACCATTTGCTCTAGGATATGAACCATCCAAATTTGATAAGTACAACGGGAAAGATGACCCTAAAGCCCATTTGACTGAATTCTTTATCGCATGTCAACCAGTGGCATATAGTGACATATACCTTTTACTATTGTTTCCAAGGAGCTTGGTTGGACAATATTTGGAGTGCTTTTTAAAGTTGCCCAAGAATTTAGTAATAGACTTTGATGATCTTTCTAATAAATTTGTGCAATACTTTTCCTATAATCTCAAGCATGAATTTTCATTAGTAGACCTAACACAAGCAAAGCAGAAAGATGGGGAGAGTTTTGAAAGTTATTTATAGTGATGGAGAGACCTTGCAATCCATTTCACCCATAGTTTACCAGATGAAAAATTAGCTATTGTGTTTACTAAAAATTTGCATAGTGAGATAGTCTATCATCTAGATTGATAATGTGTACATACATTCAAAGAGATAACTGATAAAGGTTTGTTGATCGAGAGGGTGCTCATCAATAAAAGGGTCATCAAGCTTAATTCATATAATCAAAATCAAGATACCAATCATAGAAATGACCAACATCCCATCCAAGTGAAAGCATCATAACTAACATATGCCAATAATTATGAAAGACTGAAGCAATTCAACTACAATAAGAATGTTTTGGGAAATAGAGTAACTAAATCTCATCATGTCCAAACTATGCAGACATCATCTACACCACCTTTTTAACTTACTCCTACCCATCAACCTCTCCAAACATTGCCACAAGTACAACAACCAAGACCTGCACAAAAAATATAACAACATTTACCATTGCAAACCCCTCCTCCTAAAATAACCATCCCTACACATCGTGTCTTTAGTGACTTAGGAGAAACTATTGAGTCTATATTTGGTAAGATTTATATCACAAATATGATTAGTTGGCCCATACCAAAACATTATCTGCAAGGAATTCCTTATCCTGATTAGTACCGTGAAAATGAATTCTATGCCTATCATCATGTCTATGGGCATAATCTATGAAGATGTGTCCAAATCAAGCATTTAATCAAGAATATGTTGGATAATGGGGAGATAAAATTGGATAATGGTGCTTATACTTCCATCAAACTCTTTAGATTTATCAAAACCCCTTTCCTTGACATAACAATCAATAGCAACAGAATAATCAATAATAACAACAATGACCAGTGTAACAACAAAATCAATAGTATCAGAATAAAAGGCCAAACCAGTAGAACCAACAAAATTAGAAGCAAAACCCATAATGACAGAATAATGGAAAAAACTAAGGTCAGAATGGTAACAACCAACAAATCTACCATGCATTTACACATGAATACAATAAGGTTGTAGGTCATATCATAGGGGGTAGAGTTAATACCATCTCTATTAATCCTAGACCAAACACTAATCAACCTAGACCATTGCTAAACAATAATATTCAACCAAATCACATGGATAATCCTTCTTTGACCTGGGAATGCATACAAGCAAACCAACAAACTAGGACTCCCACTTTTGGATCTTATAGCGATAACTCATTCTTTCCAAGTGACCACATGCAAGTGCACCAGTAACTAAGACTTGTCCTATCTGGTCCCACACCATTTCTAACATTAGTTAGCAATAATAGTTTAGTATTTAATCTTGATTGTGTAGTCACAACTAAGAGGTCAAAGATTACTATCCTAGGCCCACAACCATCTACCACTTTTCCTATCATTCAACCAACTATTCAACCTCAGAATAAACTATTCACTACTAATCAAGATAAGAAGTTTGATATTATGAAACAATTACAGAAGATGCCAACATAAATTTCTATCTTAGATTTGCTATGAATGTCAATAATACACAAGAACATATTGAATGAGTTCTTGACCCAATCCACTATTTCTAGTGACATATCCCTTGATAAATTTCAAGCTTTGATTGGACACCTAGCCCCAACCCAACAAGTGACATTTGACCAAATGATATGTCTTCCCTTGGCCTACTCCATAATAACTCATTGTACATAGAAGTTTGTATCATATGACATAAAGTGAAACATGTCCTTATCGACAATGGATCTAGCCTTAACATAATGGCTCTCAAGCTCATCAAGATTCTTGGGTACATAATGATGGATCTCTATTCAGAAATAATAACTATCAAAGCTTATGATAATCAAGAAAGAGAATCATAGGGCACCATGAGTTTACCAGTTATCATTGGGCCTTTGACTTATGATACACTTTGCCATGTGTTGGATCTGTAGTTATCATACAACATGCTTCTAAGTAGGCCTTGGTTACATGAAACTCATGCAGTCCTATCAACACTACACCAATGTATCAAGTTTTCCCACTCAGGGATGGAAGTGAATATTCCAAAAGATTTACATCCATATGAACACTACAAGCATCTTAAAGCTAAGTTTCAAAGCTATAATTATTAGTACGGTATGAATCCAAGTTCCAAGCAAGATAAAGGAAAATCTATACTTATTGATACTTCATCAGATAATTGCATATATCTTCATACCTTGAATTCCCTTTCCCACATGCCACCTCCTGAAGCTTATAATCATTTCACCATTTTAGATAATGGATCAAGAGAATATTTGACCCATGACACATTTTACATTTCCAATCTTCCTTAGAATATGAAAACATTTGGGTGACTTAAGGACATCCCACATATGCATTGGCAATGAAAGAATAAAGATAAGGGACCTATCACATTTGTACCAACATCTAGCCTAGGACTTGACCCTCTTGAAGGGAATGATTCATGGTTATACAATGACGAACAAGATGATTGTTATAAAATGCAAAGTATCCTATTCCCATTAAGATCATGAAGTGTCACAATTATGAAGGAAGAGGCCTCAAAATGAATCAACAAAGAACCATCAAGCCAATTTCCATGACTAAGTATGAAAGACCTTATGGACTTGTATTTAAACCACTTGGGGGTGACCCAACATATCTTATTCATACTCTATCAATAGTGACTAGTGATGATGATGTCAATAGCAAAGTAGAGTATGATCATAGCCTTACCTTTGATAACCTAGCTAAAACCAACTTGTTTGATAATAATGTCATTTTTACCTTACCCAAGCCATTCATCACAATCCATTGCCATTATATTATCCTTGACTGATAGATTAAGACAAACAAGAATCCAGTCTATCGATTGATGAGTTCTAGAATGATGAGGCATTTTTTTATTTTTTAGGCCTTCGAGACAATGTTTCGTTGGGAGATCATAAATTAGGATTCTCAATCACATTAGATCTTGCAACTTATTTTGGAGAGTGAGTGAACACCCTTAGCAAAAAACAAATAAGTAAAACATTGAGGTCCCAAAGTGAAAACCTCCTTGAGGCATTTTCTAACCAAGGAAAAAGTAAAGATAAAGGCCAGTCTAGTGGCGAAAACCTATTTTAGGGGCCATTAGATGGGGGTGTTCATTCTTCTTTGAATTTAGACTAGGAGACCACTAACGATGAAACTAGTGGATTTGAGTTCAATTTTGAGCAAAAACAAGTATTTGATCAAATTCACCAAGAATTTCCAACTATTTTTATTACATGGCCAAATCTCCCATTAGGAGACTTAGATTCATCATGCCTAGGAGAAGTTGAAGAGCAAGTCCTAATAGAGGACCCTAACATATTCCAATAGTTCAAGTCAATGCCTACTATCCTCGAAGATGGTTTGACCCTCCTAGTCAAAGATATAATAGAGGTAAACATCATGACTCTATTAGACCTGAAATGGATAAAATTAGGTACATCCCTTATTAACGAGGAATGCAACATTTTTACAGCTATGTTGAGAGAGTTTGTGGATATATTTGCATGGGCCTATTTTGACATGCCAAGATTAGACCCTACCTTGGTTTTGCACCACCTTGTGGTTAATCCTGATGCCAAACTGGTAAAATAAAATCTTTGTAAGATGCATCCTTTCATTATTGTATTAGTAAAGAAAGAATTGGAAAAAATCTTAGAAGTAAGATGTATTTGATCCATTGACTACTTTGAATGGATCTCTAATGTTGTATCTGTTAGTAAAAATCCTGAAAGAATCAAAATTTATACTAATTTTCAAGACATCAATAAAGCTTATTCTAAAGATGATTTTTTATTGCCTAATATTGACATGATCATCAAATCCATGATAGGTTATGAAATTCTTTCACTCATGGATGGATTTTAAGGATACAATAAGATTTGAATAGCACCAAAAGATCAACATAAAACAACGTTCACCACTCCATGGGAAACATTTTATTATTAGGTGATACCATTTGGACTTAAGAATTTAGGAGCTACATATCAAAGATCCATGACTATCATATTCCATGATATGATACATGATATTATTGAAGACTATGTCGAGACATATTGGAAAAATCCAAGACCAGGGCCGACTATCTAACAATACTGCATAAGATATTTGAAAGACTACAAGGGTACAAATTTAGACTCAATCCAAAAAATGTGTATTTAGTGTAACTTCAAGAAAATCACTTGGCTTCATCATATCTTGTAGAGGTATTGAAGTCAATCCAGTTAAAGTCTATGCTATCATTGAGATGCTACCACTAACCAATTTAAAACAACTTTGTAGTTTTTAGGGTAAGATCTAATCAATCTGATGTTTCATCACTTGATTAGAAAATAAGTACCATCCATCTACATATATTTTAAAGAAAGGATTTGCATTCCATTAGCATGATCACTGCCAAATAGCTTTTCAATAGCTCAAAGATTATCTTGTCAATTTGCCTATTTTATTACCTCCGATGCTAGGAAAGCCATTCTTGTTATACCTATCAGCTACTAATCATACCCTGGGGGCACTCTTGGCTCAACATGATGATAATAGAAAGGATCATGTTGTATACTAATTAAGCCTTACCTTGGTTACATATGAACATAGTTATGTAGTTGTTGAAAATTTTTGCCTAGCCATGGTTTTTATAGCTTAAAAACTACATCATTACATGTTGAATAATAAAACCATTGTCATTTCAAAGGTAGATCCGCTCAAGTATCTACTATCTAAAATATCTTTGTAAGGTAGAATGGATAAATGGATCATGCTTCTCAATGAGTTTAACATAGAGTATGTCAATCAAAAAGTAATCAAAGGACAAGTTATTATAGATCAACGTGCTAAAGCACCTCTCATAGACACACATCCACTCAAGTTTGCATTTCTTGATGAATCCATCATGACCATTATTGATACACACCTTGAGGAGAAGCCCTAGAAGATGTATTTTGATGGTTCATTCACTTTACATGGATCAGGGGTAGGCCTATTATTTATTACACCACAAGGGGATCTAATCCCTAAATCATTCAGAATCAACTTTCCTTGTATAAATAATATGGTCGAGTATGAAGCACTTGTTGCAAGACTTCGATAATTAGTACAATTGAATATATCTCATCTTCAAGTTTATGGTGATTCTTAGTTAATCATCAATCAGGTCACAAATCATTTTCAGACCAAAGATGACAAGTTGGTTCCATATAAATCCATGGTTGACACTCTTAAAAATCAAATTTCTAACATTCAATTTGAGCACATACCAAGCATTAGTAACAGAACTACAGATGCCATAGATATTATTGGCTCACTGATTTGACAAATAGATAAAGCTAGAGAGCATCAATTTCTTCTCAAAAGTTTGTTAGCACTAGCTCACGAACCTTCAACCATTGCCATGATTTGTGATATTGTTGGTCCTAATTTTATCTGGTACTTAGACCTTTACAACTACCTTCACGACCAAGTTCTACCACCTAACCTATCTCAAAAACAAACCAAAGCCTTCATTCATCATTCCAATCATTATACTTACTTGGATACACTCTTTACCATCATAGTTTTGATGGAACTCTACTTTATTATTTAACTTCGGTAAAGTCTACACTAGCATTAAGAGAAGTTCATGAAGGGGTATGTGGAGCCCATTCTAGTGAGGTAGTCCTATACAAAAATATCTTGTGTACTATTTATTATTGGCCCATAATGGATGTAGATGCCACTACATATGTAAAGAAATGTGACAAATGTTAGCAACATGCTAATTTGATTCATGCCCCAATAAAAACTCTGAAACCGATGTTGACACCATGGCCATTTTATACATGGGGACTTGACCTCATTGGGAAGATTAACCCCACTTCATTTGATGGCCATAAACATATCCTTACTACCACTGAATATTTCACTAAGTGGGTTAAAGCTATACCCCTCACTTACATGACTAGAAAGCAAAATTTCCAAATTCATCTTCAATCATCTCATTTGCCGCTATGGTATCCCCTCTAACATTATATCTGGTAATGCAGGATAATTCAAGAACAAAGATGTAGACTAGTTATCTACTGAATACAACATCACACACCACTTTTCTACTACATATTACCCTCAAATTAATGGCCCAGGCTGAGGTATCCAACAAAACCATTGTCAACATTCTCAAAAATATTGTCAATGATTGGCACTTCCAAATATTCCCTACCCTTTGGGCATACCATACCAATCATCATAACTCCATAGGAGCCACTCTATACTCACTTGTTTATGGTACTAAAGCCATCCTTCCTATTGAGGTTGAGTTGCATTCACTATGCATCTCTTTCAAGCATGTCCTAGATGATCATGACTATCAAGTAGCTTGCCTTCAAGAGCTAGATCTACTTGATGAAAAATGCACAGTCATGCTCAACAATATTTAAGCATATCAAAATCAACTCAAAGGCCACTATAATCGATGAGTGAAGTATAGAACATTTGAACTTGGTGATATTATTCTTGAAGAAAACCAAAAGAATACCATGATTGAGAAGAAACATAAAGGAAAATTCAAATGAAACAAGATAGGGCCTTTCATCATCACTATATATTATAGATTAAGAGCATACAAGCTTACCACACTAGATGGTGATGAACTTCCAGAGCTAATGAATATTATTCATCTCAAGCAGTACTATGCTTGAGTGCTAAGGTGTATTATCTATAAGGACCATTTTAGTTATGTCATTTTGACACTTTTCCTCTTTGTACAAATACCAACCTTATCCATCCTCTTTTCCATATCCACTTTCCACTTTTGACTTATTAACCCAGTGTGTTCTAAAAACCTAGCCTATTTGACCTTGGTTTTTGTCAATCATTACATATTTTTAGGATCAAGGTATTTGATCAATTCATTAGTTTTTTTTAAGAACTTTAGATAGAGAGCATATTTTGGGATAGTGTGACAAAAGTTTTAGCAATTGCATCCTTCATTTTTTAGTCCTTTCTTACCACCAGTCTTGCTACTAATTATAACTACCTTTGGGAAAATTAGTACTATTGATTTATGTCATTGTGTCTTATTTATAACCACCTATGGGAAAACTAGGGGCAATAAGAAGCTTTAATGTACCAACTTGCCACTTCCTATGCCATACTGTGCCTTTTTACCAACTATACCTATTTTGTTTGAATTGACTACTGAACTAGATGAATTCCTTCATTGTAAGGGCAGAACTATAGTGACTTAAGGTCCTACTTTGGGACTATGTAGGTAGTGCTCAATGCTCATTGAGTTCATTTTAATCACCTAAGCTACACTCTCACCATTTTGTGAGCAACCTAAGCCACGCTCTTGCCATTTTGTGAGCACCCTATGCCATGCTCTTACCATTTTACTAGTAACTTAAGCCACACTTTCACCATTTTGTGATCTTGAAACATTTGGTGTCTCATCATTCTTGATTGAGTTGAGACACTCCAAAACACTTCTAAAAACATTTGTAAAATCGATAGAAAAGAACAAAAACATTGACTACTTTGCCTTAAGGATTTTGGGAACCCTTACTAAGTTACAATCAAATCACTTGTCATTCAGTTTCCCCATCCTTTTTGGCCTTTTTCTCTCATGCACTTGCCATTTTTCAAAATCATTTCTATTCTCCTATCACATCCATTCTATTTGTTTTCCTCAGTTATCACATTCTTCCCATTCCCTGGGAGAACTACATTTTCCCTAAATTTTTTAATTGGATATTACATCCATGAAACTATGTAGGCAACATACACTTGCCTAGTGCATATGGAGATAGCTCAACCACCCCCTTCCTTTTCTTCTATTCCACCATTTAGTTCATTTATTAAGTTGTCACCTATTTTCTAAGGGCAATGTTTGTAGGGTTTTTATTGCATTATTTATTTGTTTATTTTTGCTTATTTTACTTGTTTATTTGTTTGCTTTCAGCACTGTTGCTTTGATTCAATTTATGTGTGTTCATTGGGTGATTCCTTTCCCATGCTTACACTTGAATCCATCCATATTCATATGTTTATATTATGATCATGGTTTCTATTATTGGTGCATTCTTTTCTATTGGGTATTAGATTATGGGAGTCAGTCCTCATGCATATTTTGGCCAAGTCTTCATTGTGTTTTATCATAAATCCTACCATCACATGCTATAAAAAACCTCAACTTCAAGATGTCTATTCAGAAATGGTGGCATCTCTTCAACATCGACATCCTGATTCACTCCCAATCATATCCCAAATAGAGTAATTAACCATGAAAGAATTTTAACTTTTATTAGTTCAAACGAGCATCTCCCTACTAGTAAGTTGTTCCAATTCATCATTACCCTCTATGTTAAGTTATCATCATCTTCAACTGAGTTTATCATGTTTACCATAATCAAGGTCCAATGCTTATAACCACTTATGGGTAAATCATTGCACACCATCCCAACTACATTTCTTAATGATTATAACTACCTTTGAGCAAATCATTGTGTTGTCATCACTTTACTCTTTCTACCTATATAGGGGCATGTTATTATCTTATATTTTTTCCCTAACTAGGGTAGCTCCATCTTCTCAATGATTATAACTACCTTTGGGCAAATCATTGTTTTATTATACTATGTTGCCACTATCAAGGTACAATGCTTATAACCACCTTTGGGAAAACCATTGTACACCATCCCACTTGTATTCTCAATGACTTTGACTAAATTTTCAATAACATTATGTTTTCACCCCATCATCTTTCCTTTCTATGGTCCCCTCATTTTGCTTCTTTTTTTTGAGGGATTGTTTGCCGACCCACTTGTGCCAACCATTCCCTTGAGGGTCATCATACAGTTAGTTTATCATCATTGTCATTATAGGCATGTAGGAACTTTTCATTCTTTAAGAAGATGTTACTATGATTATAGCTTACAATGCCTTTTCAAATAGGGGAAAATTGTAGAAACCTAAAATTGGCCACTGATAACCTCCAATTAGGCTTTTGGCCAATTTCCACCCAAAATGCACAATTTGGCCTAAAAATACTAAAACATGCTAAATGATGTGAAACTAACATATTTAAATTCTAATTTTGGCTAGGGTTTCACTAAATGGGGTAATTAAATTTTTAGGCCAGCTAACTTTGATCAGATCATTTTGAGTCAAAATGCCAATTTTGCACCCATGTGCTCTGGATTGCTCTTTCCTATCAAATCTTTTGCATAAGAATCATGCCTTTATTATTTGTTATTGGAAAATTCCTAAATGGGAATACACATCTAATACATCTAACATGGACTTCCATTTCCAATCTAGTCAAATTTAGGACCAATAATAAGACATTTTGATCAATTTGAGTAATTTGTGCATAAAGTGCTTAATCATGATTAAGAGCTAATTAACCCAAATTAAGGCCTAATCAAGAATTCCATGGAGACTTGTTGAATACTTTGTTTTGGAAATGAATATTGAATATCTAAATCATCAAGTGACCTCATTTCTTGGGAAGACATCCTTAGGCTATAAATGCCATAAATATTAGGATTCATGCCTCTCATGCCTCATCAATGCTTTCCATGATGGCCTCCATGCCTCTTAATTTCCCCTTATTCCAATTTCATGATGAGGATAATTAAAAACTTAATTCCAAAAATTGAATTAATCCTCAACCACACATCTCAATCTTGATATGGATGGTTGAGGTTGACTTTGATCAAATCCAAAAATCTATAAAAAGAGGCCTCACAACATCATTTCTAAGATTAATTAGTGCAAAGTTATAATGCATGATTGGTTCTAAAAATCTTCATGCAACTAGTGTTACCATGCAAAATTGATTCCAAGCCAAGCCAAGCCACAAGTCCAAAGAGAGATGGAGGTGTCCAAGCTTCTATTACTAAGGACTTCATGAGCACAAGCTGAGCAAACCACTACTACAAAGGCATTTAGAGCATCCAAGGAAGGTGAAGGAACTCTTGTATTTGATCCCTTGATTTTTAGTTGTGATTATCATTTTATTTTGTTAACTAATCTCTCCCTAGTGTCTAGGCCTAGAGATATTATGCTATTAGTGTGTTTATTTCATTTTGTTTTTATTTTGGAACTAACACCATACTAACCATCCTCTCTTGAGTCAAATTCCTAGATCACACCAATCATGGTGAACATGACTTATAACACCTATGGGTACACAAATGAGATATTATAATGCACATATATGATCCTAAGATATATTTATAACATTTACAAACACAAACATATAGATATTAAATGACAAATATAGATCAAACTAGTCAAACTTTGAACTTCACTCTTTCACTATCTTTACTCACACAGATAGGTCACTTTAGGAGCACTATTTTCACCATTTGTATTGAATTTAAAATCATATAATCAAGATTAATATGAGTTATAAGTATTAAAAAAATACCCTAAACAACTAGATTCATCCCTAATCCATTGTAACTCATCCCTAAAAACTTTCTCACTCTTACCTATTTTTCTCACTTTCTTCACTATTAGCCATTTTAGCAATAGGTCAACTTGGGTGACCAAAATGGTTAAAATAGAGGATATAACTTGTATAAATATGATAATATACATAAATAACAAGTATTGACCTTCAATCTCCATCCACTTGGATGTATTGACTTGGTCAACCCCACCTGTAGCATCAAATTATTTAGAAACAAGGGCTTTTCTATAGGTTTCACTTATTGCTCTAACAAACCACTACCACCTAGAGA
Source organism: Torreya grandis (assembly GCA_037957365.1). NCBI lineage: Eukaryota > Viridiplantae > Streptophyta > Pinopsida > Cupressales > Taxaceae > Torreya > Torreya grandis. The sequence goes on along the minus strand of JARHVA010005941.1, from coordinate 266,604 downwards.
TGCCTAATGGAGTCCTCTACCACATCCAATCATCAAAATATATTCAAAAAATCATTCTGGGCCATTTCCAATATATTTTCACCATTATGTCACTATAAGGGTTTTGAGAGGGTTTTAGACCAGTTATAGTATTAACAATTTTTCACACAGTATTGATCATAAAATGCCAAACTAATGCTTGGAAAAAATAGATAGGAAAATTTTAAATATCTCCAAAAAGGATTATTACACAATAAAAAGTTTACACATGTCAATGGCCATCAATAGTTCCGTCTCAGGTTCTCATCTCTTTATTTTGCATGCGTAAGAGACCTTCAAATGTGTTTTCTTACTTTCTCCTTCAAATCAGGACCTCAAGCTTGGTCAAAACCCTTGACACAACATATTACACCTTAATCCATGTTCACATGTTCTATCATATTGAAAACTCATCTTGACCCTTCATTTGGCCATACTAGGTCTCTATACACGTTAGGTCTTTGAACTACCAGTTATGATTTTTCCTTGAAAACACTTTGGAAACCTATTGTATTGATCTCAAAACCTCATCCACATGTTAAATGTAATCATACCATGCTCACATCCTACCATCCTTCAAATCCCAAGTCTCATAATCCTCATCTTAATAAGTTTCGAAGCATGTGCCTTCATATTAGGTCTCTCATGCTAGGACTAGGCCTTAATACATGACCTTGAAAACTTATTTGCTTTATACACATGTTTACACATTGTCCAATATATTCTCATATGATATACCACTACATACTTACCTTCAAGATCAAACACATTTGCATCATCACCATGCCTCTAGTCTAATCACATAGACCTTCTAGGTACCATACCTTTTGGAGACCTTCCCTACCATTGTATATGCATTCTAGAACATATTATCATGCCATGCCATACTCAACTAATGCCAAAAATAACTCACAAGTCTCATATCACTATGATTCATAAGACATCCCATTTGATAACCATTCCTCACACTAGCATGCTCAAATAGTCAACTTCATCCTAAAGATTATTTTGATATCAATGATAGGCTCAAGCACATGAAATCAATGACAAATTACAACAAAGAGAATTGAAAGAGAATTCAATTGACAAAAGCTCCCTTATTTATTCCTATTTATAAACTAGTGATAGGGACTACACATTTGAAGGTATGAGGTATTAAAGGAGCAACCCAAGAGCATGATTTTCTAAGTTATAAGTTGGGTCACTATTATACTTAATTTACACACATTGCATGATTCACACACAAACCAACACATAGGGGAGAAATCCATTAGTCTAAGGCCTTCTTCAAAGTATTGGCTATGTAAGAAACATACTTTGATATTGGGTTCATTAGGGTTAGATTGATAATGTATGCCCACTAACCCATTTTCGCTAAGGTCACATTGAAGATAGAAAGTTAGGTTTTTACCACTTCACAAGGAATGAAAATCCATGACATAGATCTAAATGCACCAAAGCAAAGACAAATTCAAACCTAGAGGCATCTAGGTGGTTGCTTCCTATTTCTCTATATATTCTATATAGAACACTATCCTTAGACTTAGACAATAGCATCGATGTAACCATCCAAGGCTAACACAACTATTTAGATAGCTAGAGACATCAAATTTAGAATTTGACAACTGCTCTAAAACTATCTTCTCACTTGATTTCAATCTATTTAGATCTAGAAATGTATTAGTATCAAAACAAGCTAAGTATTTCTTTTATTTGTCATTTTTATATCTAGCCTAGTTGTACTTTTCATATTTAGACTATTTTAACTTAATAAATCTAGTGTATGCTTATATCTGAGTTTAGCATAAAATTGGCTTGCTATAGATCTAATTATCACCCTTATACCATTTCCTTTCTATATTCTTAACCCTAAGCTTAAAGTGAAATACATATTGACAACTATTTTATTTTAGGTTTAAACATTTGGTGAACTCAATCCATGTTAATATGATTTATTTTTTATTTAGGGCTTTTAAGCCTCCTAGGGTTTTAGCTTGTTGTGATGGATTTTTAGATCTAAAGCTTTACCCTAGGGTTTCACCTCCTGAGTCACAAGGGCTTCATGTGGATATAATTTCAAGTGTATTATTCATTGATTGTCACATTTCAGCTTCCAAATAGGTTCTTTTCAAAATTACTCATAGATATTTTCTACTCATATTATTATATACAAAAACTTCTTTTTGCATGCCAAAATTCAATATTTTTTTTTCAATTTTTACAATTTAATTTTTCTTATTAAATATTGGAATACAAGGTGAATGGTGTACTTATGTTTAAATTAATTTTTGGGTTGGGTTTAATCAAAAATCAAATTTTACTAAAAAACCTATTTACGATATATAAAATATAATCCTCATTTATCGCAATGACTGATTTTTTATTTGTAATATTATAGGGTTTGCCTATGAAGAATTAAAAATTATTTGGCCTATTTATGATTCATATTAGATAATAATTCAAATTCCTTGAGTTTTTTATAAATATGTTTCTATAGACAAAAACATCTTTTGATTTTCCAAAATTTTGTATGGATTTGCAAAATTTAGAAATTTACTACTTTTAGTAAATTTAGATCTATAGGTTGTACATGCACTTTTGTTTCCCTATTTTTTTGGGCTTGTCTCATTTCCTATTTTTCATATAAAAATGTATCTTATATTTCCAAAAAACTCAGCCAATAGTCCTAAATTGCTATAAATTTTAAAATCATGTTTCCCATGGATAGTTCTATTAATTATTTCATGGTCTAATACCTTATAATGGATCTTAATTTTTATATCTCATGCCTAATTAATACATGCCAATCCATAAGGGATTCAAAACCTGCATTCCTGCATGCTTCTCCCTATTCTAATTTTTACAATAAGTGGGTTTAAAATAATAAGAAACAATTAATCTCTTGTCAAAATTCATTTTGCAATGTTATAGAACCAATATCTAGACACCAACATGCAAGGAAGCCTCATTATTTTGATCATTTATTTTTTTATTAAGGATAAAGGGTTTCTTTTAAAAAATAGTGACCCCAAACCCTAGAAGATAAATAAATAGACGGTGTCTAAAAATCCTAAATACAACCTTAAGTCTAAAAAGACAACAAAGCAAGTCAAAGGACTACAACCAACCCAAAAGCAGCTAAAAAACATCCAACCAAGGGATTTTAAGGATCATACCCTCAAACCTAAAAATGAAAATAAATCCAAAAAATATAAAGAGATCTAACAGTAGTGGCCTACCTCCCAGATCAGACAAAAGAACTATTATAATAAACTATTTTGCTGAAAGTTTCTCTTTTTCAATTTTCTATTTGAGATATGAGAGACACAATTAATGTATTTGGTTCTTTTTTACATCTTATTTTTTTCCCCTTCAATAAATTCCACCCATCCCCCTCATCTAGATTTTGAAATATTGGGATGGATAACTCCAAATTATTAACTAATATTTGAGTCATTAGAGAATCTATTGAGCCTTCTACTGAAAGTGGGGTAATAACCATTGAGGATTTGGCACTTTTCTCTATGGGTTTTTTTAACAACCACCATTAATATCTAATCAATAGTATTTTTCATTTATAATTCTATTTTTGATAAGGACTGATCCTTTAGTCCCTTCTTATCCATGGTCACAGACTCCCCACCCTTGACAATGAGTTCCATCAACATTTCTAGAAGCGTTTTTGATTCATCTTCCCCTCAATCTAGATTTCCTTCCATTATTTTATGCTTTGCATTTGCATCTACCCACCAATTATTTAATCTCTTATGTTTCATGCTAGGACAATCATTTAAAATATTTCCCATGAGGAAACATTTGTGACATCTAAATGGGAGGTCATCATAATCTATCGACTGAACCCATATTCTATTCATCACAACCAACTCCAACTGGGCTAGGAATTATTTTTATAGATTAACATAGGTGAGAAATCAAGCATAAATGGAATTACCCTACTCATTAGTCATCAAATCTAGACACAAAAAATTTACAAAAACATCACCAATAGCTTTGAAGACACTAGGATTCTAAAACTATAGGGGAAGGTTTGGCAATCAGATTCATATAGAATTTTTGTTGAACATTTATGTGTGGGGGTTAAAGTTAGGATGCCAAGGTTTGTACAGAAGCCAATACTTGTCCAAGTCCCAAAAATGTTCTAAAACTATATCTTTATCTATTATAGAATTAAATATAATAATGAAAATACCTTTTGCATAGGGATGAATGGTAATTTTGCTTTCAACTAGAGTTTGCCAGTTGTCAGTTATCCAAGTGTGGATATCTTGAAGGGAAGGCCAATAACCCTCAAACTTGCATATCATACCATATTTTTCAATATGCTCTTCCATACCCACAATCACTTCAAGAACTCTCTTTTCAAAATAAAAAATGGGATTTACTATTGCTAGAGATAAATACTTGACCCTTATCTTTTTGAGGCTGCATCTGCATATGAAGGATGCAGTTGAGGCTACATTGTTACCACCTTCATTACCATGGGATCACAACTTCAACATTACTTAGGATTATTGAGAACTATTGGATCCCATGTTTGATCTACCAGATCTATTGATATAGTTCTTCCCGTAGCCAATGGAAGAGGAAGTCTCTGTATCATTAGTGTTGGAAATTTTTATGTTGTGGTGAATACTAAATCCGAAACCCCTACTCTGTCTCTAGATCCATTTATGCTAGATGATCAATGTATTGAATATGAAAACCTATAATAACACCAAAAACATGTTAAACCCACTTTTATTCTTTATAGATATGATGATGAAAAAACTAATGAGGAGCCTGTTTTTCTTACTTCTATCTCCAATAATGATAGGTATACAAAGATAAAATTGATTCCTTTTATGGAAGGTGATAAAATAGACATGATGGAAGTTAGAATGGAAGATGAAGAATATTTTTCATTCATAAATTCTCAAGATGAATCTAAAATTGAAAGTTTTCCTTCTTTGTCACATGATGCAAATATTGAAAATCTTATCCGTTCTTTGGATCACTCAAATGAACATAGTGCAAGTACTTCTCCTTCTACAATTCACAATGATACAAATGCATGTACTACTTATCTTCCTATTCTTTTAGATTGTAAAGATGAAAATGATAGTATTATCCAAAGTAGTGGAAATGCATGCTCTTCTACTTGTTTTCCAACTCAAAAGAAACAACAAAACATGTTTGTAAAAGGTTTTCTAATGAAAGGATTTCCTAAGACAAATAGCAAAGATGCAAATGATAACAATGCAAATTTTTGTTTCTCACATAAAAAATGATACACCTAAAGTAGAAAGTGAAATCATTTTTCCTACTTCTATGGTATGTCACAAAACTTCAAGCAATGTTTTACCTTGAAATAATAATGATATTAACCTTAGTGTTATTCAAAAATATATACTTGCCTCTTTAGACATGGGTGTTTCTTTATCAAATATTGAAAAATCATGTGATGATCCTCATAACCCTTTGAAGGGTTATAGCTCTCATCCCTCTAACTAGGCCTAGGCTATCACTTAATAAAGGAGTAAGGTGGCCCACCCTATAGTTTCAAATGAAGGTAATCAATTTGAAATAGTTAGAGCTTGGGCTTGTGAAGCCCTAAAAGATCAAATCATCGATATGTCAAAGTTTACAAATGAGTTATAAAATCAGATTGCATACTTACAAAATCTAATACATGCTAGTGTGAATCACCTATTTGCGTCTCCATCTACCAATGTTTTACCTAATAAGGTTTCTTATCCAAATTAAAAGCTACAATCGAGCACATATAAAATAAGTAATTCAAGTATTATACCAAAGGTTAATAAAAAACCAAGTGAGAGCCTAAGGGAAATGATTTGATACAGAGTGATCAAACTACCTAATCCACCTCATATCAAGAAATCCAAATAGTATTTTTTATATCATAGAATGCATGGGCATCATACAGAACATTATTTTGCATTGAATAACCAAATACAAAGTTTTAAAGGTAGTGGTGACCCTATAATCGATATAATACTCAAGAAAACTACTCACATTATGAGTACCTCTCTTAGAACATAAGTTCTAAAATAACAAATGTGGGTACCAAAGAAAACTTCAAAGAAAAAATAGTTACAAAATCAAACATAGAGCAAGAAAAAGTTCAAAAAGACAAATTAGATCAATAAAAGGATAAAAATATACCTTTCCATAATGAGATACTTGGTTTTATAAATAGTATGGTTTTAAAAATAAATATTTACAAAACTCTGGTTATCATGGTCAAGGATTGGGAAAACATTCCCAAGGCATTACTCACCCTATTCCCACATCTGATCAGAACGATCGTCAATGATTGAGATATATTGGTAATACTAATGCAAATCACTCAAAGATTCATTTTTTTAAAGGAAAATATCTATATTAGAATTACATTTGGAGGTCATATTATGAGTATACATATGCCAAATTAGTAAATACAGACTTGAAGAAGATGAGCATTGAAGCACTACCCTGTATTATTTACAACAAAGTGAGATCAGAGATAAATGTATTAGAGTCCTTTTTTTTCTTGTTAGAGTTTATGGAAGGTGAGAAATTGAGAGTGTTTCCCAAGTGCAAACACAACTTTTACATGGAATGTGTGGACAAATGGCTTGTTTTGTACTGCTCATGTCCCACTTATAGGCATTATCTTCTTCATAGCCCACAAATGAGCATAAATCAAATGCAATATAACATCTCAAAGGCATGTACTAGGGAGTAGATTGATCTCACTATATGAAGAGGAGAATAAGATTATAGGATACTATTACTTTTGAGAGGGTAGCATTCAATTTACTAGAGTTCAATGTAATGATTATCTATATATATATTTTTATATCTAAAGGAATTGATGTTTATTTTAGTGACTCAAAGTTTATACATCTATAATTTTAACAGGGTGAGTCACCCCTATAATCACTCAATTGATTGTATAAATGTAAAGGTAATAGATCTCCTATAACTTCATAAGTATTGAGCTTGAATGAAGGTTGAAAAAACATTTAGGACTTGTGTTATTACTATTATGTCAAATCTATTAATTGATGATCATTGGGTTACCCTCCATGCTAACTTAATCATAAAGTCTTCAAGTGACCAGAATTGAAGCTTAACTGACATCTTATTAGTTTCTTGGTGTTTTTTAATAATAATTATCATGGTATCTTTAATTTAAATAATGATTTAAATATTAAAGGTCATGAGTTCATAGGTTTATATTATGGTTTTTTTCCATCACTTAAGACTTATTTGCAATCCAAGATTATCATATATGAATTTAGATGAAAGCGTAAAGTATGGAGCATTGGGTGTCTAAAAATGTATGCTTCATGTTATAAACAATGGTGCTAATACTCATAACAAGGCCATGTAGCCTAAAATTTCATATGTATTTTTATAGATTTTAAGTTTCCATGGTCTATGATATGTGTAAATAGTTGTTTTTTAAAAACTTTAAGATAAGATTTTTATCAATGCTTTGATTGGATCACATTTCATAATCTAACAGTGAAAAATTCTATTAAAAAGAGTTTGGAATTGATGAAATTTTTTGTATATAGTTTGTCAAAAGATATTATTGTTTACATGTATTTGTTGAAGATGACATTGGAATATGTTTGTTGATGTATTTTAATGTAAAATATATAAAACTAGTAGTTGGCACAAGGTTTCAAATAATGCCAAAAGGTATTTTTTAGAAGGATATTTTTTGGTGAGACAACCTAGTGCCTAGAGTGAAAGATGAATGTTGAATCACATTTAAAGGTTGAGGATTAAAATCATATAAAACCAATGGACCTTAAGCACTCCACAAAGGCAAAAATTTTGAGGTTCTTTAGTTTATCTTATGTTCCCCCTACTTATGGGAGAGGTTTCAATCTCAGCCTCCTCTTACCCATACACATCCATATAAAGGTCCCTTGAAAACCTAGTTGCCATGTAATCCTAATAGCTAGTGCTCAAACCCTTTCCACTCTTTTTGGGTGGCATCATGGACCTCTAAACATCATTTTCCACAACTAGATCCTTTTTTGCATCAAGATATCCAAGTGTATTAAAAATTAACATGGGAAATTAAATGAAATAATGAAGGAAAACCTCATAACATGCACATTAATAATTATATTTTTCCTTTTTTTATTATTGTAGCTATCCCATCATGAAGCCATGGCCATATCTAAAACTGGTGCTCATCGATTTGGGCTACCTTCTCACTCTTAGGATTTTAAATGACCTAATAAAAATATCCCATTCAATCCATGACTAAGGAAGGGAGAATAAATGACATACTATGGTCTCATGATATACACCAAATGGTTTTCTTGACTAGGATTTAAGGATTTTGAATGAAATGTGTCGAGCAGATGTAATATCTAAGAGTCTCAAGGTTATAATACTGCTGTTCCAAAATAACATGCAAGAATGAATGGTCTTTACCTTCCATTTCTCTTCAATATTTAATACCTCATGAACGTAAAATTTGAGGGAGCATAAGTTGTAGACCTTTCATGCTCCAAGATCTTAACATGAGAGGAAGTTGTAGACATGATGCGCAGTTTACAAAAACATAGAGGGAAACACCTCTACCACCTATGGAAGAGGAAAGACATGTAGAAGCCTTTCCTTTACTACCTATGAGAGAGGAATTTTTTTTTCGAAGTCCCACCTTTTCCACCTATTAAAATAGATAGATTTGTGAAGGCGATGCCTTTTTCCCCATGTTGGAAGAAAGATTTGGGAAGGTGTCTTATCTATGTGGACTTAATAGAGTGAATGAGGATGATATAACATTTTATATCAAAGAGGAGGAAGTGATTTTTATATGACATATTGCCTCACATGGGAAAGAGGTTATTTATTAGGATGAGAGGAGGTGTCATCATATAATGATGTAGTGAGGCTTTGAACATTTTATAAATACATATAATGGAATTATGATAGGTATACATGGGACACATCATCAATGAAATTCCTAGAGTCATATTTTCCACCATAGAATTCCATTCATAATGAATCATGAAGGCACCCATATCTAGGTGGGAAAGAAGTTAATTCAACATTATGGGCCCTCAAAGATCTCCATAGAGGTGAGCACTGGTAGAATCCCAAGTATGATACCACTTGGTAGCATCATGACTCACTTATAGCCTTTTGTGCACTTTGCCATGTGGCATGATCATGTTAAATCTAGGGCTTATGGATACTTTGACTAGATACCACTTCCTTTAATCTTTGAATGTATAGGATGTCACCACATGGTGGCATACCATGCCTTCAAGTCTTATAGGCTATGGGGACAACTAATTACTCCCCTACATCTACAATTATCATTGATTGAAAGGTGTGTGGTGGCTTTGAGTCTGATATGTCTTTGATGCTTGGATTGTAGACATAATAAAACTACACATGATGGCTCTAGATGTCAAAACACCCCTAGATCAGAACATTACCCAACCTTTGACCATGAACCTAAGTTAGTTTAGCTAGTTATCTTAACCTAGCTCAATAACTTACCCTTTTACCTCAATTAACCTTGAACCCTCAATGACTGATGGTCACCTTGACTACTAATGGTCACCTTGACTATCGATGATCAGGTCTTCCCCCATCTAGACAAAGATAACTTGAGCTGTGTGCAAGCTAACACATCAAAATTTAATATGGGTAGTAAGATAATGCATCTTAAAAACCCACCAAACCTCCTATGGAATATTTAACCTCCATCTCTATTTTTTTATAAAAGGAGGGGAGCATGAGGTGACAGGATCTAGGATATATTCATCCAAACATCCATCCATTTTAGCAATTAAGCAACTAGCAGTCATCATAAGCTATCAAACATCTTTACAGGTTCTCCCTTTATCAAGTTAGCAACCATGATAGATAATCAATCCTATACCAAAATTATTCTTAAGGAAAAGTACTATTACTCTACTAAAATTACTCTAAGATAAACTGCTAGCCACCAAGCAACCAAGTATATCTCTAATTTTCAAGCTTTGTTTATTTAGTTTCTAACCCAGACCCATCTGCATCACATTTTGACTCCCTAACCTTAACCAAATACTCAAAACATTTATTGAATCCTTTATACAATTTGAATTAGAATCTTTTTTGAACACTTTTAGAAACCCACAACAACCATTAATAGTCACCTTCAACCACCGATGGTCACCCAACTGACAGTCACCTTAACCACCGATGGTCACCTTGACCACCGATGGTCAATGTGGTAAGAAATAAAAAGTTATTTCCACCTACCTACCCTCAGCCAAATTCTACTTTCAATGTCCTTGCCTATTCACAGAGACACCACCTATTTTTGAGATCCAACTTGACCTATTTAGCATTAGTGTTGACCTGCTATTTGCTTAACTAGTCTATTTATTTTATCAAACATTTACTTCTTCTTGTATTCTCTTTCAGTATTTTCTATAATTTGATGCAAGTATTTCATCTTTATTTATTTCAACTTATTTTTTTCAGAGTGTGGATTGATAACCTCCTAGTCAGCTCATGCTTCTTAGATTTAGCTTACTCTAGGCAATCCACCTTGCTATCCATCTAACGACCCCTTTGCATGAGTGATTTCTTATATAAAGGTCATTCTTCCTAAGATAAATTAGAGCTCTTCATAATCATCTATATCACACATGCATAAATAAATAGGTTCTTCTACCACACCCCTAATTAGTTTCTTACTTCTTTAAATAGAGAATTAACATGAATTGAGAGAAACATTCTAGCACACTCGGTGGGACCTAGTAACATCTATCTTCCCTTTTCTTCTTTATTTTATGCTCATATAAAGAAATAAAAATTTATTTTTGGTATAAAATAAAACTTGCATACATTTTTTGCTTACATGTTTAGCTCATTTATTTAAATTAAAAGCAAAGTAATCAATATTAGTTTCACTTCTTTATCACACATTATACCAAACCACTTAAATAAATTAAACATCAAAAAAATTAACATAAGTCCCAACTAGGGTTTCATCTCCTAGCGGATCACCTTCACCCTTTGGCTATCTTAGTTGGAGGTCATTACCAAGAAGAGAAACCAAAAATTATCTCTCTAGTTGAGTCTACATTTTAGAAATTGGTATATATTGGCTAAGTACCCAACACCCTTATCATTATAGTGTGTGAAGTGAGGGGGTAGGCCCCAATACCAAGCCACGTATTGATTTCCAACACAGATATTTTTGAGAGACTTGATCACCTAAATCCAACCATAGACTTCTTTCCTAGTACCTATTTTATAAACCAAGTTCTTCACACTTTCCAACTAAGGCATAAGCCAAAAGTGACATAAAAGGTACCCTAAGATTGTAAACTCACTCTAGTGTATGTTTTTGATTTCCTTGGGATATTTTTTATTTTGTTTTCTTTGTGTTTGAGTTATGAGCTTTCTTTTACTCCTTTCTATTTCTCACATGGTTTTTACTAGACATTAGTTGAGGAACTAAACCAACCAAGAGTCACCTTCCTCTTCTTCTTCCTCCATGGAGTATACCTCAGATATTGAGGGTTATCCCCATCCTTCTACCCCCTACCATGCCTCAGATAGTTGACCAAGGAGATATGGATTTTACCACTTTCTTTGATAATAATCCTATATCCCTCCAATATTACCACAATACCCTATCTTACTACACCCTTGCTTTAGCTCTTCCTAGTGATCCACCTTATGGGATGCCTCCCCATCTTTTGGTTTCCACTACCTCTACCCAACCTATGATCACTCAAACATATTCATCCACCAATAATCCACCTAATACATCCACCCAAACTCAATAAAATAACCCAACTAATAACCAAACACCCCCTAGACCAACCAACAAATCCTCCAACTTATGGGAAATCTTACCTTTAGTTACCCATACTCCATACACCATGGGGACATCTTCTAACCATATTTCCACTATTCCCCTTATCACTACCAACCTACCAATCTCCACCCCACTTCAAAATGTGGTGCTATCTATACCTCCCACCCTTCCACCTATCAATACCAAAGTCACCACTCATCCCCAAGCAACTAACTCATCCATACCTCCAACCCAATCCATATCAATTACCCAATATACCAATCTGATCATACCTATGAACCAACCCACATCGACCCCTCAAAAAATACCTATGCTACCCTACCCACGCTATATTCCTAACCCATAAGGATATATATCTCCATCTTTCACCCAAATTTTTATGCCCATTAACCTTTATGTGGCATCATCCCAACCCTCAATGACCACATACCAACATGTGGCATTATCTCAACCTTATACTAGTTATCTATATATTACATCCTCTCAACCTCAACAAAACTTACCATACAATTATGGAGCTCCCCAACCCTAAACAAATTTGGTCAAAATGTTGATGGAAAAAATGACCAACCTAGAGACATCTATCTCTGGGACTCACAACCTCTTATCTTATGACCAAATTTGCAATTAACCTATTCACCCATTTATCTCTATCCAAACTTACCCTAATCAATGGGAACTACCCAAATTTTTTAAGTTATAAAGCAAGGAGGACCCCCAATAAACCTAAGAGTGTTTCGGCATTCTTGCTACTTTGATTGCCTATGATGATGCTCTTTTCCTTCACACCTTTCCTATGTCTTTATCTAGACCAAAATTAGATTGGTACAGTGATCTCACTAATAAATCCATGTTTTCATTTTCCCAACTCACCCAAACCTTTTTATACCACTTCTCAATCAATATATCTAAGAAGGTCTCCATCACTGACCTCTATTCCATCAGGTAATTTGATGATGAATCAATTGCCAATTTCATAGCACAATGGAGAGGCCTTATCAACCAACTCTCTTTCTATTTTACCTAACTTCAGTTGATCAAAATTTTCTCTTGGGCTTGTGCCAAACACATCACCTATACTTTATAGGTTCAAACCTTCAGAACCTTTGATGAGGCTTTCAACATGGAATACAAACTAGAAATCAGAGCCATCAATGATCTGAAGTTGAAACTAAGAAACAAAAAATCTAGCTTCAAATCCAATGACCCTTCCCCATCCAAAACCACCAACTAATCCAAATACCCCAACAACAAACCAAAGAAAATCATAAACATGATTGTCCATAAAACCACTCCACCTCCAATTGTCAACCATCCCAACCAAACTAACCCCTCTAACTCCTCCAATATACATACCAAAAATCAAAAGTAGGCTACCCAAAAATAATATACTCCACTAGGGGAGTCATATGCTTCAATTTTGGACAAGTTTCTCAAAGCCAACATCATACAACTTCCCCTCATCAAACCTCCTCAATAATTTAATGATTCTCACCCTGTGCCCAGTTGGTACAATGATAATGATCTATGTTCCTTATACCATGTCATTAAACATGAAATTAGTAAGTGTAACACCTTCAAAAGCATGATCCAAAACTTGATTGACAAAGGAGAACTTGCATTAGACAATCCCAATGCGCCTTCAAATTAGTCACTTGACATATTTTGATAACCCTTTCCCAATCATGCTCCTTCTACCAACCATGATGACAACAAACTAGAATCATCTCACACTCATGAGGTCCATATAGTCAATATAATTTTTAGTGAACATATCTTTGAAGAAACTATTTCCTCAACTACCTCTTCCTCCACTCCACTTATTGAAGTGGTTGAATCACCCTCCATTCCTTTAGATACCCAAACAAAGGAAGCAACCACCTCCTTTCTTTCACTTGATTTGATAATGAACTTAACCACCTCTCCTTTGATATAAATATCCAATGAGGAAACCATTACCATTAGACCTTCCTCCCCCATCATGGAATCACCCACTCTCTCTTTGGAAACCATTCCAAAAAGAGAGATCACCTTATCTACTCCTTCCATGGAGGAAACATCTTCCCAAATATTAAAAATCTTCATCAAGGACAAGGGTGAAGAAACCATTCCCTTACCTAAACCTATGGGCCTAATCTTTGAATCTAATGACCAAAGAACCAAACCAATTTACAAACCCTTCTCTAGACTATTCCAAAGCCTATAATTCTCATCTTAACCCAATTTGGATTGAGCCACCTTTTGGAACCATCTTGGGCTCCCCTATCAAAACAAGCATGAACCTTCAACCTCACTTTCATCCACCATATATCCTATCATCACCTCAATCCCTTTATCAAACACCTGTCCCCCCAAAACCATGGGGGAACAATCCAAACCATCTCCATCTAAAATCATCAAATCACCTTACACCTCTCTAATCAAACCTATCAAGAACCTAGGGATACTTCCTACTCCTAGAATCATTCACCCATATTTGAATTTGGACTTAAACCCATCTAGTCCACCAAATAAAACCTTAAGCAAACCAACCAAGAAGGTGGAACCATGCAAACTCCCACCTAAAACCAGAACCATACTAGCCCCTTCCCTCTTACCATCTATCTTGAGACCCCATCCTTCTTCCATCCTAGGAGCTCATTATTCTACCAAGAAGGCCAAACCTCTAAAAACTACAAAAGATAAACTTCATCCTTTTATTATACCTTTACCTACCCCCTCTAAATCATCAAACACCCCATCATTTTTATCCAAACTATCTATCTCTACCTGACCCACCCATCTCCAAACCTTCATCATCTCAATTGTCCACCTCCAATTCTTTTACCTTTAAACCTTCTACCTCAAAACCAACCAACACTAAGAAATTTTAATAAAACCCACCTACCAAAACCATTCTACCACTCACAACTCCCACGATGAAGTTTGCTCCTAAGAAGGCTCCCACATTGAAAACTAAAAGCCCATCACCCCTAACACCTTTGATTGAATCTTATAGGACCATTTTACAAAGGTTGTTAAAAAATTATTCCTTAAGCCTACCACCTATAAAATACTTTGACCCTTCAAGACCTAAACCATCTTGGTTTGATGATAGTTTAATCTTTTCATACCATAGGACACCTAGAAATGACACAGAGAGTTGCAAAGCTCCCCAAGAAATTATCCATAACTTATGGGATGAGGATGATATATTATTATATGAACCTATCTTGAACCCATTATAAACCCAACCACCAAACAAACCTATCCAAGACATACCCACTCCCCCACTCTCATTCAAGAGTTAGGAGGAACCGAAGCAACCTTTTAGCCCAACACTTCCCCCATCCACACTATCCATATGGTTACCCAATTTTGAGCCCAATAAAAGGATAAGGGAAAGGCCAAAGTGTCCATTCCATGGAAATATCCTTACAACCCTCAACCTTCCAACTATACTCAAGCACCCTCACCTTTACCTTCACCAAAACCCAAAATATCCATTTTAGGTGCCTCTCCCTCCAACCCTTCTAAATCTATCCAATGAGTCGTTTTGAAATAACTTCACTAGACACCGATGAAGATGAGTCTATATGAAATGATCAACACCTTGCTCCATCACCTCTAAGCATTGATAGAGGCCTTTCAATCTATAGAGGTCTAACTTGAAGACCCTTGGCCTCTTTTAGCCTATGTTAGAGCTCTTTGACTTTCCACCCTTATCACATTCAAGGATTCAAAAATACCTTTCATTCATCCTGAAGATCCCAATCCTCCCCTCTTCATCACTACATACATCAATCAAACCCATATGAAAATGGTGATGATTGATGGAAGAGTTAGTATTAATATTATCTCCTCTTATGCTTATGAACAACTCTAATTACCCAAGAATATCATGTCAAAAACCATAATAGTTCTCTATTCCTTTAATGATACTATGGCCACAGCCTTGAGAATAATCATCCTCCACATTTGCTTAGGACCTTGCATGATTTTAGAGCTCTTCTACATCATAAAAGGCAAGTTACAATACATCATCTTGCTTGGATGCCCTTGGATCCTCTTTATGAGTTGTATCCCATCCACCTTACATCGATGTGTCAAGTTCAAACATGAGGGTCAGGTCATCAGTATACAAATTGACCCTAATATTTTTACATATTGAAACATGACATATCGACCTAATTACATTTTTCTTCCTCACTCATCCACCTTACCACAAACAAATAACAAATCTACCCGTACCATCAATAAAGCTTGAACTAGCTCATATATTGCTTCTTCTTAGATCCCCATAGAGGACCCCTTGGAACCCATGTTCCAACGTCTCCCACTAGGATAATATCTTATTTTGGCCTTGGATGCCTTCCCTACTCCTCAAGAGCATGGGAACCTTGTCCATAATCCTAGTTATGATCCTAATATTAGAACCATAATTCATTTTCGGCATACTAAACACTAAACCAACTTCATCTATGGGGGACTTGATCATCTACTTCTCACTTCCTCTACCACCTCTTCTATCCAACCATTTACCTCTGATTTCTCCTATCTATACAAATTGTAATTTTCCAAATTGTACCTTCACTAGTGTGCATATAAGGGATTTGGCCTTAGCCATTATAAACATGGACCCCATGAGCTACTTTTGATCAAAACCCAAAAACCTTGTGAGCTATTTGGCCTTGGGTTCATCCCACCAGAATAACCCACCGATCCACCCAAACCCATCACCGCCATCAAGGAGGACATTCCATCCTCATCAAACCCATCTATTTCAAATTTATAATATTTTGAAACCATCCCTCGTAACTTTTTTAGTCAATACCATTAATTTGGGCCCCCTGACCTATCAAAAAGATGACCAAACTAAAACCTTTCCTATGATTCATCTTGAAATGGTAGAAAATGATTCTCCTACCATCCACACCATCTAATGTCATGATGATGATTCCATTCTCACCTATCTTGGTATGGGGGATTCTTCTATCCATAAATCCCTTCCTCTTGAGAACCAAACCATGTTGGATGAATCCACTATTGATGTCAACTTAGGTATTCAAGATAACCCTTGCATTGTAAAGATTGCTCAATCTTTAGATTCTTTAAAGTAATAGGATTACCCTTCCTTCCTTTATGACTGAAGCATGGAATTTTCTTGGTTCTATAAAGATATGCTTGGAATCAACCCTTCCATATCTCTCCACAACATCATCCTCCATCTCGACACTAAACTAGTTAGGCAAAAGATTCGTAGGATACACCCTCACATCACCTTTCTAGTCAAAGAAGAGATCCAATGCCTCTTATCTATCAAATTCATCCAACCCATTGACTATCCCCAATGGGTTTCTAATATCATTCCCATTATCAAGCCCATATGGGGACTTTACCTTTGTATTGAATTTCATGACCTCAATCTTGCTTATCCAAAGGATGATTTCCCTTTGCCTAGCATCGACCAACTTCTTGATCTTATAACTACCCACAAGATGTTATCTCTCATAGATGGTTTCTTAGGATATAATCAAATCTTAATTTCCCTTGAGAATTAGCCTAAGACTTCTTTCATTACCCCATGGGGAACCTTCTATTATAGTGTCATGCCATTTGGTCTAAAGAATGCTAGAGTAATGTACTAGCGTGTGATGACCTATATCTTCCATGATCTCATCCACAAAATCATAGAGGACTACATGTATTATCTCCTTGGGAAATATAAATATTGTAAGGATCATCTAGAAGTTCTTAAAATTATCTTTGAATGCCTAATCCATTTTCATGTTTGACTCAACCCCAATAAATGTGTTTATGGGTTCTTATTTGTAAAGATTCTTGGCTTTATCATCTCTCTTCAAGGAATCAAAGTAGACCCCACCAAAGTCATAGAAATACTTAAAATACCACCTCCAACCTACCTTAATCAACTCTACAGCCTACAGGAGAATCTCTAATCCATCTGTCACTTCATCTCTTAGTTATCAGATAGATGTCAACCCTTTCACCATCTTCTCAAGAAAGATACATATTTTAAGTGTACTAAGGAATGTTGACAAGCCTTTGATTCACTCAAAGAGCACCTTATTTTTCCACCTATTCTTATCCTCCTAAAGAGGACCAACCCTTTTACCTTTATATCTCCATAACTAACCATTCCTTAAGGGAAATGCTTGCTCATCATGATGAACAAAACCAAGATCAAGTTGTCTACTACATAAGCTGAACACTTATAGAGTATGAGACCTAGTACACCCACACAAAGAAGCTTTTCCTCACCTTAGTCTTCATGGATACAAAACTTCATCATTACTTATTTAATCATAAAACCTTTGTCATCACCCACACCGACCCACTCAAGTACATGCACTATAAACCATACAAAAATAAGCGTATGTCTAAGTGGATCATGCTCCTAGCTAAGTTTGACCTTGAGTTCCTCTAGTAGAAATCTATTAAAGGGAAACTCATTATTGATCAATTAGCCAAAGCTCATTTTCTAGATAACCAACTACTTTCTCTAGCATTCCCTAATGAGTCCATCACAACTCTTTCTCAAGAAGATGTCACCTACCAAATGACCATGTTCTTCAATAACTCAAAATGCCAGCACAGTGGGGGCGTTAGAGTTATTCTCATTCCCCTTGATAGTGAACCTCTCCCTATTTATTTCAAACTTGATTTTGAGTGCACCAATAATATGGATAAGTATGAAGCCCTAGTAATAGGTCTCCAAACCGCTCTAGCCTTGGGAGTTAAGATGACTAGTATCTTTGGTGATTACCATCTTATGGTCAACCTAATCAAAATATCCTACCAATGTAATAATGATGTCTTACAGTAGTAAAAACAACTAGTAGAGGTACTTTTAGCATCATTTGATCATTACCTTATCCAATCTGTTCCATGATCCACCAATAAGTTCACAGATATAATGGCTTCCTTTGCTTCCCAAATCCCATCTTAACCTTCCACTTCTAAGATCTTTATCACCATTCATCATTTTATCACCATCAAGTATTTCACCAAGTGTGTGGAGGTTATCCCTCTCATCTTTAATAAAGTTAACAAGATAGCTGACTTCATCAATCATCATATCATCTATCGTTTCAGTGTTCCCCATAAGATCATCATCGATAAAGGAAAATATTTCAGAAACAAAAAGGTCTAAGGTCTTTGTGATGAATTTGGCATCAACTTAAGTTTTTCCTCATCTTATCATCCATAGCAAATAGACACATATAAGCCTCAAACAAAATCCTTAATAAAATGTTAACCAAAGTAGTAAGTTCTTTTGGTTGGGATTAGCATTTTCACATCACTTTCATTTTGTGGGCCTATCACACTAGCATTCAAACCTCTATGGGTACTACCCCTTTCTCTCTGGCCTTTAGAGTAGAGGCAGTCTTACTTCTCAAAGTTCAGATTCTTTCTCTTCACATATCCTTACAACACATCATTTCTAAGAGCAACTATCATCAAGAGTATCTAGAATGACTTGAGCTACTTGATGAATACCACCTAACCATGCTTAACCATCTTCATGTATATCAAGAGTGAATAAAAAACTCCTATAATAAGCACCTAAAAGAGTAAAATTCAACATCAGAGACCTCATCTTGAAGTAAAATCAACATCTGACCAATATGAAGAGGAGAAAGATAGGAAAGTTTGCTTTCAATTGGATTTACATCATAACCCACAAGTATGGATTAGGATCTTATCATTTGTCCTCTTTTGAAGGAAAACCAGAACCTAAGCCTCTCAATGTTTCACATCTGTGTCCTTTCTTTTGTTAAACAAGGATCAAACTCACCTTTTGTCTAAACTTATACTCATCCCTTGATTGACAAGATTTTCACCTTCCTCACTCCTTCATCCTATCCCTTTGAGGACAACTGATTACAACATCAAACCATGTGATTAATCATCATAGTCACAGCCTAATCCTAAATATGGGTATCAAGGCTCAACCCATAGCATGGTTCTCATGGATACTTTTCATCCCTAAAGGAACAGAATCCCATGGCCATTATGTCTCAAAAACCACCCCCTTTCACCTATCATTAAACTTTTTGTTCTCTAGGTTCTACCCTCATAAAGGCAAACCTCTAAGCCTATATATACTTGTCCATGTCTAAACCTAACATCAAAATAATTTGGGATACCAAAATATCACTTAGGTCAAATATCTCTAGCATGCATACTATTCCCTTGAAGGATAACTATCCAAAATCTAAATTGCTTAAAAGGATAGATTGTTCCCTTGAACGACAACTACCAAAATGAACAAACCCAAATTTATACCTCTCTTAAAGGATGGCTAAGTAAAATTTATCTAAGAAATCATTTGAAGCTTCCCACATTGATTAGCTTTTAACAAACCCTATATTAAAATCAAAACAAGCTATCTAAAGAAAGATGCAATCAACTTTCATATATATCATTAGTAGACTTCTTACATCGATCAGTATATGCCTTGCATTAAAACATAGACTTGTCTATTATGGTTCTTAGGTCACCTATAGAAAGGGAAAACCTGCCCTCCAGAGGTTACACTACCCTTCACACCACCTATTACCTATCTCCCATTTGTACCATTTACAAATCAAGGGATTAAGAGCTTGTTAGATTAATTTTATTGATCCAAAGTTAGTAATAGTTAATACTTAGTATTTTACTTTGTTAAGTTATGTTAATAAATTGTTGGTTCATGGAATGTTTGTTTTAACATGTAACAACCCATGAAAATCCTATAAAGCTTTTCATATGCTTCATAAATAAAAATAAATATAATACAATTATAGTTTTGTCAAGTAATTAATTTTACAATGTAATTTCTTCATTATTTTCATTGTAACCTGGGCCATTAGTGGTATCAAAGCATGGTGAAAAGCAAGCAGGGGAAAGATGAATATCAAAAATGTTATGCCAGTAAAATAAATTTTGTTTGGTTGGTCTAAATTTTAGACTTTGAAAAATTATTTTTTCCTCAGAAGTACCAAATTTTTTTTTTTTAAAAAGAGGTCATTTAAATTAATTGTGAAAACTAGAAAAATCTGTACCTATCATGACAAATTTTATTATATCTTGAGCACACTATTATTTTATTTTGTAAAAGTTACTTTTTTGGAAACTAGACTCAAATAGCTTTACAAGTAGTATAAGAAAGGAGGGGTACATCATGCCTTGCTATGAAATTTTAATCTTAATAAAATAGTATTTTTTTTTAATTAACATTGAGGGGGATGTCTGTGTAGCCTGACAGAGAAGCAAAATTTCAAAGTGTCATATCTTTGCATACAGTGGCCAAAATATTCATATGACCACTCTTTTTTTATGGAAATGGATTTTTAAGAGCATCAATGCAGAATTTTTTTGATTCTAGCATGCATAAATATAATTTTTACATACTTTGTATAATTTACACATTGTAATGAAATCAGGTGCATTTTTGGTGGAATTTGACACCCTAGGTTTTTTTCAAATAGTAAAAATATGTTGTATACATCAAACAAAGATTGTAATGACATGTCCCACCACTTGCATTGTTGGTGATGATGGTATTACATTTTGGCATTTACAGGTCCCTAAGGATCTAATAGGCTAAATAAAGCAAATTGGAGGTTGGAGGATCCAAAAAGGTTGGAAGATATTTTCCCTTCTCCAGTTAGTTACTCAATTGGAGTATGGATTTAGTGTTTGAATAAATTTTTTTGCTTGTGTACTTTGCTTTTGTAGATGTAGTGTTTCTATGATCTTTGATGTGGAGCATTTTAGTGGTTTATACTTGGTTTATTTGTTATATGGATTCTCACCTCTCACCTGTTAGGGGGAGAAGATATTGCATATTGATTTTTCAATCAGTCATCGGTGATGTGTGATACAAGTCAACATTATGTTGCTAGCATTGTTAGTGCTGAGCAAATGCCTGTGAGAGATGTTGGTGATTGTTGGGCATCAATTTGAGATGTGCCATACATAGTACAGATGGTAATCACTTGTTGGATAGATTTTGTGTGAGTATTGATTTAGTTGGATAGTGTGTGATCATGTTCTACTATAGTGTGGGGATGATCAGGATGTGATCAGTCCAGGATTCATAGTGTACCATTTGTCGTTATAGCAGAGTCCACTTGGATGACTCATAGTTCATTGCTCTAGTATTTCTATACCCCTTTGGATCAAGGGGGATTTTGTTAGATTAATTTGTATTGAACAAAAGTTAATAATAGTTAATACTTAGTATTTTACTTTGTTAAGTTTTGTTAATAAATTATTGGTTCATAAGAAAGTTGGTTTTAACCTCTAACCACCCGTGAAAAGCCTCTAAAGGTTTTCACGTGCTTTGTAAATAAAAATAAATACAATATAACTATAGTTTTGTCAATTAAATACTTTTACAATGTAATTTATTCATTATTTTCACTATAACTTGGGCCACCAGAGCTTACTTGACACAATGTGATCAAGACACTTTTTTTTATCAACAAATGTATGCTAATGTAAAGCATTCGAAGGGATTATGTTCCTTAAGCCAATCTAACTTTGGGTTTTATTTAGTCTTATGCCAACAAAGAAGCATCATGCCTTCTTCCTTATCCTCTCTTAATGGGTTCATATATTCACTTAGACGTGTGTCTCATGATGTTTCTCTCTTTTCCCACATCTAGTTTTTTTATATAAACTTAATTTATATGCTATCAATAAAATAAATATAAATTATAAAACATCACCATAACTATCACATATCCATGATCATAAACCACATCATCATAACATCACATCATTTTCACATCTATAAATAAAAACATCAAAACCATGAATCATGAACCATAAAACCACATCACATATCCACTACCATAACCATCATCAAAACATCATGATCACATCACATCCTCATAAAATCATAACCATATGTAAAACAAAGAATCACATCATGATCATAGCCATGCATGAAACAAAACATCACATCATCATAATCATGTATAAAACATAAACATCATCCATAATCATCATATGTCTAAGTTAGTGCATCTACATCTCATGAGCATAATCCTAAGCAAAACATCAAAACCATGAATCATGATCCATAAAACCACATCTATATATATAGTCATCACATCCTATATACCATATCTTATAAAAATAGAATAGTACATATAAATCATGTGCATCTCTCTCTCTCTCTCTCACACACACACACACACAAAAACATATACATCTTGCTACATCAGCTCGATGGCTGATATCAAAATCATATACAACTACACATATCATATCATAAAACTATGCCCCTGGGGCACCACTGCCACTTGGTGTCTACCCCCCTAAAGTGCCTTCTTGTCCATCCATATATGTATCCCACTAACCTCAAGTTTCCACGCTGGCACCACATACCAATTTAACTCTGTACTCACCCTATTGGGGCTCCTGTGGACAATGTGTTAGAACTATGGCTTCATAATAACACAATTCCTCAATTATGGCCAAGTACCATGCCATAGGGATACTACCTGGTGGTCCTACTAATGTTGCAACTCCTCCTCTAGTCTATCTTAGGGAGTCCCTCTCCTGGGTCACCAAGGCTAGGGTAGTCCTAGCCTAGTCCCTCTCACCTATCACAATTGTCACCTAACCTTGTAATATTACAACCTAGCCCTATAATATGGCCACCTACCCCTATAAATTTGTGATTTGTGCCTATGTAGTGGCTAATATCACTCCTACTTATCCATCAAGGCCGCCTCCTTGTACTTGTACCTGTGGACCCCCATCAACTAGATCCACATCTATGGGCTACTTGCCCCTATCATCCCATTCAAAATCTACCACTACAAAGAGGGCCTGGAACCATGCTACGTATCCATAAAAAAACTTGCATAATCAATAGTTGCTCTAGTGGGTATCTTCTTGTGATCAAGAATCACCTCCACTAGCTATGGATATAGAAGAAAAAACTTGACATCTTCTTGCTTATACCTCAAGAATGGAGTTAGAATCCCCTGTACCAACCTAAACTGCTTACAAACCTTGTCAAAAGGGATGAGCTTAGTCTCACCCTCTCTCCTCTTGAAAATCCACCTGTAGCTAGTGGGACCACCTCAAAAAGTTGACATATGGCCTCCATACCATATATCCAACCACCAACACCTCTAATGCCCCTCTAAACTAATCAATGTCTTAAACACCTCCTCTAAGTCCTATGAGTGCATAATCACTCCACCACATAAACCCACCCTAAATTTCATTTGGGCATATTCCTCCCATGGTAACCCTATTGGCTTCAACACTCAGATATGCTTATAGGCCCAATACTATAGCACAAACCCCACACTGATACCATATCTCTGATGAGATCTAAACCCTCATAACTCCTTGTATATCTGGACCAAAAAAATGAGAACCCACCCAAACACTATCTAACCAAGCAACATCTCCACCAATACACCTAGTAATAGATAAGGAAACCTCCCACTACTTGAATATGAAAATACAAAACA
This sequence comes from Torreya grandis, assembly GCA_037957365.1. Taxonomy (NCBI): domain Eukaryota; kingdom Viridiplantae; phylum Streptophyta; class Pinopsida; order Cupressales; family Taxaceae; genus Torreya; species Torreya grandis. The sequence goes on along the minus strand of JARHVA010005941.1, from coordinate 242,244 downwards.
TGAGAGTGCCATCATCGTTATCATCATCAACCTCTGATCATCACTAGCCCTCTAATCTAATGGCATGTAGCTAAAGCCTCTAGCATGCCACTTAGAGAAGGCCTGATCCTCACCATATAGGATCTCCATATGCTCATCTTTCTCTTCTCTCATAATATGATATATCAGCTCCCCCTAAATCAATAACCTTGTGATCCTATGTATACCCTCTAGTAAGATAGTCATCTTGCCAATCGATAGGAGAAAAGTGTTAATGGTCAGATCCCATCTCTCGATGAGGACCATGATCATCACTACATCTCATAGCATGTGTTATAAGTACATCATTTCATTGAGGTTAACCTCCTCCATGTGTATCTACTCATTATCGATCATCCCACAATGGATTTTTGCAAATATCTAAGGAACCCCATCTTGTATCTAGATTTGATCTCATGCCTACAAAGTCCAAATTAGCAAACACATTTAGTTTTCTATTAACTACTTTGTCCATGGATTTCACCCTTTCTACCTCATTTATCAAACCTAAGAACACCTATTTGACCCAAATTTAACTACATAAAACTCTTTTTTACACCTACCTCATACCAAAACTTCCCTTTTTAAACTTTTGGTACCAACACCTTAGTGCCACCTTTTGGAGACCACCTTCTCTATTTACCATCCCAACCACATCCACCTTGATGTTGACAATTTTGGCCTAAACTATAGTATATTTTTTCATGACCTTGCATTGGTCCTTTATTATCACACCGACCAACCTTGACATGTTGAACATTTGAATTTACAACACCTAGTACACACTAGACCATTTGTGTTTTCCTAGGAATACTTCCTACCTTGAATACCTATAAAAACACCAACCCTATCTAGGAAAATTGATAGGAATAACTCGATCAGCTATGCCTAACATTATGGCTTGATTACCCTACCACCAATCCTTCTAAAAATGACCTTATTTTTACCAACCATGGTAACTTAGTCTATACAAAATCTTAGCTATCATACTTAGTCACATTTGATGTGCATGTTTGCACTTCAAATACCCAACCACCATTATCACAAACCTCATGACTCACCATAACTAGTTATCAAACCTGCACCCAGTTTGATTTCACCTCATCAACTCTTAGTTTGATGGGGAACACCTCCTACTATACTCAGGGCAACCAAACCTTTGACCCATAATCCATTTTTATTTTACAACTTTCTAATACAAACTGTACAATAAAAAGGGGCAAAATATAGATACTAGAAAACTACACATAATGGTTCTAGACATTCAAACACCCTTGGATCAGATCATTACCCAACCTTTGACCATGACCCTGAGTCAGTTTAGCTAGCTAGATAAACCCAACTCACTAACCTACCCTTTTACCCCACTTAACCTTGAACCCTTGACCACTGATAGTCATCCTGACCATTGACGGTTAGGTCTTCCCCCATCTGGACAAAGACAACTCAAGCTATGTGCAAGCTAACACGTTAAAATTTAATATAGATAGTAAGCTAACACATCAATAACCCACCAAACCTCTTATGGAGCCTTCCACATCCATCTCTCTTTACCTATAAAAGGAGGGGAGCAAGAGGTGAAAAGGATTTAGGATCCAATCATCTAAGCATCTAACCATTTTAGCAATTAGGAAACCAGTAGTCATCAGGAGCTATCAAAATTCTTTACAAATTCTCCCTTCAACAAGTCAGTAACCATGAAATAGACCCAAACATCTACCAAAATTATTCTTCAAACAAAGTACGATTACTCTACCAAAATTACTCCAGGATCAGTTACCAGCCATCAAACAACCAACTAAGTATATCTCTGATTGACAAGCTTTGTTTATTTAGTTTTTGACCCAGACCCCTCTACATCACATCTTTTGAACCCCTAACCTTAACCAAATCCCCATAACATTTACTGACCCCTTTCTGCAATTTAAATTAGATTCGTTTTTGAACACTTTCATAATCCTATAGTAACCATTAACGGTCACCTTCAACAATCGATGGTCACCCAACCAATGGTCACCTTAACTATCAATAATCACTATGGTAAGATATAATAACAAGTTATTTCCATCTACCTACCCTCATCCAAATTATACTTTCTATGTCCTTGCCTGTTCACAGAGACACCACCTATTTTCTAGACCCAACTTGATCTATTTAAGATTAGTATTGACATGCTATTTTCTTAATTAGTCTATTTATTTTATCAAGCATTTACTTCTTCTTGTATTCTCTTTCAGTGTTTTTTGTCATTTGATGCAAGTATTTCATATTTATTTCTTCCAACTTAACTATTTTAAGAGTGTGGATTGAAAGTCTCTTAGTAAGCTCACGCTTCCTAGATCTAGCTTATGCTAGGCAATCCACCTTGCTATCCATCTAACAACCCCTTTGAATGAGTGATTTCTCATCTATAGGTCACTCTTCTTAAGACAAAGATGAGCTCTTCACAATCATTTGGATCATGTGTACATAAACAAACAGGTTCTTCTACCATACCCGTAATTAGTTTCTTACTTTTTTAAATAAAGAATGAATAGAAATTGAGAGAAACATGATCATGAATCACTTATATATTTTTCATCACTTTTTCACATGGCATGATCATGTTAAATCTAGGCCTTATGGATACATGGACTATCTACCACTTCCTTTGAGCTTTGAATGTACAAGATATCACCACATGGTGGCATACCATGCCTTCAGGTCTCATAGGCTATGGGGACAACTACTTGTTCCCTACGTCTGCAATTATCATTAATTAAAAGATATGTGGTGATTTTAAGTCTGATATGTCTTTGATACTTAGACTATCACCACTTGGTAGCTTCATGACTCACTTATAGCCTTTTCTGCACTTTTCCATGTGACATGTGTTGGGTGTCAACCACAACATAGGGAGATTGGTCAGCTAGATGTGCAGGTTTACTACATCAAAAGGGGACAAATCTCTCCTCTCATCAATGGGAGGTTCCCTATAAATATGCAGGAGGCTATATATATATATATATATATATATATATATATATATATATATGCAGAAAATAACACTCAGGGGTAGGATAACACCATCCATCTCTCTTTTTTTAGAGATGATGTTAACAAATAGAGGAGAAAATCCTAGTGAAAATGCTGAAGGCACTTCTCTTCTTTCAGAAGTGATCTTGTAGGAAATAGCAGGAGTTCTTTTAGATAGTGACAAGTAACTGGTAACCAAAAGCATAGTAATTAGCAGACTGAGATGTAGTACAAAGTCTCCACCTTAACTACCCAATAGTGAGATACGAAGGACAATGAGGGCACAAAGTCATCCCAAGGTCCTTTACACAGAAACATAATATGAAAGATAATGAGGGCACAAAGTCATCCCAAGATCCTTTACATAGGAATAGAAAAAAAACACACTAAAGGCAATTGTGGGGGCACAAAGTCTCTCCATAGTTGGCTTCAGGACACCTTCCTGATTACTTTCACTAATTGTACTTATTTAATTAAATGGAAAAAAAATGTATTAAGGAAATAAACATAAGAATAATTTCTCCAACAACCAAGCTATTCCAGCACAAAGTCTGAAAAGTCACTTTTTAATTTATTCAAATAATAAAATATGATCAACAATCTGAGCTCAAAGTCTCAGTAATGCCTTTCAATTTGGGAAGTGTTTTGTTTCTGATAACATAGAGAGATCTCTTAAAACAATAAGAAAGAGTCCAATATATAGTGCTCCAAGAAAGACTTGGGCACTTTGTTTCACAAAAATGACTTATGATGCATTCAATGCCTTTAATGCATTTCAAATTATATCCATGGGCTATGTTGGGATTGAGCGTCAGTTTTTAATATGGACCACCTGATGTGTGCACAATTGTTCACTCTACTCAATGGAAAAAAATAGGCTGTGTTATTGAATGCTCGTGCTCTCTGATGTCCACCTGGTGGACTACTTTATCTTCTAGAAACATATCCCATGTATGGATATTTTTGATATTTCTCCATTGTTCCCCCTTTCTTGGCTATATTTTGTGCTTATCTATGTGATCTAAGCCCTCAGGCTATCTCTTTGGCCGGTCCTTGAATTTGTTCACAGGGTATGTGCTTAAGCTTGTAAGGATCAATACTTATTTCATTGCCAAAAATTTGATGTCTTTGGGTCTGTCATCCTTTGAAAGCCAACGGCTAGTTGGTTGCCCTAAATTTGATGGTTGTGGGCCCATCATCCTCCTTAGCAATTCCTTTGTGTCTTTTCTACTTGTTTTGGCCGCTTTCCACTGATCTTAACAAGTGACATGTGGCACTTTCCACTGTGAAATAGGCATGGACATGTGGCAACATCTGCTTAACTTATAGATGCTTTAGATGTCTTTTGAGAGTCTTGCGAAAGATGATACGTGGCATGTTTCACTGAGGTTAGTAAGTTACTCAGGGCCCACCACATTCCTTACAAAATGAAAGGAAGAAATTGTGGATGTTGACATGTGGTGGCTTCCACTAATTTATAACAAAACACATGGCACATTTCACAGCTTTGAAACTTATTAGAAACTATGTCCCGAAAGGCGACACTTGGCAGCTTTTGCTTTGACTTTATAAGGGACACGTGGTGGCTTCTGCTACAACTTTATAAGGGACACGTGGTGACTTCTGCTGCACTTTGAGGTTTGATCTTTCTCAAAGGGAACTTACCCTTTAGGGTCTTGAGAAATGGTTCACTTTCCTTAGCGAGAGCCTCTCGCAAGGGTACCTAACCTTTGAGATCTTTCAGGTGGCCTTCGGGCTTTTATTTCCTCGATGGGTTTTTCCTTTTTCAATAGACTTTTCCTTTGAACAAAAAGTCTGAAGGAATTCCTTCACTTTGCCTTAGTCAATTTTCCACTGACTTCTTGCTTTGGGTTTTATTTTCAGGTGAATTCCTTCAGACATTTTGTCCGAAGGAAATGGTCCTTAACAACTTTGCTATGGGAACTTTTTCAAAGGAATTCTCTATGTCTGCCTTTGCTCACTTCCCTCCGCAAGGGCACTCGACTTGGTTCATTACCCTCCATAAGAGCACTCTTTTTAGTTCACTACCCTACGCAAGGGCACTTTTTCCTTTGGCTTTGGGGTAGCCCCTTGAACCTGCCAATTGACCTGACCAATTGAACCAACTTTGGTTCAATAGTTCAATGGTTCAATCGGTTCAATATCTTTATTTGACTAAGTCTTTTTATCTCTTGAACCAAATGTGTTTAACCATATGGCCATTGAACCTATTTAACCATTGAACCCATTGAACCTTTGAACCAAAGTGGTTTAATGGTTCAATGGTTCAAGCCTTCTTCTCTTTGATAAGTGTTTTGAAAGTGTTGAACCTTGAAGCGGTTGAACTTTGAACCTTGACAAACACACTTAACTCTTGCTGATGACATTGAACCTTTGAACCCATTGAACCCATTGAACCAAAATGGTTCAAGGTTCAACAATTCAATGGTTCAATGGTTTAATAGCTCAAACACTGCATAGAAGCTTGCCGATGAACTCTTTTGGTTGAACCAAGGCATTGAACCAATCCTAAAAATGACTAAGTGTTGGAAACTTGTTCTTTTGATTGAACTCACCTATAGAATCCTTTGAACCTGTTAAACATGCTGATTTCAAGCATTTCAAGTTTGTAGAAACATATCTACAAAGTTTGTAGATTTAAGCCTGTAGAGTCTGTAGAAATGAGTTCGTAAAATTGGCAGAGTCTGTAGAAATGAGTCCATAGATTTAAGCCTGCAGAGTCCATAGAAATGAGTCTGTAGATTTAGAAAAAGTTTGAAAATGGAGAATTTGAATGGCCAAAATAATTTTTGAGAAGGGGAGAGAGGATTTTGGTTTGTTGGAACAAAATAGTTCAAATGTTGTCCCAAAAATGAGTGATATTTTTAGGGGACAATAGTTGGCTCCAATTGGGGAACTTCCTTCAGTTGAAAACTTGGAACAATTGAGGGGAATAGAAACTAGAATCTCTAGTGCCTTGAAGTATGCCATTGGACTATGGAGTCATGCTACCCAAAAAGAAAGGCTCCAAAAAATTAAAATGAACAAAATAAAGCAGAAACAAAGACTATACAAATATACATATGTACAAATGAACTTATCTGATACTTCAAGAGTTGAAGTGTTTCAGATGTTTCCCATTGTAAGGTAGAGAAAAGAGCGTGCTGCCTTGATATTTTAGTAAGAAACTATTTTCACCATTTAGCTGATGAATAGTAAATAGGCCCCTCCAAAGGGAGTCAAACTTCCCATGCACCCCCTTTGGTTCTCTCCTTTTATCCCACAATAGGACTTGATCTCCAACTTGAAAATCATGGTTTTTTGCCTTCTACTCGAAGAGCTTCTTCACTAGAATTTGATGGGTAGCAATTCGGTCCACCACCATAGTTCTCTGCTCATCCAGCTCATTCAAGCACATGATCCTCTTATCAAGGGGGCTTTCATATGTCTGATCTTTAATTACCTTATCCAATTTTAATGCTTGCAATTCCAAGGTGATTGGTATCTCAGCATTGATAACATAAAGAAGTTGGAAAGGAGACATACCAATTGCCCTTTTTGGTGTAATTCTATCTACCCACACAACATCAACCAATGCTTTATGCCATGTCCTTTGGTTGTCATCCACCAATTTCTTGATGATAGTCATCGGGTTCTTTTTACTTGATTCAACTTGTCCATTCCCTTGTGGAAAGTAATTAGAAGAGTGAGAGAGAGTGATCCCATAGTAAAAATAGAACTGAGTAATCTCCTGGGAAATGAAACAAGCTACATTGTCTGTGACAATGTTGGTTGGGACCCCAAACCTAGAAATGATATTCTCCTTGAGGAAATTGCACACTACTTCTGAAGTAACATGCTTGGTTGTAATAGCTTCCACCCACTTGGTGAAGTAGTCAGTTGTTGTAAGGACATAATCATATCCAACACTTGAAGATTGGTTTATAGCTCCAATAAAATCAATTCCCCATTACTGGAATGGTTCCTCTATGACTACTGGCTTGAGAGGCAAGGCAACTAACTTGGGTCTCCCAACAAACTGCTGGCATAGTTCACATTTTCTTACCCACTTATATGCATCTTGGAAAAGAGTTGGCCAATAATACCTGGCTCACAAAATTTTATGGGCAGTCATAGGAGTAGAAAAATGTCCTCCAAAGGCTAGATTGTGGAAGGATTCCAAAAGTTGGCTTTGTTGCTCCTTGTCCACACAGTGAAGGAACACTCCATCAAGGCTCCTCTTGTATAGGCCGTTGTCCCAAAGGAAAAATTTGGTAGCATTCAACTTGATAGTCCTCCTTTCTTTGTAAGATAGGTGAGCAAGACACTCACCATTAGTAAGGAAATGAGCAATACCTGAATACCACTCATTCATGGTGGAGACAAAGAGGACTATTGGCATGTCTTCTTCTTCTAATTCTTCATGTTCTATTTGTTCTAGCTTATTATCAACAATTAATTAGCATAGGCCTTTTCCACACACTAGCTTCATTGGTTTGATGACTAGATCAAACTCCTAGATCTTTGCAATCCAATTGCCTCTTTTCATCCCAAACTCCTGCTGAGTTAGTATGGATTTGACCATGGTATCAGGAATCAAGGTAGTAGTGTGAGAATTCAAGATGTAGAAGTAGAAATGCTTGACTGCCTTCACCACTGCATAAGCATGCTTCTCCATGTTTGAGTACTTCAGCTCGTGACTTTTGAGAGGGTAGGTCATGAAATAAATGGGAGATTCCATACCTTCTTTATTTTTTTGAACTAGAATTGCTGAAAGTGTGTGTTTAGAAGCATAACTATATATGGCAAACTCTTTGTTGTAGTCTGGACAAACCAGAATTGGGGCGTGGGCAATGACAGTCTTGATATCTTCAAATGCTGACTTGCCTTCTTCAATCTAGCTAAAGGTGGCCTTTCCCTTCATCACGTTCACAATATGACGAGTCTTCTTAGCAAACTCAAGAATGAATCTTCATAAAAAATCCACCTTTTCGAAGAAAGAATGAACAACAGTCTTACTTGTAGGCAAGGTAAGCTCTTGGATAGACTTGACTCTGTCTGAGTCAATCTTTATGCCTTTTTGGGATATAATGTGCCTGATAAGCTTCCCTTATATCACTCTAAAGATAGATTTCTTGGGGTTAAGAGAAATGCCATTTTGGAAGCAGTGTTCCAGTACTTGTTGCAAATGATGTACATATTCAGAGCGATGCTTGGAAAAGATGGTCAAGTCATCAAGGTATACCACAATGAACTTACCTATTTCATCTTTGAAATCAAGGTCCATTGCTCTTTGGAAAGTGGCACCAACATTTATCAAGCCAAATGGCATTCTTCGATAAGCAAAGGTGCCCCAAGGTGTGGTGAAGGCAGTCTTATGCTAGTCTGCTTCACCAACTTCAACCTAATTGTATCTTGAGAAGTCGTCTAGCATTGATAGCATCTCTGAGCTAGTCACTGTCTGAAGCACTTGATCCATGATGGACAAAGGATAGTTACCCTTTAAATATGACTGATTTAGATTCTTGAAATCCACATAGATGCAAATTTCACCGTTCTTCCTCCTCACAGGGACTATGTTGGCAATCCATGTGGAATGATGGATTGGGAAAATTATCCTAGCATTCAACATTTTCTATATCTCAGATAGAATAGTACCTGATATCTTTAGATTGTACTACTGATATTTCTACTTGTAAGGCACTGAATCATCCTTGAGAGGAATTTTATGGTGAATTTTCTCAGGCCTGAGCGACTTCAGATCATCATAAGAGTATGCCAAAACATCCATGTAATGGCAAAGCAGGTCAATAAATTTGAGTTTCTCCTTCAGAGTACAACACTTCCCAATTTTTACCATCTTGAGATTTTCCTTGGTACCCAAATTTAACTGATCAAACCCCTAGGAGGAGTTTGAATCCATTTGTTGTTGTTTGATGAACCTGTCATGCTTATCAAATAGTTTCTCAAGAGAAACCAGTCCTTTAGGAATCTTATTCCCTTTTAGCTGCAGGAATTCTTCACCTGCGTTTGAATTCATTTTAGGAGTTGATTCATGTTTTTGGAGCTTATTGCCTTTGAAGTGAAGATGTTCGAAGCTGTCTTTTTGTTCCAAAAAGGTGATGATTTGGTTGTTGCCATTGAACACTTACCAATGATTGGCAATATCGAGCACACTTGGTCAAAAGCCCAATTCGATAGTGTACCTATTTTCTTTGAAATCTAGGTGAAGAACTAAGAGAGTTGCTAAAATAGCTAGTGTATCAGCTCAATCATTGAATTCCCTAGGTATGGCAGAGATGTTGAAAGCATCAAAAATTTCAATTTGATCCTAGACTAGATTATGATAATGGTGTAATCTCTCATTTTTGGTTTGATATAGGTTCCTTACTTGAGAAACCACCATTTCAACATCTCCTTTGGCATGAAGGATTTTGATGCCTTTATCTCGAGCAACGTTCAATCCAAGCAATAGAGATTCATACTCAGCTATGTTGTTAGTGTTGCTAAACTGCAACTTGTATGAAGAAGGAAAAATATCTCTTTGAGGAGATATCAACACAATTCCAGCCCCTGAGCTGGTAGAAGAATTACTGCTATCGAATTCTAGGATCCAAACATCATCAGAAATTGATCTTTCCTCAGATTTCTCCTTGCTTGGAAGGGGGAATTCTTTTTCATCTATACTGCACCCTACCAATTCTTCTGATGTCTCATTTGAGTCAATTATTGGATCTTCACCTATAGGACTTTCATCTGTTAAAACATGAATATCCTTTGTGGGTAAGAAGTAATTACCCATGCCTGAAGATTCAAACAAAATTTGAGCTTTAGGGGCTGATGTCTGAGTGACAACATATTTTGATTCCTTTTCAGGAAGTAGCCTCTACATGATGCCTTTGACAAAGATCCTTGCCTCAAATAGGTCCATGCTTAGTTCTCCTCCCACATCCTTATAGAAATTTCATCCAAGCAGAATGTCATATGAGGCTAGAACATCAGCCACCAGGACTGTCATCTTGATTCTTTTGCATGGGAATGCTGCAAATGCAAATTGGGCATCCTTGATTTGTCCTAGCAGAGGTACTTGTTTGTTCTCCATGGAGAAATATCTCCCAAAAGTTTTGGTCAGTGTGAGTCTAAGAGATTTTGCCACCTTGGCAGGCATGATGTTGTCAGATGCACCTGAGTCTATGATGCAATTGCTTAGTTTGTGAGCATTTATCAATAGGGAAACATAGAAAGGCTCTATTTTCCTAAGGGCAGTAGGAGGAGTAATGACAAGATTTTTTGGGATGGGCATGTTCCTTGGAGGATGATGAGTTACATTCCTAATCTCTTGTCCTATAAGGACAGCTTTATTCTTCACACACTCCACCAACCTACCCATCTGCTTGGGATTGGATTGCAAGAATTCAAATTTAGACATTTAGATTTTGGTCTTCTTGACATGGTCAATTATATCAAATGATTGAAATGGATTAAGAATAGAGGAAGGGAATTCATCTTTTTGGTTTTTAGGAGGGGGAGGACTGGTCTGTGGAATTGAAGTTGGAGATGGCGGAATGCTTGATGTATTTACCTTTTTATTACTCACTGGGTCCTTTGGCTAGAAAGGTAGAGAAGTTCCTCATTTAGCAATTGAAATTGTAGGTTGATAAGTTTCCCCTTTTTTTCTTTTATCAGCTTGTTGGGCTGACTGGTTCTGGGATTGGGTGAATACAACATATGATCCATTAACTGCTTCACCTTTACCTCTGGGTTCATCCTAGTAATTTAGGAAACTAATATTGGAGTCGCCGGCTATTTCTTCTTGGCATTCTGCAAGGAGATTAGCGTCATTTTATTAGTTCAATTTAGGCTAGAAAGAGAAATTAGAATTTATTTCAAGATATCCAACTGCTAAATTGGTTGGTGGTGCTTCAATGGCAAGTTTCCCCTATGGGGGTGGAAGACAATTTGGCTGTCCTTGATTTTTAGCAGCATTGCCTTGGTATGACTGATTAGGGAATGTCCTTCTTGGCATATCTCTATAAGAAGGAGTTAAAGATATCCCTTGTGCCATTTGCTTCCTGATAGCTAGCAACTCATTTGCCAATTTTTACACCATTGGATCAGTGGTACCTGTAGATGGATATTTAGAAGATAAAGAAGATTTACCTTTGTTAATATCTCTCCTTATCTTTCCTACCAAGATAAGGTAATCTTCTACCTCAGTGGCCAAATCCTAAGCTATAGCAAGGTCTATTTGGCCAGCACATCTCAGCAAAAACTCACTTCAGGCAGCTTAGAGTTGATGAAGAAACATTTGATGTTTTCAGGTGTTGGTTGAGCAATTACAGGAATCCTATTCCTCAGTTTATCAAACTTGGCTATGGAATCCCTCATTGGTTCATGAGGCTCCTTCTTCATTTATGTGAGTTGAGCCAACAGGGCATGCACATCTTTTATAGGCTTGAATCTAGATTCAAATTTAGCTTTGAGAGTGTCCCAGTCAGTCACTGACTGAGCCTGCAGGTGGTAGAACCAGTTTGCAGTAGTGCCTTGTAGTATTTCTACAAACAACTTGACTTCTATGTCTTCATACTCCACACCTATTATGCCACAGGCTATGCTAAAGGCTGCAATATGTTCTTCATGATGAACCTTCCCTCACCATAGAATTTGGGGAAATTTTTCCTTGAACTGCGTGGTAGCTCATGTAAAGGTGGAGTTAAATTGAGTGGGCCAAAAGAGTTACCCTAAGGGCCTTGAACTGCCATTGTATGACTATGGAAAGGTGGGATAACAAATCTCAAAGGGGTAAGTATTGACAAAGCTTTATTAATAGTGAAAATGGGTGCTTTTCTCGATAATGGAGATTTGACGTTAGTAGGAGGAAAGCACCTGGTTTGTTGGAGGTGAGATGGTGAAAGAAAAAGATCAAAATTACTTTGCTGTACCAACTCAAATACAAGGTCAATAATACCTTTAGCCCTTTGGCTTCGTGTATACCATGGATCTACCAAAGTGTAAAAATAAAAATGAAAAAGAACTGGCACTACTTCAGCTTAAAGTTTGAGGCTTCAAACTATGCATTCTATCCCAGTTGGTGTGGGGGTGAAGGGAGATGGTAAGGCTATAATGATAATGGGTAAGACACAGAATGGAGTCACCAGTGCCTATAATGGATAAGGGTAGGGGCTGCTTCAATTTGAAAATTAAGGCTTTAGATTGCACGTAACCTCCTTAGCAGAGTCGCTAAAAACTATTGGCATGAAGTTGGTAGTGTTCTTTCCTACTTCACATCATTTCCCAACAATATGAAATGCTTCAATTTGAATAGACTGAAAAAATATTGGAAATGCTCATCATTCCCCAACAAAGTCGCCAAAAATTGTTGGGTGAATATTTTGTCACCAACTAACTAATGAGCAAAATAGGTCTTTTCAACCACAACATAGGGAGATTGGTCGACCAAATGTGTAGGTTTACTACATCAAAAGGGGACAAATCTCTTCTCTCATCAAGCGGAGGTTCCCTATAAATATGCAGGAGGCTATATATATATATATATATATATGCATAAAATAACACTCAGGGGTAGGATAACACCATCCATCTCTCTTTTTTTAGAGATGATGTTAACAAACAGAGGAGAAAATCTTGGTGAAAATGCTGAAGGCACTTTTCTTCTTTCAAAAGTGATCTTGCAAGAAATAACAAGAGTTCTTTCAGATAGTGACAAGTAACTGGTAACCAAAAGCATAGTAATCAACAGACTGAGATGTAGCACAAAGTCTCCACCTCAACTGCCCAATAGTGAGATACGAAAGACAATGAGGGCACAAAGTAATCCCAAGGTCCTTTACACAGAAATAGAAAATGAAGGATAATGAGATCACAAAGTCATCGCAAGATCCTTTACACAGGAATAGAAAGAAAACACACTAAAGGCAATTATGGGGGCACAAAATCTCTCCAAAGTTGGCTTCAAGACACCTTTCAGATTACTTTCACTAATTCTGCTTATTTAATTAAATGGACAAAAAACATATTAAAGAAATAGACATAAGAACAATTTCCCCAACTACCAAGCTATTGCAGCACAAAGTTTGAAAAATCACTTTTTTTTAATTCAAATAACGAAATATGATCAATAATCTAAGCTCATAGTCTCAATAATGCCTTTCAATTTGGGCAGAGTTTTGTTTTTGATAATAGAGAGAGATCTCTTAAAACAATAAGAGAGAGTCCAATATATAGTGCTCCAAGAAAGACTTAGGCACTTTGTTTCACAAAAATGGCTTACGATGCATTCAATGCCTTTAATGCATTTTAAATTTTGTCCATGGGCTATGCTAGAATCGAGCATCCATTTTTAATATGGACCACCTAATGTGTGCACATCTGTTCACTCTACTTAATGCAAAAAAACAAACTGCGCTATTGAATGTTTGCGCTCTCTGATGTCCACCTAGTGGACTACTTTACCTTCTAGAAACATATCCCATGCGTGGATATTTTTGATCTTTATCCATCGTTCCCCCTTTCTTGGCTATATTTTGTGATTATCTGTGTGATCTGAGCCCTTGAGCTATATCTTTGGTCGGTCACTAAATTTGTTCACATGGTATGTGCTTAAGCTTGCAAGGATCAACAGTTTTTTCATTGCCACAAATTTGACGTCTTCGGGTCCATCATCCTTTGAAAGCCAATGGCTAGTTGGTTGCCTTGAATTTGACAGCTGCGGTCCCATCATCCTCCTTAGCAATTCCTTTGTGTCTTTCCTGCTTGCCTTGGTCACTTTCCACTAATCTTAACAAGTGACATATGGCACGTTCCACTATGAAATAAGCATGGACACATGGTAGCATTCACTTAACTTATAGAGGCTTTAGATGTCTTTTCAGAGTCATGCAAAATATGATATGTGGCACGCTCCGCTGAGGTTAGCAACTCACTTAGGGCCCACCACATTCCTTAGGAAACAAAAGGAAGAAATTGCAGATGTTGACACATGGTAGCTTCTACTGATTTATAATAGAACATGTGGCACGTTCTGCAGCTTTGAAACTGTGTCCTGGATGGTGACACTTGGCAGCTTCCACTTCAACTTTATAAGGGACACGTGGCAACTTCTACTACAACTTTATAAGGGACACATGGCAGTTTTTGCTACACTTTGAGGTTTGATCTTTCCCGGAGGGAACTTGCCCTTTGGGATCTTGAGAAATAGTCCACTTTCCTTGGCAAGAGCCTCTCGCAAGGGTACCTACCCTTCTGGATCTTTCGGACAGCCTTCAGGCTTTTATTTCCTTGGTAGGTTTTTCCTTTTTCGATAAACTTTTCCTTCAGACAAAAATTCTGAAGGAATTCCTTTGCTTTGCCTTAGTCAATTTTCCGTCAGGTTCTTGCTTTCGGGCTTTCTTTTTGGGTGAATTCCATCAGACATTTTGTCTGAAGGAAATGGTCCTTAACAACTTTGTCATGGGAACTTTTCTAAAGGAATTCCTTGTGTCCACCTTTGCTCACTGCCCTCCGCAAGGGCACTCAGCTTGTTTCATTGCCCTCCGCAAGGGCACTCTTTTTAGTTCACTGCCCTCCGCAAGGGCACTTTTTCCTTTGGCTTTGGGGTAGCCCCTTGAACCTGCCAATTGAACCAACTTTAGTTCGATGGTTCAATGGTTCAATCGATTCAATCTCTTTATTTGACTAAGTCTTTTTATCTCTTGAACCAAACACGTTGAACCATATGGCTGTTGACCCTGTTAAACCATTGAACCCATTGAATCTTTGAACCAAAGTAGTTCAATGGTTCAAGCCTTCTTCTCTTTGATAAGTGTTGAACCTTGAAGTGGTTAAACTTTGAACCTTGACAAATGTGCTTAACTCTTGCTGATGATGTTGAACCTTTGAACCCATTGCACCTGTTGAACTAAAATGGTTCAAAGTTCAACGGTTTAATGGTTCAATGGCTCAAACATTGCATAGAAGCTTGCCAATGAACTCTTTTGGTTGAACCAAGGCATTAAACCAATCTTGAAAATGACGAAGTGTTGAAAACTTGTTCTTTTGATTGAACTTGCCTGTAGAATCCTTTGAACTTGTTGAACCTGCTGATTTCAAGCATTTCAAGTTCATAGAAACATATCTATAGAGTTCATAGATTTAAGCCTACAGAGTCCATAGAAATGAGTCTGTAGAACTAGTGGAGTCCATATAAATTAATCCCTAGATTTAAGCCTACAGAGTCCATAGAAATGAGTTCGTAGATTTAGAAAAAGCTTGAAAAATGGAGAATTTGAATGCCTAGAATAATTTTTGAGAAGGGGAGAGAGGATTTTGGTCTGTTGGACCAAAATAGTTCAAATGTTGTCACAAAAATGAGTGATATTTTTGGGGGACAACAACATTATCATGTTAAATCTAGGCCTTATGGATACTTGGACTATCTACCACTTCTTTTGGGATTTGAATGCACATTATGTCACCACATGGTGGCATACCAAGACTTTGGTTCTCATAGGCTATGGGGACAACTACTTTCTCCCCTGCATCTGTAGTTATCATTGATTGAAAGACATGTGGTGACTTTGAGTCTGACATGTCTTTGATACTTGGACCATCATAGTCATCAGGGGTCTCTGTAGAGGTGAGGTCATTTGGGATACCTGGTGTAACCCATAAACTATAATACATGTCATGATAGGCAACTCAATAGGTAAGTGTTTTATTTTAATTTTTGGAGTAATTTCCCCTTTGAAGTGTACAATGTGGGCACCCACTAATGATTGAGAATTAAACCTACCAATCCTCCCTATCACCTAGGACTGATCTCCAATTTACCACCTTTTCTCTCAACATGTGAGTCCTCTACCAAGACATTCATATTGTATCATGAATGATGCCTCTTATGCATCCATGTGGCATGCACTTTATAAAATCTTTGGTACTCACTTAAACCATAATTAATTCAACAAGATAAAATCTATAACCTCAATGTATTACCCCCACATTAGCATCATTATGAAATGTATGATATGGGACCTCTGGTGTATGATATCCATGAAATATGTTATCATTACCCCTCAACATCACCTCCCAACTCACTTTGAAATCTTTCACCACTTGTAAATTCTGTATGGCCTTACAGTAATTTCTCTAGGTGTAAATTTATTTTTAGCATAGACAAACATAGGTTATAATATATACTTTGGAACCTCATTATATTGTCTCCATATCATTGGCATTGTGGCATTGACTTGAGTTTCACATTGAACATGGAGCCTTCTCATAATCAAATCAACATCATGTTGTCCTCGTCAAATCTTCACAATAACAAATGTCCAATAAAATAACTTGCCACCTTAGAAGAGTTGTACCCTTTTATGATGGATGTAATTCATGTAAATCTAACAAATACCTTAAATTTGTACAATCCCAATAGACACAAATGCAATATATCATTAAATATAAATGACACATTTAGCATGAAGGTTTAGAATTGGATTGCTAATGATTGTTAGCACAAATAATTCTTAAGTACAATATGGAAACACTTTGTCATCAACCACATCACACTGTGTTTGATTACCCTGGTGTATGGTTGAGAAAAATAATCACAAATGGATGAATCATCTACAATTTGGATCTTGATTGTATGGACCTGTGTCCACTTCAGTTTTTTATCCAAATTTCAAACCCAAAATCCAAAATTTATCTTGTTTGCTTCTAATTTTTCCAATGCCATTGTAATGAAAATAATTTCTCCATTGCAATCACCAAGACAAAACTTGATCAGCCATAGTTTGGTTTGACCCCAACATGTTAGGCTCTTGAACTATCTAATATAGATGTCTCCTGATTGAAACCAAGGGAGTTGTAGTTTTGACATAAAGATTGGGAAAAGAGAATATCTATTTCCATGAATAATGCAAGCCATTGTATGGTAATTTAAATCTTGATTTGTCTACCCCAATACTTACTTGACACAAAATTATTTTGACGTCTAAATATGTTCTTATAGAGCATGAAAGAGGTGAAATATTTCAAAGTGAGTTGGGCAATGATGGTGAGAAACAATGGCAAGTTAGTAGTCTTAGGTTTTGAGTGAGGTTTAACTGTCAATTTACACTCTTTTAATTTATAAAACCTTTCTTACCAATATATAAACTACACTTACCAATATATAAACTACACACACATAGACATAGACACACACACATAGATATATGTGTATATATCTATGTATGCGTATAAACATATGCATAGACACGTGTGTGTGTGTGTGTGTGTGTGTGTGTGTGTGTGTGTGTGGGTGTGTATGTGCATGTGCATGTGCACGTGTGTGTATCTATATATGTGTGTGTGTATATATATGTATATATATATACATACATACGTATCTATTTGTACATACATATATATATATATATATATATATATATATATACATATGCACACAAACACACACATGTATATGTATATATGTGTGTATACTATTTTTATATCTTAAATATTAGTTATTATAAAATATATATGAATATTATATATATTCTATAATATATATAAATTTTATCATATGTGTGTGTGTGTGTGTATTCTAATATTTTTTATATTGTCTAGGCATGGGGCTATGTTTACATGCATAATATTTATCATATAAGGTTATGCAGTTAAGCAAAAGAAGCAATAACTCCACTGAAACCAAGTTTCCAAGAGGAGATGTCATAGAAATTAAAGCAGATGCATTCTATGGAGAGTCTACAATAGGAACCCAAAACATTAAAATAGATTTTGGAGATGATGCAAGTAAAAGGGGTTTCACATTCTAGTCCAATCAAATCTCAAGGTTGATGATCACATGCAAAAGGAAGCAACAATATAGACAAAAGGAAATAATAAGATAGACTATAGTACCTTAATGCATTGTCCACACATAAACAACACTGTGATATGGATTCAAGTCATTCATTAGATGTGGAGATGCAGAACATTATAATATGGATTTGAGCAATGTATTTCAATCGATAGAATCAAATAATCTCAAGTAGATGCACATGAAAAATTAAGTGGCATGCAAAATTTGTTAATGCAATCTATAGCTTTCACAAAATTATCTCATTTACATAATACATGATTGAAACAGGGGTCATCTCAATGAAAACATGTGTCAAGTATAGAATGATGCATTTAAAAATGAAAATAATGCACCATATGTCAATTTATACAAGTCTAAATATCATTATGTAGACATACAAACTGCTTTAACTATATAAAACTAAATTAAATGACTCTAAAACCAATTACATGAAAAATGGAAAGGCTTCCTCTATGAAAGATGCCTCCTATATAATCTAATCGATCGAAGCAAGATGCCATATGCAAATAGATATGGATACAAATATTTCCAAAATTTTTTCATTCTCATTCTCAATAACACTAACAAAAAATATTTTATTCATAACAATAGTGCTAATTTATCTTCATTTAGTGAATGGAAGATAGGGAAAACTACTACCAAGAACACAAGCACTGCTAATTTTGAATAATTCATTGGACATTTGTTTGAATCCCCACTAGTTTTATGTAATTTTTCCAAGTGTTATGGTGGTATCATGTATCTCAAGTTATGTAGCACCTCAACTATTATAGTTTCCTCTGTGGAGGTTGAAATTTCCATATTGAAGACTTCTAAGTTTAATTTCTATAATAGGCCACATAATGGAAGAGATGCAAAAAAATGTTATTAATTTATTATTACATATAATATTAAATTTGATATGAAAATATAATATTTGTTATAATATTTTATAATTTATTATATAAATTATATACTATATAAATGCATTTTATATAAGGTCGACGCATAATATTTTATATTTTATATGATAATATATTATTTATATAAAAGATTTGTCTCCACCCAAAATTCATCTCTAAATAGTATCCACTATGAAGCATAAAGTTTCAAAATGTTCTCTTAAGCATATGTGGTCACAATCTAGCTAACTTCTTTCTGGTCAGAGACGTGCATGTGTCCAATTCCTAGATCCTGGGAATGTTTTACGATTCCTCTCAACATCTATTAGATATCTCTCTCTATAAATAATCAATCACTATAGGTATCCTCATGCAGATACTCCCTATTTTCATAAATATTTTTTATCATACAATGACATGTATTGGTAGGTAGGTATTATCTGATTAACATGACATAGAGTAGGATAGGTGTGTGCATTGTGGTATAGCTTCCCTGTGATGAATGCCATTATCCAGATCCAAATGGCCCTTCATAATTACGTACTTCAATTGGTAAAATTCTTCTTCCCCAAAAGGAAACTGACCAATGAGTGTGGCATAAAGTGTTATTTCTACACTCCATACACATGTATTTTTCCATTGATTTAAACCAACACATGTATCATGTTCCAACATCCACTCTATCATCAGTGGTATCTTCAAGGGTTCATACTAGGCGAGTTAAACACAAATCCAATAGATAATGTCCTCCTCACACAACACATTATTACGCCATTTGAAGGAACAAACCTCATTTTCTAGTATCACCTACATGGAAAAGATTAGATTACACATTTCAATCATATATTAGGTCATATTTAACAATGTGAAACATTATTATATTATATTATATTTAATAGAGTATAATATGTAATAAATTATAAAATATTATATTAAATACTATATTTTTTATATAATATTTAGTATATAATATAATAATAAATTATTATTGTTAACGTTATTGGGTCATTACTTAATTTATAATTTATTTTACTATTAGTGCCTTATTGTGCCACGAAAACTATTAATAAGTCAAATGCCAATTTGTCTGGGGAATTTATTTATTCACAAACCTCAAGGTTGAAAATATGACATGGATTTAAAGATAGTTCCTCAGTGGCATGAAAAGTGTTAATGGTACATGCAATAATAATAGTGCATGGTAGTTTTCATGGCTATGTTGGAGACATGAATGTAGAATGTATGACTCTACTTCACTGTTAGATAAAACAAGGCCCCATTTTTACCAATTCCCACTACAAAAAATGTCAATTTGATCTTCACCCCACTCCTCATTCTCCTATGGAGGCAATATGTTCTTCACTAGGTCCAAGGTTTGAATTTCTTCCCACTCCTTCAGATTTGAAGTTTGATTATTAAAAAAAAAACATCTTGGCTTCCATTTTAGTTTATAAAATGTTTTTTGGTTTTGTTGCTCTGCATTATGTTAGTGGACATGGAAGTGCCCTGGGTAGGTGGCTTTGATAATAAGTTAGAAATATGTGAATATTTGGTCTCTAGCGGGGCTGCATTTTTCATTTGGCTACTAATGTAGGCATACTTTATAGACTTCATAGATTTTAAGTGTTTGCATTTTAATTTTTCCATAGTAAAAAATGCAAATTATTAGTAGTGAAATGCATATTTTGAGTAGAATGCTTTTTTTCCAGTATGTTTCTCAAAAGCAACATATATACATTTTTTCCTTGCATGTTTGCTACTATCCATGTTTAGTTATTGGTAAGGTTTGTTTTGAACTTTTCCAATGCTTTTCTCTTTGTGTCCAAGCTTTCTTTCTTTTATCCTAAGATACTCAATAATCTTACAAGCCATGTTTAGTTATTGATATGGGTCATGGAAGAGTTTATCAGTAATAATAGAAGAATCTCAAAATTGCATCCAAAAAGAACATCTAAATAAGGAAATCTTGTCAAGAGCACCAAATTGAAGAAAAGCAACAAAAGGTTAAGCAAATCTAAATTGGTCAAAGTGGTAGATGATAGACAATCCAAGAAGAAGAATAATATTAATAACCTTGAAGGGAAGAATAGTATTGGCCTCACTACTATCCATGAGGGGACATGCACTGATACAAATTGCCACTAAGAGTGGTACTAAGATTAGTTGTATCAGTGCCCACCTTGAGGCAGACTAGCAATTCTTCCATCAATTATGTTAGCCCTAGGCAAAGAAGGAGGAATCCACGCCATAACATAAGGAGCATCTTCTTAATGAGTGAGAAGGTCCTGGAGATGGTCGAGCTCAATGGCAACTTTATTTGCCTACACTTGAATCTACAAAAGAGCATTGAAAATAATAGAGGATTTGCTAAGAGCAAAAAAAATTACCATTTGAAGAAACATTGCTGAACACTGCATTATTTCTTTCTTTCTATAACCAAAAAATAATCTCCACTCTGAAAGTATGCCAAACTTGGGTGTATTTAAAAGGAAAGGCAAGTTTATCTCCAAGAAGGATATCCTACCAGTGAAAAAACTTGAGCTGGAAAGGCTTGAAAAGGTCATGAATCCATATCTAGACCCTTTGAGCTTTGGATCAGTGTTAGAAAAGATGAGGGAGCATTCCAAATGGACACAAAAAGGGCATTTGGGAAAGGAAATCCCTAAATACACAAGCCATCTACCTATAGGTAGGACCTAATATAGAATACACCAAGCAAAGTGAATTAGCTTAGGCTTAAAGCAAGCTTCCCAGATAGTATAAAAATGGAAGCACCAGGTGCAAACTGAAGAAGACCCCAACAAGATTTAATCTTGTCTAGCATAGGCATGTGGGTAGTAATCCACCCATAGCCAAGCTAGGGGGTGTAATTTCAAAACAAAGTTTCAACACTTCCAATCCTTCTACCAAGGACAAACAAAGTTAATAGAGATTATAAAGCTTGAAGGTGGAATAACATTAAGGATTTATTCGTAAGATTCTCTATTAGCATTGGCTAACTGTAATTTGGTCTTCACCTCTTCCCAAGATAGCCAAGAGCGGGATTGATTACAAAAAAAAAAAATGAGAGCATTGATCTAAGGAACCTCAGCTAGAGATACTTCTTTGAAATTGATAATAGATGACCACCATAGCGAGTGTGAGTTAATAGACAACCCATCTTGGATCACTGAGCCATTCTAGAGAAGCCATGGTTTGATCTTTTCCCATGCTTTACATATACTTTTAGCCACAAAGGACCTTATAATTTGAACGTGGGTTTTGATGATGAACAGGTTGGAGAAGCCAAGTCCTTTCCAGGCTTTTTTGCCCTTAGGAAGGCTTGAAGAGATGCAGTGTCAAAACAACACCTTCCAAGCTTCCTTATCATCAATGGTCCTCACAATCAATTTGGCACATAAAGTAACTCCTTGATGAGCTATGTCAATGAGCCCCATACCTTCGGTGACCCGCATGAGGCAACAGTATTCTGAAGTAACCCTATGGAAGCCATGGCCATGCAAAGAATTGGCCCAAAGAAAGTCCCTGAAAAGTTTTTCAAGTTTCTAATAAGAATTTTTTGAAGGAACACAACTTGAATAATAGTAAATATGGGTGGTTGCAAGCAAATTTGAAATTTCTTGCTAATAATAAGGGCTTAGTCACCCAATATTCTAAATTCTTTGCTACTTTGTCAACAACATATTGCCACAACATGGGTGGAGAGGCATCAAAAGTGAAAGGGATGTGAAAAAACTTAAATATTTCATCATGTTAGATCTAGACCCACCCATACTTGGCAGCCCATGTCGGTAGGGGGAGGTATGACTACCTATAGTAATGAGTTTTTTGCCATTACATGTTTGAGCTAGAGGCACAGTAAAAGGTGTTGAGACACTGCAAGGTGTTGCCCACATTGTCCTCATCTTCTATAATAGTAAGGAAAGAATCATTAGCAAAGTGATTGAATATATTCTTGAGGGTTTTCTTTATCTACAGGGAGATAGATTCTTTTAACAAGGCCCCTAGCTTTGGCATTGCTAAGAAGATATCCAAAACCTTTAGCTACAAGCATATACAGGGCAGGTACCTATGGGCATCCTTGGTGAATAGACCTAAACAAATTGAATTATTCACAGGTGACTCCATTAATAGAGAGGATGATCGAGGCATATAAAAAAAGCATATGGATGGTTTGAATGAAATTTGGCCCAAATCCCAGGGCTTTAAGCATGGTCAGAATGAAAGGCCACTCAATACGGTCATAAGCTTTTTCAAAGTCATTTTTTATTAACATAGCTTGTTGCTTAAATCTCCTAGCCCAATTCTTTCCTTCCCAAACTAGAATGATATTATCAATATCGATAGTTGAAATCTCTCCACAAAAATTATCACATAACTAAGCAAAAGAACTTTAAATTTCTTAATCACATGTAAAATAATTTTTTTAAAATTTTATCTTAATAAAAATACCTCCAACATAATAATATTTGTACTTGATGAATAAATTAACTTTAAAAAAAAAAACAAAAAACAAAAAACACCCAGTAAAAATCATTTTACCCCCATTCTTAAGCTCATTCATAATTTAGCTTGAAAAAATATTAATACACATGACCCTTCAATCGATTCAATTATTGTACCTTATTAATTTTGACTACATCATTTTAAATATTAATCCATTTTCTAAGATCTTTGTCTTCTTGTGTAACATGATTTTCTACACCGTACTAACATTTTTGAAAAAACAATCAATGTGCCACCAAGCCATCAAATTTAATTTTTAAGGGTTGACTAATTTTATTCATGATAATAACTTTTTTATAATTTTCCAAAAGACTACAAAATAGCTAACATCTGAATGGAGATAGTCCAGGATAAGATGGGATATACCCATATATTGGCAACGACCTTGCTTTGGGTAATCCCTTATTCTGCATCAAATCCCTAATACAAACCATCAAGAACACATTTTTATTCTATGAGAGTGGACATGGTTAACAGATCATCGAAGTATGAACACCTCAAAGAATTTGGATTTTTTAATAGGTACTCTAATATGTTTGCTTTGTAGATATTATGAATAATATTTTTCTATTTTACATAGGTTTAAGGTAGACAATAGAAATACATATCACTAAAATAAATTATAATGAAAAAATCTCAAATAAAATAATGCATTTATAAAACTATATTAATGTTATCAAAGCTAAATAGTTATGTAATTTGAAAATATTGAAAATCCCACAATTTTTATTTGTATCAAGAGATAATTACTCACATCTCAATAAAAATACAATTTAATTTTCTCACAATTCAATGGAAAGATTGGTGATTTATATTTTATTACCATTTAATACTATCTATTGATGGGGGGATCACAAGAACAAACACACTTTGTCCTGATCCCTCTTGTTAGGATCTTGCTCCTCAGATAGAGCACAATATGATTACCAAATATAAGCAAGTATAAATGCGAAAATAACCAGAAACACAAGTGACTAGAATTCACCAATAGCACAGAATATGAGAGACAATACACTATCTTGTATTAACACTTTACAAAAAGAATACAATAAAGAGCCGCCACACTCTTCCACCTTACAGAGGCTTCCCACACCTGAAGTGTACAGTAATTCTTCTACAACACTCTCCTACTAAAAAAAAAGGGTCCCAACAACCAACTCACAAACAGAATTGGTGTTCACCTCTCCAACTAGTCAGTAATAACCCTGCCAGTTCACCAAGCACTCTAAAGCACTTCAAGTTGATCTCCCATGAACCTGCAACCTACAATTCAACAAACCATACTCACACATGTAGATCTCCTATGAGCTTGCAACAACCTGCAACTCAATGATCTTACACTTAGAAGAACTTCCTTGCCTTCCTTATCTTGTACCAATTACAATACGTGCCAATGGGTCTATAAATAGATCCCAGACTTGAACAATAACTTAGACTCTTAATTTAGACAATTATCCTCGCAGCTCAAGACTCTAACTGGCCTTTGCATGCAAACACTTCGTTCACTTAACTAACTATCCGTGCAACAAACAATTTCGGAACACATAGGCGACCGACGCCGGTCCCTGCTTGCCTGGTTCTACCGACGTCGGCCGACTCTCTGCCGTTGCCGGTGGCCTTCTGCACTAGTCACGACCGACATCGGTCCTGTTGTCGACGTCGGTGCTCCTGGATCTCAACAACTTTCTATTCCTTCTATTTGTAAAGAGTTGAAGCTTTTAGCTCCACAACTCAACAATCTCCCACTTGGAGATAAACAGCTGCAACCTGTACCTGTACCTGTACCTGTACTCCGTCTAGTTTGTTCCCTTGGCTTTGTATCCCTCCTCAAAATTACTTTTGAAGACCAACCACCACAAACCTATAGTGCAAAACCTGTCATCCAAATCACCTGCCACATCCACATCTACAAACCATGTAGAAAATAACTTGAACAACTGCCCTCCAATGGTTCTCTCCCAGATTGGCTCCAACTTGTGACAACTCCCACTGCTTGGGAAAACTCAGGTTAAGTACATACCATGCACTCAACCTCATTATGTGAATCAAGACACAGTTCATAGAACTGTCCAACCATCGTGCTAACCGGTCTCACACAATCATCCTAAAACAAAGTCAACATGTGACCTCCCATGTCTCTAGAGCACACTCATGCCAAAAAATCTTGCTGCTCCAAAATTCTCCATGACATACACCTGAACTAGCTTTACCTTTAGTTCAGCAATACCCTGTATATGTAACCCTGCAACAAGCACATCATACAGTAATAGGATAATGTAGCTAATATTATCCAACCTGGTAAAGAGAAACACAATGATCAAACCTCCATTGCCATGTAGCTAATACAAGACCATATACCCTGATCTTCTATCTCACGTATCTATTTCTGCTCTTCTTCATCCTGAACATCCATTCGTCTCTCAGTGCTTACTTCCAGTTGGCCACTCTACCCAAAACACCTTTTTGGTTCTCCTCCAAGGAATCACATCCTCATCCATGCCAAGCTCCCACTGTTTTCTGGATCTACTTGTTCTGCTTCTTTAATAACTCCCTGGTCTTATGCCATAAGTGAGTAACAAGTGGTGTAAAGAAGGGAAATGATGAATTTAAGAACTTACTTACACCTTCAGTCCTCCATATGGGTGCTTGAGACACCTTGACAGCTTGCTGTCCACCCAAAATTTGTCTCAGTAACCGATGTCGGTCACATCTCAGTCTGCACCCGACTGATGTCAGTTCCCTGCGACTGCCCCCTTGCCGATGTCATTTTTCCCTGGCTGACGCCGGTAGTTATCTGCCCTGAGTTACCGACGTCAGTCTGCGCATAGCCGACGTCGGTCCCTGTCTGGACGCCGACGCTAGTTTTCCTGTCGATGTCGGTCTCTGTATTTTTCTAGTGAGACCTGACTTTTTCCCGCGAGCTCTTTTTGGATCAAATCCTTCTCCAAAACACCCTTGCTCTGCTCAAAATTCTTCTACATCTTGTGCTGAACTCTGTCCGTCACCTTCTCCTTGAAAACCAAGGCTTTCCTATTCTTGTCACTAACATCGAATTTATCAAGAAACGTCACCTTCTTCTTCTGCATACAAAAATCATGATCCATATCTTCCAAATCCGAAAGCATATCCTTTGACTCAAGAACAAGCATCTCCTTCTTATCTATGTGACCAAGCCTATCAAGCCACATCTCTGAATCTACAGTTGAAGTAGATAACCCAGAAAGAGAGTCAGTAATACAAGTAGATAGATAAAGCGTACCTACTTTCTTACCTCTAGCTACAATAAGTGTACCCTTGGTAACCTTCCAAGAGTCCGCTGTGAGAGTTACTATGCAATCCTCATCACCCAAACTTCTAACAGAAATCAAATTCCGCTTCAGAACTGGGACGTGCATGACTTATTTTAACACCCATGTGTTACCTGTCTGCAGTTTCAGCTTCACTTTCCCTTTGCCAACAATCTAACAAGGCTTACCATCCCCTACACAAATTTCTCCAAAGTCTCCCTGGACATACTCATGAAAAAATTCCCTATGTGGGGATGCATGAAAAGAGGCACCAGAATCTAAAACCCAAGATTCTACTTTATCCAAAGAACATACCAGAGCATCCCGTGCAGCATAATCTGCAACATCTGCTTCTTCTTCATATCCTTCATGCTGATCTTCACCTGATCTGCAATCTCTCTTTAAGTGCCCTTGCTTTCCACACTTCCAACAGGTTATTCTGCCATACCTGGACTTGGATCTCCTGCCTATCTTGGACCTTGATCTCCCATGCTCTATCTTTTCTCTTTGCCTTCCTCTGCCTTCAACACTCAAAGCATTCCCTGATGACTCACCTGTGCTTTTCCTGCGTATCTCTTCATTCAAGATCACACTCACAACATCATCCACTTTTAAGACTTTTGAAGGAGACACAGTATTAGAAACTGCCATTACCAAACCTTCCCAACTTTCAGGTAATGAACACAAGATTAAGAGAGCTCTAATTTCATCATCAAATACAATATTGACTGAACTTAACTGGTTTACCAAACCATGGAAATCACTAAGATGGCTATGAACAGATCCACCTTCCAACATTTGTAAATTAAATAAACGCTTCATAAGAAATACCTTATTAGAAGCTGAGGGTTTTTCATATAAATTTGCCAAAGATTCCATCAACTCCATCGTTGTCTTACACTGTGATAAGCTGAAAACCATAGATGATGCAAGACTCAATCTAATAGATTCCAGAGCCTTCTGATCAAGAACCTCCCATTCTTCATCTTTCATATCCGAGGGTTTGCAATTAACCCCACCCAACGGTAAGTACAAATCTTTCTGATACAGATAATCCTCAATCTGCATCCTCCACAGTTGGTAGTTCTTGCCATTAAACTTTTCCATTCGTAGCTTACTGTCTTCTGCCATTGCTCAACTCTCACTCAAACAAAAACCCTGTGAGTAACCTGTAATCAAAACACACTAACCAGATCTAATCCAATCTATTAGTATCCCAACCAAAAGCTCTGATACCAATTGATGGGGGGATCACAAGAACAAACACACTTTGTCCTGATCCCTCTTGTTAGGATCTTGCTCCTCAGATAGAGCACAATATGATTACCAAATATAAGCAATTATAAATGCAAAAATAACCAGAAACACAAGTAACTAGAATTCACCAATAGCACAGAATATGAGAGACAATACACTATCTTGTATTAACACTTTACAAAAAGAATACAATAAAGAGCCGCCACACTCTTCCACCTTACAGAGGCTTCCCACACCTGAAGTGTACAGTAATTCTTCTACAACACTCTCCTACTAAAAAAAAACGGTCCCAACAACCAACTCACAAACAGAATTGGTGTTCACCTCTCCAACTAGTCAGTAATAACCTTGCCAGTTCACCAAGCACTCTAAAGCACTTCAAGTTGATCTCCCATGAACCTGCAACCTGTAATTCAACAGACCATACTCACACATGTAGATCTCCTATGAGCTTGTAACAACCTGCA
The DNA here is from genome assembly GCA_037957365.1 of Torreya grandis. NCBI lineage: Eukaryota > Viridiplantae > Streptophyta > Pinopsida > Cupressales > Taxaceae > Torreya > Torreya grandis. The sequence goes on along the minus strand of JARHVA010005941.1, from coordinate 213,950 downwards.
ACTCAATGATCTTACACTTAGAAGGAACTTCCTTGCCTTCCTTATCTTGTACCAATTACAATACGTGCCAATGGGTCTATAAATAGATCCCATACTTGAACAATAACTTAGACTCTTAATTTAGACAATTATCCTCGCAGCTCAAGACTCTAACTGGCCTTTGCATGCAAACACTTCGTTCACTTAATTAACTGTCCATGCAACGAACAGTTCCGGAACACACAGGCGACCGACACCGGTCCCTGCTTCCCTGGTTCTGCCGACGCCGGCCGACTCTCTGCCGTCGCCGGTGGCCTTCTGCATTGGTCACGACCGACGTCGGTCCTACTGCCGACGCCGGTGCTCCTGGATCTCAGCAACCTTCTGTTCCTTCTGTTTGCAAAGAGTTGAAGCTTTTAGCTCCACAACTCAACATCTATTTTCAAAGTTATTGTTTTCATAACACCAAAATTACATTATTCTACCATTTCACATGATTCCACTTTATCTACTATTTATTCATGTTTCTTTTTCCTATTAAATATTTACTTTTTATTTTCTTCTAATTAAATATTTCTAAATAAATTTGGGTGTATGACAGTGCTTTACATCATTGATATTTCATAGTTTCGGTATATCAAAAGCGTTTATCCCAACATTTTTAATGTTCGAGTCTCCCTTGCCATTGGTAGTTGACTCTCTAAGTGGCATTGCTCCCCACGAGTCTTCAAAGGTTCCCCCTATAAAAATAGTCAAAAAAGAACCGCTTACCAATATCAAAACATTTCATATAATCTTTGAAAAATCTGAAAGAAAAAATTTAAATCATAGTACTCTTCCCTAAATATTATAACTAATCTACATATCTTAGATAAACTTATGTAAAATACATCGATACATATCATTTTCGAAGTACTCACAATTCAATAAGATATAGTACTCCTAAATTTTATAAAAAAAACTTTCATTTTTTTAATTTTATAAAAAAAATCTTTCATTTTTTTTTAAACAGAAAAACTCCATAATAAATTCAAGCTCAAATGGACTTCAATATTTCAAATCATAACATTTTTTTCTTAGAAGGATATTATATCCTTTATCATATAATTCCTTTAAAGTGGTTTGGTAATCCGATATTCTATTTTCTTTTAAACTCTGTTTAGGACATATTACTTGCAGGAGAACTATGTTTTTTTAAAACATAAAATGAGATTATTTAAATATGTTTAAGATTTAAGGAAATATATTTCATAAAAAAATGTTTTATTCAAAATATTAATATAATCGAATAACAATGTACATTTTTATTAGTGTAAATATAATGATCAGAAATTTTAAATATAGATATGTTTAATTTATATTATTAAATATATTTAAAATTAAAAAAATAATTAAATATATATTTTTAAAATATTGAAATTTTTAAAAAATTAAAAAATTGATAAAATTTAATAAGAACATATATTTTAATTAATATAAGTTTACTATTTATTAATAAGCCCAAAATTTTGCAAGTAAATAGTTTGCATGTATCAACATTTATAGCATATTAAATATATATTTTGTAAAAAATAATAAATTTTTAATAACAAAAATATTTAATTAAAAAATAAAAAATTAATTTATTGATTAAATTTAAATAAAAAATAATTTTTTGAGAAAGAAAAATTGTATAATAATTTTTTTGATCAATATTTTTAATTACAATTTATAATTCATCGTCTACAATAATAATCATTTGAATCACCTTATGATTCCAAAAAACCATCGAAAAACGTATCATTCAATTTTCCTTTCTCAAAAATCTATTTTCTATCTAATATGTTTTGATAACCCACTAAAATTAGGTGGGTTAACCAGCTGAGCTTGCCAACTCTTTACATGAAATCCTATAATAAACCTCTATTTTTCCCAGGAAGTCATACTGAAAATATACAACAAAAAGGCTTAAATTGAAATGAAGAAACAAGTGAAAGAGTACAAAGTAAGCAAACCATGTGAAGATTCAGTAGGCATCTTCCAGATTGATATCAGGCATTGCTTCAAAGGCCACAATCTTCCCAATCCAATCTGGCTTTGGTTCTGGCCAAGCATTCAGTTCATCAGGGCGCCTATAACTACACATCAACTCCCACTTTCCATCCCTTACATTACACACCACAACCTCCACCACCATCAGATCAAGGTTTTGATTTACAAAGCATACGTTATCTCCCACTCCTACACAGTCACACCTAAAACTAATTGGCTTAAAAACATCTGACAAATCCCAAGGCATTCTTGTAATAATCTTCCAAGAACAATCATCTCCGAGTTCCCATATAGCTATATCCTTCAAAACATATGGGCCATGGCGTATTTTACTTATAGCTGAACGAGCAAGCATGATCCTTGACCCACATGCAATCAGCCTGCACCATGACCTTTTCTCATCCTGCACAGACTCAGGCAACTGAACCAAACTCACCTGTAATGGAGTTTCCTCTTTAATGCAGTAAATACCCTTTCTCTGCTCTCTCATGAAGAAAAACACCCCATTTCTGACGGCATGTCTCTGTGAAGATTCATATAAAGATCCAAAGGAAGATCAAACCCATGACTCCATGATTTTGTACAGAAGTCATAGATTTTTATCATCTCTTCTTCCCATACTATAACCTTGTAGCTTTCTCTATCCTTTCCACCCACAATCCATGCCTTTTCTAATTCCGGTTTCCTAATTGGAGGAAGTTTCAGGACTGTTCTTGTAACTGGATTGCACACACACAACCCTGTCTCATGGATTGGAATAATATTGTTGGAACTCATGTCCAGTAGCAGTAGTCCTGCTGCTGATCCTCTGTAATACCTAGTTACTGTATTTGGAGGCATAGGAAATTTAAGCCATGTGTGACTAGAAAACGAATAAGCGATATTATAATGGTTAATGGGCTGCTTTGTGCACAAAACAAGGAATGGATTATTGTAGGAATGGCGAGCCCACAGAATAGCAAATCTGGAAGAATTCAGCATATCAATCATTTCTTTAGAGACACAGCGGAAACGGTATACGCTCTCCATTGGAAGCCAAGCAAGCACTGACTCCATAATATGCTTGGGCATCTCAGACAGTGACGAATCTTCATCTTGCTCTCCCATTGCTACAGGCTCTGCTGCATGCTTTTCTATATATCCGATCTTCGTTCACCCATAAATTCAGACTGGTTTCTGCTGCTATTAATAAAATATCCACTTCCACAAAACTTTTATTTGTCTGTTAGAATTCCTACATGGATTTGTCTGTTGGTCTTCATCATGCCGAAAAAATCTCCCCTGAAAATGTGTCTATATATGGTGAGATGGCGAAGATTCGTTGTAGTTATATTTTTTATTTTAATGGTATAATTTATTCAATATTATTTTATTTCCTAAAATATTAAAAAACTAAATTTAAAAATAAATAAAAAGTCACTCTAAAAACAATCCGTTTACTTGTTTAACTAGGGCTATGATTTTTTAAATTGATTATTTTATTTTCTATTCTAAGATTTGTTCGATATATTTTTGTTATTTTAATGGTATAATTTTTTAAATATTGTTTTATTCTCTAAAACAATTAGTTTACTATTTTAACAAAGGGCTATGATATTTATTGATTATTTTATTTTATATTTTTATTATCTTGTAAGAAATTTCGTTGTTTGTATATATATATATATATATATATATAATATAAAACATTTTAAATATTTTTTTATTCTATTTTATTTTTAAATATATAACAATTTAAATCAACTAAGAAAAATGTTAAAAGAATCCATCTTGTTAGTTTAATAAGGATTATTTGTGTGGCTAGCTTAATAATATGATTTTATTTATTATTTAATTTTATATTTTATTATTGGAATGCTTCACAATATATTAAATAATCAAAATATAATATAGAAGGTTATATAGTAATGTTGTCGGACAAATCACAACACAAACTTATTGTCGAAGAAAGAAACCAACTCAAAATATTAACAAACCATCAAACAAAACATGGTAAGGGAAACTATAAATAACCAAACAGATTTTTAAGCACAAACTACCATGCTAGGAGGCGGAGGTAGAAGGTCGTCCTTGGAAAGCACCAACCAAGTAGGCAGTTCCACATCCAGGTTTCCAGAGCAATCCAACCATCAAAGGGGTCATCATGAATAGTGATTGGCCAACCATCAATGGGCTATGCAAAACCAACATTAGATTTCCCATGTGAATTCCAACCACCCCTTGTGGGAGGGTGAGGCAAAAAGTTGCTCCTATTGGGGGATCAAATTTTGCTTCTATACCTCTTGGGTGGAGGTGGCAGGGACCCACAGGGTAGGCCATCTGGTGGAACTCTGTTCACGGTGCATGAGAACTTTGTTAGCAGAGGTTCCCAATGCATCAAAACATGCTAAGGATGATGATAGTTGTGAGATACTTCATGTGCATAAAATAGTTTATCATAAAAAGATAGGAATTTGGATGATAGAAACATAAGAAGCATTAATTATTCTGCGTTATTGAGGAATTAAGAACAACTGGTATTGTATAAACTAAAATAATGCATTCAAAAGAGTTCAGACTGAAAGCAACCAAGTCATTACACACGAGAGAACATGCAAGGAACATAACAAAAAATCGTACAGGTAACCATAACCATATAATCTCTATTGATCTCTTCTAAAAAGTGGGACCCTCTTCTTCTTACAAACAAAAGTATATATAGATGTTTTCAGTCTATAACTGTTCATCTTCTTTTCATACTGGCACCAAAAGTGGAGTCTCTTCATATTCTAGCTTATTACAACTCATGAAGATAAGACAAAATAGACTATACAATGACAAACTGAGTGCACAATGCATGAATAACAAACAAATATTCTATGCATCTTTACAATCCATGTTCTTCTACCAACACTTTCCCAGACTTAAAAGGTTGTCTCATCTCAAGACAACATCACATGATCTCTGAGAATGCATAAGTTACCAAGAGCTGAAAAATAGTTAGACCAATAAGATTTACAATAATCACTTAAGTCAATATTTTTCAGTTTTCAACTTTTATGCACTATTTAGCCATCCTATCAGATTTTCAACTAAGTAGCATACCAACCTACCATATTTTGTGGGTTTTCAATAGATTGGCATAACCAAGTGGCCACCCTTTATGATTTTTCAACCAACCTTGCCTTGCTTGTCTTACTAAGTCATCCCCAATACAAAATGCTATACAAAATTTTCAAAATTTATACTCTATGTAATACTTAACTTGATGGTGGTGACATGGATGCAGATGAAGGTTGACCAAAAAAATCCTTGCACTGAGACTGTGCAGCCTTGCATCATGTGATGATCTGTTGGAGCTTTATAGGTGGCTTATAGGCAGGTGTATTGACAACATGTGCAACTAAGCTGGTGAAAGGAGTCATATCTATTTTGTATGCATTCTAATCCATCATCACTTCTTATATTTGATACTATAGGGTGCACAATAGAGCATGATAGCTGATGATCTGCTTGCGGTTTGCATCATCAGTTATGCTCAAAGAAACCTTGGTGTTCGCAACCTTTATCTAAATCTGTCCAGTCAGCTACTCCATCTTGTCTATGTGTCTCTGAGCTTAGAGATCGGTAAAGGAACTACATAATAGCTAGCTCTACCAATTCAGAAGGTAGTCATGCACATTATCCCTGACATTCAATGATTCCAAGAGTGCTCCGTCCTTCTGCTCCATAGTTATAGTGTGACTTACCATGGTTGTTTTATTGGTGGTGAAATTTTCAAAGTTTGCGTTGGAACTAGCTAAGGTGGTATCAAATTATTACTTCTAATCTAGAAAATTGCTATGGCCTGTTGAGCTTAAAGTGTGGCAACATAGAGCATTTCTTGTTACTCTTTCAATAGAGTGCTGAGTGTGGCAACCTCGACCTTGACATCTTGGCCAAATGTTCCCATTGCACGAAGTTTCTACATTGCACACTAGTCTTCTATTAACTTATAGATAAGTGTCTTGAGTCTACATTGGTAGGACATTACTTGGTCCCCAAATATGTGATTGACCAACTCAGGGCAAGTATCTTGGATGAGATTTGTAAATTCATGCAGTCAAGCTTTTAACTCAATGTTCTTAGCCTTAGATTGATCAACCTCCTATTCTAGAGAGGCATCATTCTGCACAATAGACTCTTGGAATGTCACAACACCCTCTAATTGCTTCTTCAATGGTAACTTAGAAACATCTAACAATGTTTCTTGCTGAAGGGGAATGTTACCATTATTCCCATGGTAACTAAAAGATTAGGTCATGGCATGGTCACAAGTGAAAGTGAGAAGGTGGTAGACCAAGCACCCACAATTGGAATGTCCTATAGCCATACTCCTCCCCAAGGCAAGGTCAATTCATGCACACCTATTGTAGTTGCAGGTTTATCTTCTTGATGCTCTAGCTACTCTAACTAGGCTTATTTTTTTTGTTTAGGTACTTGTTGTTACTGTGTCATATCATCTTCTATAGTCGTCAATTTTTGTGCAACATCTTCATCTTGTTTTCTCTTTGATTCCTCTACTACTTTTCTATTGAGCTATTCTTCTGCAGCTTTCTTCTTTTCCTAATCCTTCTCTTGCTACTTCTATTCATGTTCTTCTTCCTTTTTTATTTCTACAAGCACAACAACCTTTTATTTTTTAGCCTTGGCCTTTGACTATGATACTAGATCATCCTGTGCCTTGGTTGCATGTTCTTATTTTTCTTGTGCTTAAGCCTACTGTGTATGCAGGACTTCATTTTCTTCTTCTTCATAGATTCGTTGGCTTGCTGTTGTGAAAGAATGACATCTTTTAGGACCTTCTTTGCCTGTGCCTCTACATCTTAGCATTACTTGGCCTTCGTAGTGAGTGCAGCCTCTTTATTCCTGTGCTCTTCATCCATCTTCTTCTAGTGTGCCTCCTACACCTGCTTTGCTACGTCAACAACTTCTTATGCCTTATTAGCTTCCTTTATATCCTATTGTCATTTAACTTCTAAATCCTAGGCCTTTTGCTTGGCCTCAGATTCCTCAGCTTGATGACACGTTTGCTCAACTTATTGTTATTGGTCCTAATCTTTCTAGCACTTCTTTTCTTCCTGTCATACTCATCATTATATTATGCAAGCTAATTCCTCCTATGAATCCTTTTGATTTTTAGCTATGGGTTGATCTGGCATTAGCTCTTCAATAGCAGGGTATTGTTTGGTAGATGGTGAATGACTTGGCTAGACCATAGAACTAGAGATAGATGCTTTCTTTCACCTCAAAATAACCAACCTGCATTTGGGTGGCAGTTAAGTCGAGGAAGGAGAAGGTTGCACTTCATGTGCCATGGTTGCCTTGCCAAATGTGCTTTCTTTTAGGGTAGGAGAAACCCTAGCCTCTCATTAGGTTCTGGGTCTGTGCACCAAAGACTCTTGTGGGATTTTGGGCAGTGGTGCAAAGACGTCGCTGACTATAAAAGTGGTGGAAGCTTGTTGTTTGAAGATTTCAAGCATTCTTTGCATTTTTTTAGAGTCTTCTAGCATATTGTTGACAACAATAGATGTGAGGCATGGTAATAGTTCCACCCAAAGATTTGGAGGGAACCTCTTACGCACTTGAACTATGCACATTACCTTTTAGAATAAGAACTCATTTTCATCCTCCTTCTCATAAAATTCACATACCATATCTATAATCATCACTTGGTAGTCTTCTTTCTCATTCATTCCCATTTGAGGTAGGTCATATGAGCTTACAATCTAGGGCATCTTAAGGTCATCTAGCTAGGTTGCTATACTCCTCATCTTGAGATTAAGTGAAGGTAATGGTGGTTATTCTATAGAGATCTTATGCTGTCCTTTCTGATATGAGGTTATGGCTTCAGGTTATTGTTGTGCTAAAGGAATTGCAACACTAGGTGGTATGTCTTGGAGAGGCATCACATGCCTAGCTACATATGTTTTTTGCTTAGTGACATTGACTTGCAGCATAACTATGGTAAAAAAATATGGTAGGGATCTAAATGGTGACCTAGGTAGCTCATGTATGTGAATGAAGATTCAATTTAGAAGCAAAGTGACAGCAACATGTCCTAGATACTACATGACATCCAATGGCACCCATGGATGTTTAGCAATTAACTCCAAATAATCCTCCCACTATGTATTGAACTTGCCCTCATGAGCTAGGGTGCCATGCTTAGATGTCCAAATTAAGTTGCTAACTTATTGTACTAACTAGTAGTCGGTGTCTTGGTACACCTCTCCTTTAGGGGACTTTTATTGGGTGAAGCACAAAAAAAAGATCAGGAACTGGTATTGGAAGGTCTACTTGGAAGTCATGTGATACTTTTTGATATTTTTAAGTAGCTCTTGTATAAAATATTCTATCCAATTGAATTTCTCATTATGGTGAATCACACAATCTGCAATGTCAACCACTCCTTTGGGAATTTATTTTATAGACTTGGAATTCTACTAGAATCTATGTGTGATGCACTCAATCAAGATGTGCACTAATTTATATTGGATTTATTCAATTGGGATTCCTCTAGACCCACATACATATAATTCTCTAACTTCCTACATGATAGGAGGTGTTCTTGTTGTATGTGGAGCAAGAGAATTGCCCCACGCAGACATGTCTAAAGCTTGGGCCATTGCTTCGGTGTTGATGATAATAGTGGTGTCAGGTCCAATATAAATATTTCCCTCATTATAGCATCCAAGTAGGATTTGTACAATCTCCCTCAAATTGTTGAAGGTAGGTATCCAAAGCAAGCACTTGATGTCAGTGCATTGGAAATGATGTGGGGATGCTCTTGCAAGTGGTTGCATAACATCCACTGAATTTGGTTGGAAGAGTTTTTGTTTTGCCACTAGAAGATAGTCAAATGACTCTGGATTAGTATATTTTGTCTACCAAAGTGTAAGATTAATACCCATTACTTCCTTATGAGCATCTATCAAGATTCTAATGAGCTGAATGATCCATGGTATCAAAATACTAGAAATGAGAAACTTTTTGCTTTCTGCATAGTATAAATTGGCTTAGCTCTAGAAATTTGGTTCATAAAATAGTTAAAATAATGAAATTTAGACTTGGTTTGAAACCTTGTGCCTTTATAGATTTTGTTCTTTCTAGTTTCTACATAAATGTCATGTTAAGCTATCCCTTCAGTATCAATGTGAATGATAATGGGGAAAATCTTATCTGATATGGAAATCAATATAGTTAGTCATTAGCATATGCATTGAGATATGTCATTATATTCTTTATTATCTATACTAGATTATGGATTGATGATGTTGACTGACCACTGATTGGGTGAAGATTAGATCAATCAAACCTTGGCTTTAGCATTAACTACTTGGAGATGACTATTATATCATTGAGATCTTGGTTGATGTGACTTTACCATACATTTCTTAGACTTAATTGCTTTCTTTTACTTCTGTTGATATCATCAATGGTGTACCTAAATTCTTTTGCACATGGGTGTTGCACACTATTATGCTTATTATTGTTACAAATCTGGAGAAAAGATCATCTACAAACACACACACACAAAAAGAAATGCATAAGAAAACATACAAAAATGGGAAATCTTAATCTAATTAATGTTACATAGCACCCACTTATCTGGTAGAAAGAGATCAATTAAGAATATTGGTGGTAGGGCTTAAGCCTAAAACCATTCACTTGCCCTTACAAAATAATTCCCTGTAAATCTCTCAAAATAATGATTCTTTGCTAAGATATTTCATGTATAACGTAAGGTCCTTTCCACCTAATCTTTAATTTACCCAAAAATGCTCTAAAGTGACTATCATATAACAAAATTAGTTGATTTTTGTGAATTCTTTGTCATAAGTTCTTGTCATGCCATGCTTTCTAACTCTACTTATGAACTTTATGTGTCTAAAATGATTACAATTGATACTCATCCATCTGATTTGATTAGAGAAGCCTATTTGTGAGAGACTCGTAATACTCTAGTCTCATAACCATTGAAATGTATAAAATGGCTACCAAGTATTCCATAGGCATTATTTTTTCAATCCCATAGACCAACTAAAATGACATAAAACCTATAGCCTTCTTATAGTGCATTCGATAAGCCCAAAGTATCATAGGAATATGATCTTCCCAATCATCCTCTTGACATCATATATCTTCATCAATATCTTTCCCAATACTTTATTATAAGCCTCATCTTGGTTGTTATCTTGTGGATGATACACAATACCTTTATGATGGAAAATCATGAATTCTTCAGTAAGAGCTTTGATAGTATTTTTCAAGAAGTGTGTCCCTTGATCATTGATGAGCTTAATGGGGCATCTAAACTATGTGATAATATTCTCATAGAGGAACTTTTTTGCATCGTTTGTCCCACAGTTGGGTGTCATAGCATCTTCAACCCATTTGTTAAAGTAATCTATCCCAGTGATAATATATCAAGCTTTGTTGTCTTTACTTTGGGGATTGATAGGTCCTACAAAATTGATGCCCCACTATTCAAAAAGTTGTTCACATAAAAAAGGGTGCAAGGGCATTTCATCCTTTTGGAGTGTCTTACCCATTCATTGATACATGTCATAATGTTGTGCTACTCTATGTGCATCTTGAAAAAAGTTTGACAACCATAATCCACTCAATAAAAATTTCTATGCAGTAGTTATTTTTGGCAAAATAACCTCCTACTATTCTTTCACGTGCTTCCTATAAGAGCTGTAGGTGTTCATATTCCAAAACTACCCTACACAGTAATTTGTCCTTCCCTAAATGATACAATAACACATTTAGAATAGTATATGTCAAAGCTCTAGTGACAAGATCCTTCTTATCTCTTTCTTGGTAGTGCATAGGGAATACTCCTTGTCCTAGGAAACTAACAATTTCTTGAAAATTCTCATGTATTGCACAAATTTGAAATATATGGGCATTATGATAATCTTACTATAGTTATTATGGATCTTTCCCATTTGTGATGTGACTGAGATGATCCAACTCAACATTTTCTCTACCTAGATTAAAGTTGATGCAAAATTAAAATTCCTGAAAGAACATCAACCATATTAAAATTAATCCACTAAGTTTAGGCTTATTGATGAGGTAGCACATAACTTAATGATCCATGAAAACTTAAAATGGTGTCTCAAGAAGATAATGTCTAAATTTTTGTAGTGCGAAAACTATAGCCAATTCTTCCTTTTCAGTTGTCATGTAATTATTTTCTATTTCAGATAAAATTTAGTTTGCAAAATGTATGGGGTGGTCTAGTCCACCATCTCTTGGTTGCACAAGCACAATATTGACTACAATAATAGAATCATCAGCGTTCACATGAAAGGGCTTACTCCAATCTAGAAAGCCTAGAATATGCACAATGACCAATCTATGTTTTAGTTTTATGAATTTTTCTTAACAATTGAAAGTCCAGACAAACTTCGTATCTTTTAATGGGGATAAAATGGATTCTTATCCATAGATGAACTTTTGATAGTAACATGTATGGCTAAGAAATTATCACACTTCTATTGATCTGACTTGTGGGTGAATACTAATAATGACTAGAATTTTGGAATGGTCCACCAAAATCCCTTCAATACACACCACATGACCTAGTAGGACACCAAAAGGTGTAAAAAATAAACACTTTTTCAAATTTAGGGAAATGCACAAAGCTCAACAGCATTCTAGTATGAGGTGTAACTTGGACATGTGATCTTTAAATAAAGGGAAGAGTGCCCAATCATTTAGATATACTTCTAGGAAGTCATGAATGAAATCCTTAAAGGGAGTCACCACTATTCTAGAAAAAAATTCAGGTGCGTTCTTGAGGCCAAAAGGCATTACCTTGTATGCAAAGGATCCACATTCTATGACAAAATTTGTTTTAGATATGTCTTCTTCTATCATGGGTATTTGATTATATCCATTGAATCCATTTGTGAATGAGTAAACTTCATGACCTGTGATAGATTCCAAACTTAAACTGTGAAGGGAATAAAAAATGGATCATTCACACATGCATCATTCAAAATTTGATAGTCACCACATACTCTGATCTCCCATGTTTTCTTTGATTTCACTACCATGGGACTGACCCAATCTACCTTCTCTATAGGATATATTATACCTACCTCTTGCATTATATCTTGTTCAGCCTTCACTTTCAACTTCATGTTTGGATTCAACTTATATGACCTTTTCTTGATGGGTCATGTGCACTCCTTGAGTTCGATATGCATTTCACCTTGGGAAGGATATACTCATCTGATTTCTAAATTTTTTTTTGGGAAACACATCTTGATAATCCCATATTAGTTTCATAGCTTATGAAACTTTAGACTTAGTTTAATATTCATCTATATGTGCCAATTTAGGAATCTCCTTACTTCAAATATTTTCCTCGTGCTTTTTAATAGGTTACTAATAAATCTTGTGCTTTTCCTCAGCAACAGTTTTTTGTAGCATTCTTTGCCCTTCCTGAACTGGAATCTATATGTTGTGCAACTTTTATTCTTTATTGGGTTTTGGGACTAGATAATTTAATGATTTTATTGTTAGTTTAGGTTCAAACAAGTCAGTCAGATCGATATCACTATTAGTATTTGAATCTTCAATTTCTTCCTCTTCATTCTGTATTCGGTGGCATGACTGCATAATAGATTGTAGTTATATTGTAGTAGATTTATATCTTTGAAGTGTTTCATTAAAATCATAGGCTATATTATTTATGTATGGGTAAGGTGATAAGTCTCTAATAACATCATTATTTGATTCCAAACTTTGTTGATCATGACCACTTGCTATGGCTTGTCTTGAATCTACTTTGCAAAATCTAGTTTTCCTCTCTCTAGTCACTATGCTTGTTGGTCTCCTTGAATGGTTCCTATTTCTTGGGATATTAAAAACACTTCTTGATGACATTTTCCTCCATAATTACAATCACATTCATTGTCCATTCTATTAGATTCATTCCCTTCTCAAACTTGTTCTTGTGTTTTCTCTAGCTTGCATTAGGCAACCAACGTTTAGGGCTCAAGAGCCAATTATGGACGAAAGATTAAAGGATTCAATTTCATTATTTAATGGTATTATATGATCTCAATACACTTTATCCATTCCCTTACAATTCCTCATACTGACTTCACCCTTCAATTCCATATACAAGACTCACAATGTCTTAACAAGGCTTGTAGCCTTTTTTTAAGCCTTTTCTCTTGGATTACCAAATATAGGCACTCCTTTCAATAAGTAATCACCTTTATATACCTTCTCTATCCCATTTTATATGTTTTCATATTTTCATAATCTAAATCTTCTTCTAGCTATCACTTCCTTTAGAAATATCCTCTCTTTTAGGCATAATCAACCCTCATTTCAAACCCTCTATTGTCAAATACATACCTATCCTTAAAATATCAGACCCAAAACATTTTATTCTTTGTCCATATGACAAGATAAGTCAAATCACAAAATTTCAATATTTTTGAATGGTTAGAACTCTCTCAAACGCTAAAACCTTAGTTGCAGGGTTTCTCCCTTCTTGCACAGGCCAAGAGCACAAAGAATTCCATAACTTGAGTTTTCCAAAGAGTTAAAGGAAAAAATAACCTCCCTCAGGTCTATTTTTATCCCACACAACTTTATAGAATAGGTTTTAGGCCTTTTTCAATGCAATAAGAGCTTAGAGACACTAAAATATAGGGGATTGTGCACACTTTCTATTGACTGTATGGGATTTCATTGACTGTTTCACTTCAAATACCATCAAATATTCACCAAGGGTTATTTTTAAAGGTTAATACACCTTATTATATCCTAAAAATTACTTCACATAAGATACATTCACTTATATTGATCAGTAATCATTCTCTTTCCTTGTTGACTGTATAAATAAAACCATCATTTGTGCAAATAGGGTGCCCTACAGGCCTGATAACAATAGGATTCTATGTTATATATTTTTAAAAGTATCATAATGGTTCTAAGGATTTAAAATATTATTTACAAATGGATCCATCTACCCAAACATACATCCAACAACACCCTTGATAAGGTTAAGGAATAAGTCTCAATTTACCTTACAAAGTGACTGTGCATGCAAAACCGGGTACTCCCTATGTATATACAACTCATACTTATTTATAACCTATATATTAGGTTTAATTATTTGGATTTAAACAACAAAAATATAATAAGTGATTTTACTTGACAACCACTATTTTAGCAGGTTGATAATATTTGTCTTCAAACCAAACATTCACTCTCAACTTTTGACCGTGATAATAGTCTACAAGGGTTTCCATAATTTAATGGTTTTTTTATTGAGTCTCTTCACTTACCTAGGTCCTCCTAACCCTATGAAGGTTTTTACCATCTCAATAAAGACAAGGATCAATTCAATGACAATATTTACCTCACCAACTTAGAGGAACAAACCATTGTTCTTGTTCTTGACATGTGACTTATGACTTTTGATCCAAACTTGAAACCTTGAAAAAGTAACAATCTCATATATCCAAAGGCCATCAAGACTATGAGGATTACATAAATAAATCTATATTTCAAGGGGAATATACAATCACAAAATTTTATCTATTCATTAGAGACAAAACAACATTACAATGCACTCAAAACCTGTATTCATCACCTTCCATGAGGAGTTTAAACATACACTCACTTTTATATTCTCCTCCTTCTCCTTGGATATCTCTCCTCATTCTCCTATTCTATCCTCCCCAGAACTATTTTGCATTCATTCCTATTCCTCATGCAAAAAAAAATCCTATCTTCTTGCAAACCTATGTTGGTTATGGAGGTGGTTACCAAAACAAGAATTCACCACCTTTTTCAAAATGACATGACATTAGTATATGAATCACTACATAAATCATTTTGAAGACTAATTAACTCTCTTCCTAACCTTTTATTCCATCATTAGACTCTTAAGACCCCCTTTTTCTTGTTCTTACTATTTGAAAATTCAAATTATAATTTTGGAGGGAAAACCTCCAATTCGAATTCTAAGCCATCTCATGTCTTCCTAAGACCCTTAGGACCTTTGTTATACCTCTTAGAATGTACTTGACCCTTGAATACTAACAATTTTCTAACTTGGATTAATGTTCTTGCATCATACTCCCCAAGAGGGAGAAAAATCAAATGCCACCTTCTTCCCTTTTTCCCAATTATGCTTCACTTGTCTTTCTTTTCTATCTTCTTCATGGATTTTCTCAGGTCCATCTTGTCCAATTTTTTTTTTATTGGTCTTCTTAATTCTATTCCTTACTTTCTTCTTCACTTTTTTTTCTTCTCAACTCTTTCTTTTCTACCATTATCTATGTTTCCACTTCTTGTTCAATCAATTCATGAGTCTCATACTCTTCTTCATTCTCTTTCTCTGTTGCACCTACATATACAACATCATTCATATGCATTTCTTGTATGTCATGAGGCCAAATTGGCTCTTTAATCATTTATAGAGCTTGTATGATTTTTTTTTCTTCATCCCAGCTGTATTTTGCTTTATATAAACTTGCTTATCTTCCTCCATTAGCTTGTCTCTTAGATGTGCATCTCAGAAACTTGTTCCATCTTCTTCCTCATGCTTTTGTCCTCTCATCTCAGCTACTATATCATCATATAAACATGTATTTTTATTACCTTGCATTGATTTCATTTGTTTCTCCTTTCCATGCTTGTTCATGAGTGCTTATGACTCATCTTCTTCCTTCTTAATTTTCTTGTGATGTTCAACCTCTTCTTGTTGTTCCACACATGTAATATTCATCTCATTAATGCTTATCATTCCTTGTTCAAGAGTCTTGTTCACTACTTCATAGCTGCCATCCTCTAAACCATCCAATCCTTCTTTGAGCTCATTCTTGATTTTATCTTACTAATGTACACTTGTTTGTAGTCCCTTCAATGGACTAAAGTATGTTCCCAGCATTTCTAATTCTTCTTGTAACTTGAGTGCATCTATTTCTTCAACATCCTCATCAAACCTTGGTTCACATTGCTCTTCGATTTCTTGGGCAACTTGTTTTTTATCTTCTCCTTGGACTTTCTCATTTGTGAGATTCATATCAACCTCCTCATGCTACATACCTTTCTTCTCAAGCACTCTTTGAGATGCTTCATCCTCATATTGCTTTGCTACATACTCTTTCATCAAGGCAATGGTTTTCATATATAAGAGATCTTCATCATTGGAATCAAATTCACATAAATCATCATATACAACATTTGAAAACAAACTTTGAGAATAATCATCTTTTATGCATTCATTTTCTTACTTACATGTTTGTACCTTCATCTGATTGGCTTTGTTTTCATGGACTATCTCTCTTATTCGCTTTATGGGCTTACCATATTATTCAATCCTCATGCTTACTTGGGATCCAATTTCAATATGATCTTCTTGTGCTCTCTTCATGATCTTTACGACCCATTTTATTCCTTGTACCTTCTCGGGCTTCCACTTGTTACCCTTTGAACTTCCTTCATGATTCATGCATTGGTCATCTATCATGCCAACTTGGTGTTCCTTGCCTCTTATCTTTTGTTTCCACACTTGTGCTTGATTTCCACCTGTAATTTTGTCTTGTTTGACCTCTTGTTTGAGGTTCACCTCTTACTTCTCAATACTTGATTATTTAATCCACTTAGGATATACATATCCATGCCCTTGTTTTCTTCTTAAGGGATGCAATTTGTCCTTCTTTTTCTCAACCTGCATATCATCCTTTTCTTCTTCATAGATGTGATTAAAATCAATGTTCAAACACTAATTTACCTCCAAAGGTGATTGATGCAAGCTTATTTATTCATTCATGTCTTCATGTGTGAACTTCATGTCTTATTTTCATACTTATTCTCTTGTTTTAGGTGCTAGACTTGGAATGCATCATAATATTTCATTATTTTCATCTCCAACATGTGGTATGCCTTCAATATTCATCACTTTGTCTTCTTCAAGAGACTCTCTTTGTTTGTCATCCTTTTACCACTTGATGGGAAATGTATTTGGCCCATCCTTCATCAAATTTTAGGTCTCATGCTTGGCCTTCACCACACTTCTATTCATAACTGCATACACAAACTTGAAATCAATTTTAGCATACAAAATGAGAGTCCACGTGGTCTATTTGAATATATTTGGCATAGACATTGTCCATCTTCTCTTCTTGTTTTCACCCTCAGGTGTTCTTCTTGAACTTTACATATTATTTTTTTTCTCTTCAATGAGAACCCTCTTATCAATATATCTATCTTGTTGATCACTTTGAAACATCTCTCTTCTCATGTCTCTTTGGGCTGCCTTCTCTCTCTTCTTCTCATTTTTCTTCAAGACACTCATCTTGTGCCCTCCATCTTTCACAAGTGACTATAATGGGCACTTTACCTTTCTTCTCACATTCTAGCTAGTCTATTGGTTTTCTTGTTATCTCATGAGATTCACCATAATATCTATCCTCTCTATACCTTGCCTTAATTCGCTTCTTATGTCTTCAAATTCCCTCTCTATATCCATCTACTCTTTTCTTTTTTGCTTGCTAGGCCTATCTAGACCTTCCTCTTAGAAAGTTTATTAACCTTGCCTCTTAGACATATATTGGGCCTTTATTATTCCTTGAATCCTTTATTTATGACCTCTCCGTATCCTTTTTTACTTCATTTTTGAGTCTTCTCTCTTCCCTCTTCTCTCTTTTGGAGCTCCAATGCTCTCTTTTCTCTCTATCCTTTCTAGTCTTTTTTTTGCTAGCTTATAGTCCTTTCTCATAGTACTTTGGGGATGTATCTCTTTTCTTTATCAACATTTTATTCCTCTATTTTGACCTCAAAAAATAATACTTGCAACCTTATTCTCCCACAATACCCTGCAAGGTTATCTCTCATGCATATCTCATAGCATTATGCATTCATCTGAAATCAACAAGATTGAATAACTCAAAATATATGCAATAAAATACTCACCTTGATCTAATACCAAATGATGCACAGGTAAGGGGATAATTCTGCAATAACATCATTATTTGATTCCAAACTTTGTTGATCACAACCACTTGTTATGACTTGTCTTGAATCTGCTTTGCATAATCTAGTTTTCCTTTCTCTAGTCTCTATGCTTGTTGGCCTCCTTTGATGGTTCCTATTTCTTAGGATATTAACAAAAATTATATATGAGATTTAACTCCATAATTAAAATCACATGCATTATCCATCCTATTCAATTTATTCCCCTCTCAAACTTATTTTTGTGCTTTGTCTAGCTTACATTAGGCAACCCATGTTAGGTATCAAGAGCCAATTCTAGACATAGGATTCAAGGAGTCAAGTTAATTATTTAATGGTATTATAGGATCTCAATACACTTTACCCATTCCCTTAGAATTCCTTAGATTGACTTCAACCTTTAATTCTATATACAAGACTCACAATGTCTTGATAAGGCTTGTAGCCTATTTTTGAGCCTTTTCTCTTGGATTACCAAATATAGGCACTCTTTTTATGGAGTAATCACCTTAGAGAACTCATATATCCACTTGTATATGTGTGCAAAGTTTCATAATCTGAATCTTATTCTAGCTATCACTTCCTTTAGAAATTTCCTCTCTTTTATAACTAATTAGCCCTCATTTCAAACCCTCTATTATCAAATTCGTACCTATCCATACAATATCAGGCCCAAATCTCTCCATATGATGACACAAATAAAATCACAAAAATTCAAGATTTTTCAATGGTTAGAACTCTCTCAAATGCTAAACCCTATTTCTAGGGTTTCTCCCTTCCTCCATAGGCCGAAAGCACAAAGAATTACATAACTTGAGTTTTACAAAGAGTTAAAGGAAAAAATAAACTCCATCAAGTCTATTTTTATCCCACAAAAAATTTCCAATAGGTTTCAAGCCTTTTTCATTTCAACAAAAGATTAGAGACACTAAAATATAGGGGACTGTGCACACTTTCTATTGACTATGTGGGATTTCATTGACTATTTCACTTCATTTACCATTAAGTATTCACCAAGGTTTTTTATAAATGTTCATCCACATTATTATATCCTCAAAATTAATTCACATAATATCAATTCACTTTTATTGATCAATAATCCTTCTCTTTCCTTGTTGATTGCATAAACAAAACCATCATTTGTGCAAACAGGGTGCCCTACAGGACTGATAACAACAAGAGTCTTTGTTATAGGTTTTTAAAAGTCTTATAATGGTTATATGTATTTAAAATATTCCTTAAAAATGGATCTATTTTCCCAAACATATATCCAATAACACCCTTGATAAGGTTAAAGAATAAGTCCCAACTTACCTTATAAAGTGATTGTGTGTACAAAACAAGGTACTCACTATGTCAATATAACTCTTACTTATTTATACCCTATCTATTAGGTTTCCTTCCTTATTTGGATTTAAACAAAAAAATTACAACAAAGTATTTTACTTGACAACCATTGTTTCAATAGGTTAATAGTATTTGTCTTCAAACCAAACATTCACTCTCAACTTTTGTTTGAGACAACAGTCTATAGGGGTTTCCATAATTTAATGGTTTTTATACTGAGTCTCTTTACTTACCTAAGTCCTATTAACCCTCTAAATTTTTGTACCATATCAATAAAGAAAAGGATAAATACAATGACAATACTTACCTCACCAACTTGGAATAATACACCATTTATCTTATTCTTGACCTATGACTTATGACTTTTGATCCAAACCTGTAACCTTGATAAAGTAAAAAAAATATCATGGATCCAAAGGCCCTCAAGAAAATTAGGATTACATAAATCAATCTATATTTCAAGGGGAATATACAATCACAAACCTTTATTTATTTATTAGAGATAAAATAACATTATAATGCACTCAAAAATTGTATTCATCACCTTCCATGAGGAGTTTAAACATACAATCACTTTCAAACTCTCCTCCTTCTCCTTGGAGATCTCTCCTCCTTTTCATATTCTTTCCTCCCCCAAAGTATCTTGCATTCACTCCTCCTATTCCTCATGCAAACAAACTTCCTATCTTCTTGCACTTCTATGTTGGTTTGGGAGGTGGTTACCAAAATAAAAATTCACCACCTTTTTCAAAATGACATGACATTAACATATGAATCATTACATAAGATATTTTGAAGATAAAATTAACTCCCTTCCTAACCTTTTCTTCCCTCATTAGACTCTTAGGACCCCTTTTTGCTTGTTCTTACTATTTGAAAATTCAAATTACAATTTTGGAGGGAAAACCTCTAATTCAAATTATAATCAATCCCATGGCTTCCTAAGACCCTTAGGACCTTTATTAGACCTCTTAGCATTTACTTGAACCTTGAATACTAACAATTTTATAATTTGGCTTGATGCTCCTACATTAGTTATTTAACATAGTAAAATCAATCATGGTACTTAAATCTTCTGCACACCCATGGCATAGAAAATGTTTGATTTTAAGTAGAATATCATGAACCACAAGATTCTCATCTTCAAACACAAAAAGTTTATAGGAAGTTATTCTATACCTACACCCAATGCTTTATCTCCCTCATGTATTCTTGATGCATATATCAAGATTATGGTAAAGGGAAAATTGTGTAGTGAATGACATGAAACCAGTACTTAGGTGCCACACATTATTTCCTCAACACATTTATGGATATGGATTTTAGGGAACTCACATTTCTGAAAGTAAGGCAAATTACTTCAGATTACCTATGGTATCCGAAATTTGCTAATCATAAGTTTACATGCATCATCCCAATTGAGCTGATCATTTTTATGAATTGTCCACCATGTCATTGCAAATCCCTTCAAATTTTAATTCAAGGCAATGACCCATTAACTAATCATAGGTAGATGAGATTATAAATGTATAATGAATTGATTGATATTCCCAGTCACATAGTATGAAGGAAGTTATCTTTCATGTGCAAAGACCATTCTCATAGATCAAAGTTCATGATCACCACAAGCCTAGTTGAGTAAATGTGTATTTGAGTCTCCATTTATAGATGCAGCTATTTCCCAAGGTGATGTGCCTTCTCTATTCAGCTCTATATAATCCTGCATATGATAATTTGCTTGATAGAGAAAATCAACTTCTGAGTGAGTAGGCGATTTAGCAGACATAGACACATAATATTCTATGATAAATTGAGGTACGAATGGTTGAATAACTATTGGATTAGGCTTATATTGTTTAGATGTCTTTAAATATTGAGTGAGGAAAGATTGTAACTGAGGTGTATTATGCTCATACAAGAAATTACACCCGATTGTGCATAAAGCTTTCAAGTCCTCCTCAGAGTTTACGTTCATTTGGGTGGTTTCTTGTGAAACATAAAGATAGTATGTTTCAGTCAAAATTATGTAGGGTTTGTGTGCCTTATGTAAAGGAATGACTACAATATTATCTCCTTGATGCCCTCTAATTTATTTTGCATAGTATTGATCATCATCTGACCATCATATGCCTATTTCTTATCAATCAACATGGGATAATGAGTTGTCATTGTCTTCATATTGATAACTTCAAAGTCACCTTGCAGGCTCAATTCTATGACTTTGATCTCAACATATTCTAACTATCCAATGGGTTCAACTCTTCCATAGTCTGATGAATTCAGAGTTAGTGGGCTATGACTGAGAACTGGCCATCCAATCGCCTCCCATGTAGACCTAGGGATCATGTTAACCATGCTACCAAAATCAAAGACAACATTTGCAATTTCATACCCTATAACTTCAATGTCAATTCACACATATACATCCCATGGATTCTTTGTTTTTCATACCAAACAAGTTTTTCATACAAAGCATACGCTATCTCCCACTTCTACACAGTTACACCTAAAACTAATTGGCTTAAAAACATCTGACAAATCCCAAGGCATTCTTGCAATAATCTTCCAAGAACAATCATCTCCGAGTTCCCATATAGCTATATCCTTCAAAACATATGGGCCATGGCGTATTTTACGTATAGCTGAACCAGTATGCATGATCCTTGACCCACATGCAATCAGCCTGCACCATGACCCTTTCTCATCCTGCACAGACTCAGGCAACTGAACCAAACTCACCTCTAATGGAGTTTCCTCTTTAATGCAGTAAATACCCTTTCTCTGCTCTCTCATGAAGAAAAACACCCCATTTCTTACAACCATGTCTCTGTGAAGATTCATATAAAAATCCAAAGGAAGATCAAACCCATGACTCCATGATTTTGTACAGAAGTCATAGATTTTTATCATCTCTTCTTCCCATACTATAACCTTGTAGCTTTCTCTATCCTTTCCACCCACAATCCATGCCATTTCTATTTCGGGTTTCCTAATTGGAGGAAGTTTCAGGACTGTTCTTGTAACTGGATTGCACACACACAATCTTGTCTCATGAATTGGATTAATATTGTTGGAATTCATGTCCAGTAGTAGTAGTCCTGCTGCTGATCCTCTGTAATACCTAGTTACTGTATTTGGAGGCATAGGAAATTTAAGCCATGTGTGACTAGAAAACGAATAAGCGATATTATAATGGTTAATGGGCTCCTTTGTGCACAAAACAAGGAATGGATTATTGTAGGAATGGCGAGCCCACAGAATAGCAAATCTGGAAGAATTCAGCATATCTTTCATTTCTTTAGAGAGACAGCGGAAACGGTATACACTCTCCATTGGAAGCCAAACAAGCACTGACTCCATAATATGCTTGGGAATCTCAGACAGTGATGAATCTTCATCTTGCTCCCCCATTGCTACAGGCTCTGCTGCATGCTTTTCTATATATCCAATCTTCGTTCGCCCATAAATTCAGACTGTTTTCTGCTGCTATTAATAAAATATCTACTTCCACAAAACTTTTATTTGTCTGTTAGAATTCCTACATGGATTTCTCTGTTAGTCTTCATCATGCCGAAAAAATCTACCCTGAAAATGTGTCTATATATGGTGAGATGGCGAAGATTCGTTGTAGTTATATTTTTTATTTTAATGGTATAATTTATTTAATATTATTTTATTTAAAAAATATTATTTTATTTCCTAAAATATAAAAAATCTAAATTTAAAAATAAATAAAAAGTCACTCTAAAAACAATCCATTTACTTGTTTAACTAGGGCTATGATTTTTTAAATTGATTATTTTATTTTCTATTCTAAGATTTGTTCGAAATATTTTTGTTATTTTAATGGTATAATTTTTTAAATATTGTTTTACTCTGTGAAACAATTAGTTTACTATTTTAACAAAGGGCTATTATATTTATTGATTATTTTATTTTATATTTTTATTATCTTGTAAAAAATTTCGTTGCATATATATATATATAAATAATAAAACATTTTAAATATTTTTTTATTCTATTTTATTTTTAAATATATAACAATTTAAACTAACTAAGAAAAATGTTAAAAGAATCCATCTTGTTAGTTTAATAAGGATTATTTGTGTGGCTAGCTTAATAATATGATTTTATTTATTATTTAATTTTATATTTTATTATTGGAATGCTTCACAATATATTAAATAATCAAAATATAATATAGAAGGTTACATAGTAATGCTGTCGGACAAATCACAACACAAACTTATTGTTGAAGAAAGAAACCAACTCAAAATATTAACAAACCATCAAACAAAACATGGTAAGGGAAACTATAAATAACCAAACAAATTTTTAAGCACAAACTACCATGCTAGTAGGCGGAGGTAGAAGGTCGTCTTTGGAAAGCACCGACCAAGTAAGCAGTTCCACATCCAAGTTTCCAGAGTAGTCCAGCCATCAAAGGGGTCATCATGAATAGTGATTGGCCAACCATCAATGGGCTGTGCAGAACCAACATTATATTTCCCATGTGAATTTCAACCACCCCTTGTGGGAGGGCGAGGCAAAAAGTTGCTCCTAATGGGGGATCAAATTTTGCTTCTATACCTCTTGGGTGGAGGTGGCAGGGACCCATGAGGTAGGCCATCTGGTGGAACTCTGTTCATTGTGCACGAGACACTTTGTTAGCAGAGGTTCCCGATGCATCAAAACATGCTAAGGATGAGGATAGTTGTGAGATACTTCATGTGCATAAAATAGTTTATCATAAAAAGATAGGAATTTGGATGATAGAAACATAAGAAGCATTAATTATTCTGCATTATTGAGGAATTAAGAACAACTGGTATTGTATAAACTAAAATAATGCATTCAAAAGAGTTCAGACTGAAAGCAACCAAGTCATTACACACGAGAAAGCATGCAAGGAACATAACAAGAAATCATACAGGTAACCATAACCATATAATCTCTATTGATCTCTTCTAAAAAGTGGGACCCTCTTCTTCTTACAAACAAAAGTATATATAGATGTTTTAAGGCTATGATTTTTTAAATTGATTATATTATTTTCTATTCTAAGATTTGTTGTAAATATTTTTGTTATTTTAATGGTATAATTTTTTAAATATTATTTTATTGTCTGAAACAATTAGTTTACTAATTTAACAAAGGGCTATGATATTTATCGATTATTTTATTTTATATTTTTATTATCTTATAAATTTTTTTGTTGTATATATATATTTTATATTAATTATAAAATATTTTAATTATAATTATATATATATATATATATATATATATATATATATATATATATATATATATATATATATATAACAATCTAAACTAACTAAGAAAAATGTTAAAAGAATCCATCTTGTTAGTTTAACAAGGATTGTTTGTGTGGCTAGTTTAATAATATGATTTTATTTATTATTTAATTTTATATTTTATTATTGGAATGCTTTACATTATATTAAATAATCAAAATATAATATAGAAGGTAACATCGTAATGTTATTGGATAAATCACGGCCCAAATTTCATGTCAAAGAAAGAAACTGACTCAAAATATTAACAAACCATCAAACAAAACATGGTAAGGGCAACTATAAATAACCAAACAAATTTTTAAGCACAAAACACCATGCTAGGAGGCGGAGGTAGAAGGTCGTCCTTGGAAAGCACCGACCAAGCAGGGGGTTTCATGTCCAAGATTTCTAGAGCTGCCCAACCATCCAAGGGGTCATCATGAATAGTGATTGACCAACCATCAATAGGCTATGCAGGACCAACATTAGATTTCCCATGTTAATTCTAACCAGGGAGGGCGAGGAAAAAAGTGGCCCTGTTGTGGGATCAACTTTTTATTCTACACCTCCTCGGTGGAGGTGGATAAGATCCATAGGGTAGGTCATCTAGTGGAACTCTGCTCATGGTGCATAAGACACTCTGTTAGTAGAGGTTCCCGATGCATCAAAACATGCTAAGGATGAGGATAGTTGTGAGATACTTCATGTGCACATAATAGTTTATCATAAAAAGATAGGAATTTGTATGACAGAAACATAAGAAGCATTACTTATTCTGTGTTATTGAGGAATTAAGAGCAACTAGTATTGTATAAATTGAAATAATGCATTCAAAATAGTTTAAAATGAAAGCAACCAAGTCATTACACTTGAGAAGGCACACAAGGAACATAACAAGAAATCATATAGGTAACCATAACCATATAATCTCTATTGATCTCTTCTAAAAAGTGGAACCTTCTTCTTCTTACAAAAAAAAGTATATATAAATGTTTTCAGTGTATGACTGTTCATCTTCTTTTTGTACTTGGCACCAAAAGTGGAGTCTCTTCATATTCTAGCCTATTACAACTTGTGAAGATAAGACAAAATATACTATACAATGATAAATTGAGTGCACAATGCATGAATAACAGACAAATATTCTATGCATCTTTACAATCCACGTTCTTCTACCAACACTTTCTCAGACTTAAAAGGTTGTCTCATCTCGAGACAACATCATAGGATCTCAGAGAATGCATAAGTTACCAAGAGTTGAAGAAATGGTTAGACCAATAATATTTACAATAATCACTCAAGTTGATGTTTTCAGTTTTCACTTTTTGTGTACTATTTAGCCGTCATTTCAAATTTTCAACTAAGTAGCGTACCAACCTACCACCCTTTATGGGTTTTCAATAGACTGGCATAACCAAGTGGCTTCCCTTTATGAGTTTTCAACCAACCTTGCCCTGCTTGTCTTACTAAGTCACCCCCAATACAAAATGCTATACAAAATTTTTAAAATTTGTACTATACGTAGTACTTGATGGTGGTGGCATGGATGCAGATGAAGGTTGACTAAAAGAATCCTTGGACCAAGACTGTGCAGCATTGCATTGTGTGTGATGATTTGTTGGAGCTTTGAAGGTGTCTTATAAATAGGTGTATTGATAATATGTGGAACTGAGCTTGTGAAAGGAGTCAGATCTATTTTGTATGCATTATAATCCAACATCACTTCTTGTATTAGACACTATAGGGTGTGCAATAGAGCATGGTATTTGGTATTTGATGATCTGCTTGAGGTTTACATCATCAGTTATACTCAAGGCAACCTTGGTGTTATCAACCTTTGTATAAATATCTCCACTCAGCTACTCCATCTTATCTACATGTCTATGAGCTTAGAGATTGGTGAAGGAACTACACAATAGCTAGCTCTGCCAATTCAGAAGGTTGTCATGCACATTTCCTAGCATTTAGTGATTCCTAGAGTGTTCTGTCCTTCCCCTCCATAGTTATAGTGTGACTTATCATGGTTTCTTTAGTGGTAGTGAACTTTGCAAAGTTTTCATTGGAACTAGCTAAGGTGGCATCAAATTGGTACTTCTAATCTAACAAGCTACTACGACCTGTTGAGCTTATAGTGTGGTAACATAGAGCATTTCATGGTACTCTTCTAGTAGAGTGATGGGTGTGGCAACCTCAACTTTGACATCTTGGCCAAATGTTCCCATTGCATGGAGTTTCTACACTACACACCAGTTTTTTGTTAACTCATAGACAAGTGTCTTGAGTCTGCACTTGTAAGACATTACTTGGTCCCTGACTGCGTGAGTGACCAACTCGCAACAAGTATCTTGGATGAGCTTTGCAAATTTAAGTAGTCAAGCTTTTAACTCAATGTTCTGAGCCTTAGATTTATCAACCTCCTGCTCTAGAGAGGCATCATTCTATACAATGCACTCTTGGAATGTTACAACACCTTCTAACTGCTTTTTCAATGGTAACCTAGAAACATCTAACGATGCTTCTTGTTGAAGGGGAATGTTACCATTATTCCCATGGTAGCGAAAGGATTAGGTCATGGCATGGTCACAAGTGAAAGTGAGAAGGTGGTGTACCAAGCACCCACAGTTGGAACGTCCTATAGCCAGAATCCTCCCAAAGGCAAGACTAGTTCATGCACACCTATTATAGTAGTAGGTTTATCTTCTTGATGCTCTGGCTGCTCTAACCAGGATTATTTTTGTTGTTCAGGCACTTGTTGCCACTGTGTCATAGCATCTTCTATAGTCTTCAATTTTTGTGCAACGTCTTCATCTTATTTCTCTTTGCTTCCTTCACTACTTTCCTATCGTGCTATTCTTCTACATCTTTCTTCTTTTCCTAATCTTTCTCCTACTGATTCTATGCATGCTCTTCTTCATTTTATAATTCTACAAGCACAATAGCCTTGTCTTATTCAGCCTTAACTTATGACTATGATGTTAGATCATCTTGTGCCTTGGTTTCATGTTCTTGTTGTTCATGTGTTTGAGCCTATTGTGTACACAGGACTTTATTTTCTTCTTCCTCACAACTTCATTGGCTTGCTATTGTGAAAGAGTGACATCCTCCAAGGCCTTCTTTATCTGTGCCTTTACATTTTGGCATTACTTATCCTCTTCTACCTTGGCCTTGGTAGTGAGTGCATCCTCTTTATTCCTATGCTCTTCATCTATCTTCTTCTAGTGTGCCTCCTACACCTGCTTTGCTACGTCAACAAATTCTTATGCCTTATTGGCTTCCTCAATATCCTATTATCATTTAACTTCTACTACTAGGCCTTTTGCTTGGCCTCAGCTTCCTCAGCTTGATGACATGTTTGCTTAGCTTGTTGTTATTGTAGCTAATCTTTCTAGCACTTCTTTTCTTCTTATCATACTCATCATTTTGTTGTGCAAGCTACTTCCTCCCATGAAGCCTTTTGATTTTCAGCTATGGGCTGATCTGGTATTATCTCTTCGATAGCAGGGTATTTTTTGGCAGATGGTGAATTACTCAATTAGACCATATAACTAGAGATAAATGCTTTCTTTCACCTCAAAGAAACCAACCTGCATTTGGGTGGTAGTTAAGTCAAGGAAGGATAAGGTTGCACTTCATGTGTCATGGTTGCCTTGTCAAATATGGTTTTTTTAGGGTAGGAGAAACCCTAGCCTCTCATTAGGTTTTGGGTTTGTGCACTAAAGACTTTTGTGGGATTTTGAGTAGTGGTGAAAAGACATCAATGACTATAAAAGTGGTCAAAGCTTATTTGAAGAGTTCGGCCATTATTTGCATTTGTTCAAAGTCTTCATGCATATTGTCGATAATAATGGATCTGGGGCATGGTAATAATTTCACCCAAAGATTTGGTGGGACCCTCTTACGCACTTGAACTATGTGTATTACCTTCCAAAATAAGAACTCCTTCTCATCCTCCTTCTCATAAAAGCCACCTACCATATCTGTAATCATCACCTGGTAGACTTCCTTCTCATTCATTCCCGTCTGAGGTAGGTTGTAGGAGCTTATAATCTAGGGCACCTTAAGGTCATCTAGATAGGTTTATACTCCTCATCTTGAGCTTTAGTGAAGGTGATGGTGGTTATTTTATAGAGAGCTTATGATTTCCTTTTTATTGCTATAAGGTTATGGCTTTAGGTTATTGTTACACTAAAGGAACCATGACACCAGGTGGTATGTCTTGGAGAGGCATCACATGCCTAGCTACATATGCTTTTTGCTTAGTGACCTTGACTTGTAGCATAGCTATGGTAACAAAAAATGGTAGGCATCTAAATGGTGACCTAGGCAACTCATGTATGTGAATGAAGATGCCTTTTAGAAGCAAAGTGATAACAACATGTCCCAGATACTACATGACATCTTGTGGCACGCATGATGTTTAGCAATCAAATCCAAACATTCCCCCCACTTGTCTTGAATTTGCCCTCATGAGCTAGGGTTCCATGTTTAGATGTCCAAATCAAGTTGCTAAATTACTATACTAGGCGTCTTGGTACACCTCTCCTTCAGGGGACTTTCATTGTGTGAAACACAGTAAAAAGATCAAGAACTGGTATTGGAAGGTCTGCTTGGAAGTCATGCGATACTTTTTGATATTTGTAACTCTTGTACAAAATATTCTAGCCAATTGAATTGCTCATTATGGTGAATCATGCAATTTGCTTTGTCAACCACTCCTTTGGGAATTTATTTTGTAGACTTGGTAATTTGCCAAAATCTACATGTGATGCACTAAACTAAGATTTACACTAATTCATCTTGGATTTATTCAATTGGGATTCCTCTGGACCCATTGACATATAAGTTTCTAAATTCTTAAAGGATAGGATTTCTTATTTTATAGGGAGCAAGGTAATCGCCCCACACAGACATGTTTAAAGCTTGGGATGTTGCTTTAGTGTTGATGATAATAGTGGTGTTGGGTCCAATATAAATGTTGCCCTCATTATAGCGTCCAAGTAGGATTTGCACAATCTCCCTCAAATTGTTGAAGGTAGGTATCCAAAGAAATTGCTTGATGTTAGTGTGTTGGAAATGGTGTGGGGATGCAAGAGCAAGTGGTTGCACAACATCTACTAAATTTGGTTGCAAGAGTTTCTATTCTACCACTAGAAGATAGTCAAATGACTCTAGATAAGTATATTTCATCTACCAAAGTGTAAGATTGATACCTATTACTTCCTTATGAGCATCTATCAAGCTTCTGATGAGCTATGAACGATCCATGGTATCAAAATAATGGAAATGAGAAACTTTTTTCTTTTGCATAGTATAAATTGGCTCAAATCTATAACTTTGGCTCCTAAAATAGTTAAAATAATGAAATTCAGACTTAGTTTGAAACCTTATGCCTTTATATATTTTATTCTTGTTGGTTTCTGCATAAATGTCGTGCTAAGCTATCCCTTCGATATTAATGTGAATGTTAATGTGGTAAATCTTATCCGATCTAGAAATAAAGATAGTCATTAGCGCATGCATCGAGATATGCCATTATATTCTTTATTGTCCATACTAGAGTATGGACTAATGATGTTGACTGACCATTGATTAGGTGAAGATTAGATCAATCAAACCTTAGCTCTAACATTAACTACTTGGGGATGACTATTATATCACCGAGATTTTGGTTGATGTGACTTTACCATATATTTCTCAGACTTAATTGCTTTCTTTTACTTCTATTGACATCAACAATGGTGCATCTAAATTATTTTGCACATTGGTGTTGCACACAATTATGCTTATTATGGTTCCTAAATCTAGTGAAGAGATCATCTATAAACACACACACATAAAAATAAATGCATAAGAAAACATACAAAAATGGGAAATCCTAATCTAATTGGTGTTACTTAGCAACCACTCATCTAGTAGAAAGAGATCAATTAAGACTATTAGTGGTAGGGCTTAAGCCTAAAACCATTCACCTGCCCTTGCAAAATGATTCTCTCAAAACAATGATTTTTTGCTATGATATTTCATGTATAACGTAAGGCCCTTTCTTCCTGATCTGTAATTTACCCAAAAATGCTTGAAAGTGACTATCATATAACAAAACTAGCTGATTTTTGTGAAATTCCTTATGTCATAGGTTCCTGTCATGCCATGATTTCTAACTCTACTTATGAAGTTCTTGTGTCCAAAATGATTTTCATTGATACTCATCCATCTCATTTAAGTAGAGAAGCCTATTTATGAGAGACTCATGATCCTCTAGACTCATAACCATTTCAATGTATAGATTGGCTTCCAAGTATTCCATAGGCATTATTTTTTCAAGCCCATAGACCAATTGAAATGGCATAAAACTTGTAGCCTTCTTATAGTTTATTCTATAGGCCTAAAGAATCATAGGAATGTGATCTTCCCTATCATCCTCTTGACATCATAGATCTTCATAAACATCTTTCCCAATACTTTATTAGAAGCCTCATCTTGGTTGTTATCTTGTGGATGACACACATTACCTTTATGATGGAAAATCATGAATTCTTCAATAAGAGCTTTGATAGTATTGTTCATGAAGTGTGTCCCTCGATCATTGATGAGTTTAATGGGGCATCTAAACTATGTGATAATATTCTCATAAAGGAACTTTGTTGCATCCTTTGTCCCACAGCTAGGTGTCATAACAACTTCAACCCATTTGATAAAGTAATCTATCCCAGTGATAATATACCGAGCTTTGCTACATTTACTTGAGGGATTGATAGGTCTTAAAAAATTGATGCCCCACTATTTAAAAAGTTATTCATTTAAAAAAGGATGAAAGGGAATTTCATCCTTTTGGTGTGTCTTACCCATTCATTTACACATGTCACAATGTTGTGCTACTCTATGTACATCCTGAAAAAGGTTCGACAACCATAATCCACTCAATAATAGTTTTTACACAGTAGTTTTTTTGGAAAAATAACCCCCTGCTATTCATTTACATGCTTCCTATAAGAGTTGTGGGTGTTCATATTCCAAAACTACCCTACGCAATACTTTGTCCTTTCTTAAATTATATAAGAGTCCATTTAGAATATTATATGTCAAAGCTCTAGTGACAAGTTGCTTCTTGTCTCTTTCTTGTTAGTGCACAAGGAATACTCCTTGTCCTAGGAAATTAACAATGTCTTGAAAATTCTCAGGTATTGTACAAACTCAAAATAAATGGGCATTAGGATAATCTTACTATAGTTATTATGGATCTTTCCCATTTGTGATGCGACTGAGATGATCCAACCCAACATTTTCTCTGCCTAGCTTAAAGTTGATGCAAAATTTAAATTCTTGAAAGAACATCAACCATATTAAAATTCATCCATTGAGTTTAGGATTATTGACGAGGTAGCACAGAACTTGATGATCCATGAAAACTTCAAATGGTGTCTCAAGAAGATAATGTATAAAGTTTTGTAGTGTGAACACTATATCCAATGCTTATTTTTTAGTTGTCATGTAATTCTTTTCTATGCTAGATAAATTTTAGCTTACAAAATGTATGGGGTGGTTTATTCCACCATTTATTGGTTACACAAGAACAATATTGACTACAATACTAGAAGCATCAACGTGAACATAAAAGGGCTTACTCCAATATAGAAAGCCTATAATATACACAATGACCAATCTATGTTTTAGTTATATGAATGTTTGTTGACACTTGAAAGTCCAGACAAACTTCATACCTTTGAATGGGGATGAAAGGATGCTTATCCATTGATGAAATTTTGATAGTAACATGTATGACCAAGAAAGGATCACACTTTTATTGATCTAGTTGGTGGGGGCATACTAATAATGAGTACAATTTTGGAATGGTGCACCACAATCCCTTAAATACACACCACATGACCTAGTCAGACACCAAAAGGTGTAAAAAATAAATACTTTTTCAAATTTAGGGCAATGCACAAAGCTCGACAGTGTTCTAACATGAGGCATAACTTGGACATGTGATATTTAAATAAAGATAAGAGTGCCCAATCATTTAGATATACTTCTAGGAAGTCATGAATGAAATTCTTAAAGGGATTCACTACTATTCTATAAAAAACTTTAGGTGCATTCTTGAGGCCAAAAGGCATTACCTTGTATGCAAAGGATCCTAATTCTATGACAAAAGTTATTTTAGCTCTGTCTTCTTTTATGATGGGTATTTGATGATATCTATTGAACCCATTTGTGAATGAGTAAACTTCATGACCTACAATAGATTCTAAAACTTTAACTATGAAGGGAATAAAAAATGGATCATTCACACATGCATCATTCAAAATTTGATAGTCATCACATACTCTGATCTCCCTTGTTTTCTTTGATTTCACTACCATGGTATTAATTATACCTACCTCTTGAATTCTATCCAGTTTAGCATTCACTTTCAACTTCATGTTTGGATTCAACTTATACGACTTTTTATTGATGGGTCATGTGCACTCCTTGAGTTTGATATGTATTTCACTTAGTGTTGACGTAGTGGATTGCACTCAGGGCAGGAAGCCGAGCTCCTGCCTTCCACACGCAACAATGCAAACTCCCCTCTCGCCTGTGGGTCTGGCGAAGCTGGAGGGGAGAGTCTCTAGATAAGGGCTAGCTCCCTCTGATGTATCTTTTAGGCCCTAGTTTCTCCTACTGCTAATAAATAAAATTAAAAAGGGGGGGATGAAAAGGGAGAGAGAGATGCTGAAAACAAAACCTAAGCCTAAAAATGAAAAGGTGATACACCAAAAAAATTTGATCCACTCAGGCCCAAACATACACTTTTCACCAGGAAGAAACGCCCATACACTTCATTTGACATGGGAAAATCTTTTGTTTTAGTGAGTCAAGGTTCCATAGAGATACATGGAGGAAGGAACTACCAAAGGTGCTCTGAAACACACTTAGGAAACCTATTCACATGCGCCTATATTCCTACTGTAGACACTTTTGGGAGACCTGCAGAAAAGAGACTTCAAAATGCACTAGACATGCTGTAATCAATTTGTGAAATCATGAAAGACAATGACTTAACACAAAATAAGAACACAGACATATAAATTAAAGTGCAAGTCCAGATAGAGGTAAAAATGCTAAGTCCTGATTTAAGGTAAATTCTAGCAGCTCTGCCTTACAAGCCTGAGAGATTTTTGGGCAGAGTTTTGCCTTAAGGTTGAGAGAATCCCTCCTTTATCAAATGACAATTTTTATAATCTATAGAAAGAGGAAGAGAACTTGGCCATTTCTAGGAAAGACTTTGGCTCTCTTTTTTCAAGCTGGCCCATGTGCGCTCTGAGCCTTGGGAAGAGGGAGCTGTTTGATTGTCGGTTCCTGCTTTGACTTTGGCATCTCAACATTAATATGAAAGCATGAGTCACACCTATTTTTTATGAACAGACTACTCCATTTAAGGCATTTATGTGGCTTATCTGATTATGAATGCAAACTAGAGAAAACAAGCTATGACGCTCACTATTTGCCCCATTTGGTGACCACCTGGCAAGCGTTGTTCCAACTGCATGAATAAATCCCTGAGTTGATATCTCCTCTCACCACTTAGATGCTTTGTCTATGTATTGCCTTGTCTCATCCTCTACTTTTATCTCTTTTTGCTCCTTCAACCCTTGGGGATGATCTTCTGGAATGTTGTTGCATTCCTTGGGCTCTTTTCATGGTTGGCGCTCAGGCAATTTAAAAGCAAACGACTATTTCACTATCTCAAAATTAACATCTATGCACCCGTCATCGCTTTAAAAAAATGGCTAATTTGTCTCCTTGAAAATTATGGCTTCCAGGACGTCACCATCCTTGGCAAATTCCTTCGAGCCTTTTCTGTGGGCTTTTTCCCTGGGTCCTTTTCATTTGCTTTTGGGTTTCTTGTTTACAGCTTTTCCAAATTCCTTCAGACTTTTTTTTGAAGGAATTCCTTCAGACAAAAAGTTTGAAGGATTTCTTCCTTGCCTCTGCCAACTACCTTAGAATTTTTTTTGAAATAAATCATCCTTTGTGACTTTCTCTTTGAAGTGTTCTCTGCCCTTCGCAAGGGCTCTTGAACCTAAAACTTCCCTCTACAAGGGAACTCATCCTTCACTGTTTGGGATGCTCCTTTGAACTACCTGATTGAACTAAGCTATTGAACCAACCAATTGAACCAAAAATGGTTCAACAGTTCAACACTGCGTGCCACTCCTTTGTTGAACCAAGCCTTTGAACCTGATGCTTAAACCAAGTGTTTGAACCGTTCCTTTAAACCAACTGCTTGAACCCAAAATGGTTCAACGGTTCAACATTGCATGCCATTCTCTTATTGAACCAAGCCTTTGAACCAAGCGATGAACTTTGTCGATTGAACCAAGGCATTGAACAGAAGCGATGAACCATTTGATTGAACCTGTCAATGAACTTAGCTTTGAACCAAAGCGATGAAATTTGGTGTTGAACCTTAGCTATTGAACCAAATCATTGAACCAAAGTGATGAACCAAGGTGTTGAACTGGTTCAATGGTTCAACGGTTCAAAGCTATTAACTCTTTTGAAAGATCATGTCATTGAAATGCCTTAGCTCTCTTTCCTTATGAATCTCTTCAGATAAGAGTCTGAAGAAGCTTTGTAAAACTTTGCACTCATTGACTGGTTCTTCATCTGCCAAAAGACTACACCTGTAGAGTTTGTAGAAATCTTGTAGAGTCCATAGAAATTGTAAGATTCGTGTAAAATAAAAAGTACTAGCTCAGAACAACATAAAAAGAAGGGGGACTAATTTTTTGGCCTATTGGGCAAAAAATGGTCAACAAATTAGTGACTCCTAGGGGAAGCATGCCTGCTATGCTTAGAGACCAGTTGCCTTCTAGTCCATTGGGCACGGAGTCAGATGAAACTTTGAAGAAAGTTAGCAACAACCCCAAAGATCTGAGAATCAAACATGAAGCTTTTTACCCCAGACACAAGGGAAAAGCACACACAAGACTAAAAACACTACTTGTGCAAACTGCACTTAGGGAAAGTAGGAAAGACAACTAAAAGTAAACTACTATGTATAACTAACCAGGTGTATTTGCTTCCCTCTTGGGTCAAAGGGAAAACTTCTTAAGTCCCCTCCTTGGCAAGGAAACTTATGGTGCCAGACAAGTGGCTGAATGAAAAGGAGATTTGGTGACTTGCTCCTCTTGCCTGTCACTTGGATTGGCTTGTATCCAAGTGGATCAGATTCAAACATGCTTCTAACATGCATGTATTCCTTTTGTTCTTGGAAGCTTGTTGAATGCTGCTCCTTCATGCTAGTGTATTTCACCAAGAAATCAATGGCTATTGGCTCATCACCATATGCCCCTTGATCTGCACAGTCCCTCTTCAATGCATCATGGTTTGACTCGTCCCCTTCTGCTTTGTTGAAGATCCTATCAAACTCATCCTCTACTTCCTCTTGGCATTCTTGAAGAAGGGTGACTATTGTGATGTCTGAAATAGAATCACAAATTGATTTCTCATCCCACAAAACATCACCTCTTTATTCAAAGCTTCCTTCTTTAAGGCTTTCCTCAAGGTAGATAAACCTCTCTTTTTCCTCCTCAAAGATTAGGATCTCTAGATGTTCAAATATATTATCCTGATCCTCCTCCAACTCAGGCTCCTCGGCGTAGTTGTCCTCCTCATCGAAGCAACAAGGAAGTTCATCAAACAAAGGGAGAGAGAGCTCACCATGCTTATGTTCCTCCTCGTATTGCTAGAAAATCTGCATGTATGTGTGACCTGAGTTTTCTCCATTGTTGATGATGCCTTCACAAGGAACATCAATGATGATTTCTTCTTCATTTTCACTCATGATAGCCTCTTTGGAAACTACAAATTAGGTCTTCTACTCCTCACTCACCTCCTATAGAATAGGTTCCTCCTTGAGAAAGGGTGAAGTGGAAAAGCCATGTGGAAGAGGAGGCAGTCCTTGAGCCAGAATCAAATGATTCTCCTCATTCCACTTGGTCAACACTTCATCTATATCAAGTGTGGCCCGATAGCTCTCTTGGAAGTGTGTAGATGGGGTGTGTTCAGACATAGAATGTGCCATTGGGTTTGAACTGTCCATCACACGTTGGCTGAGGAATCTCTCTTTAGATTTTGACTCTATAATTCTTCTAGCCATATCCTCTTAGAAGAGCCTTTCCTGGAGGTCACTAACATCATCATAAGCAAGATCAACCTCACATTCTTCAAGGTATTGAGCAAAAACTTTCTTCTCCTCCTTCCTACCCCATGATTCTACTATTTTCTTCCAGTTCAAGATCTCAGAATTGGAATTTTGCTCCTGTGAATCGGCAGTAACTTTATTTTCTCTAAGGTCCTGGGGCTCCTCCACAAGTTCTGAAAGTTCCATTTCTCTTTCACGAAGTAGACTCATCCTAGCCTCTAAATCCTCAATTTGCTTGGCTAGATTATCCTAAAAGAGTCTTTCTTGGAGATCACCAGCATCATCATGATGAGTAGGAGTAGTTTCGAGAGAGATGTGCTAGTTCATAATGTTCCCCCCAAAGGAAGATTCACAATCTAAGGGATTTAGAAATTTCATCTCTTTGGGAGGTTGTTCTAGTTCCCTTTGATGCTTGAAGGCTAGGTGCATGGGGTCAAGAGCAGGGTTGATTGATGCATCAGATGAGCTGGAATGAGCAAGTGCCATCTGATAGAAAGGATTTGGTGCATAAGAGGGGGCTTTCTTTAGAATAAGAGGGGGCACACAAGGTTGGCTACCTTGCATGAATGGATTCCTCCATTTTTCTACCTCTCTTCCATGGATTGCAAGGCCTGAGCTTGCCTGAACAAACACTCCTCTTTAGACATCAGCTCTTGTTAATATATATACTACTCATCTAGTCTGTCTATCTCCATTACCTGCTTCTCGAACTCCAGTGCCACTTTCCTTATCATTAAAGGGCAACTAGGAGAGGTGCTTGAGGTGATTACATGAAAATTCTGAGTCTGATCGAAGTCATATGAAGGAATACAAGGTTCATGATTTTTTGCAAAGGAATTATACATACAAAAATGTGATTTCTAATGGCACCAGGCTACTTAACCAGCTGATTCAACTCAGAGTCACCATTGGTGTTAATGCAAAAGCCTCCAAAGGCTGGTTGGTTGAAGAACAAACCAAAAATTCTTCAACTATTTGGACACAACTTGTCTTATTTGGTCCCACCGAGCATGCCAAAAACTATTGATGAAGTGGATTGCACTCGGGGTAGGAGGCCGAGCTCCTGCCTTCCACATGCAACAATGGAAACTCCCCTCTCACCTGTGGGACCAGTGAAGCTAGAGGGGAGAGTCTCTAGATAAGGGCTAGCTCCCTCTAATGTATCTTTTAGGCCTTGGTTTCTCCTACTGCTAACAAATA
This sequence comes from Torreya grandis, assembly GCA_037957365.1. Classification (NCBI taxonomy): domain Eukaryota; kingdom Viridiplantae; phylum Streptophyta; class Pinopsida; order Cupressales; family Taxaceae; genus Torreya; species Torreya grandis. The sequence continues at coordinate 175,880 of JARHVA010005941.1, read as the reverse complement.
CAATGAAAAAAGGGGGGGATGAAAAGGGAGAGAGAGATGCTGAAAATAGAACCTAAGCCTAAAAATGAAAAGGTGATACACTAGAAAAGTTTGATCCACTCAGGCTTGAACATACACTTTTCACTAGGAAGAAACACCCATACACTTCATTTGACATGGGAAACTCTTCTGTTTCAGTGAGTTAGGGGTCTGTAGAGATATATGGAGGAAGGAACTACCAAAGGTACTTTGTGACACACTTAGGAAACCTATTCACATGCACCTATATTCCTGCTATAGACACTTCTGGCAGACATGCAGAAAAGAGACTTCACAATGCACTAGATATGCTGTAATCGATCTATGAAAAGCATGAAAGATAATGACTTAACACAAAAGAAGAACAAAGACATATACTTTAAATTGCAAGTCTAGATAGAGGTAAAAATGCTAAGTCCTGATTCAAGGTAAAATTTGGCAGCTCTGCCTTACAAGCCCTAGAGATTTTTGGGCAAAGTTTTGCCTTAAGGCTTAGAGAATCCCTCCTTTCTCAAATGATAATTTTTACAATATATAGAAAGAAGAAGAGAACTTGGCCATTTTCGGGAAAGACTTTGGCGCTCTTTTTGCAAGCTGGCCCATGTGTGCTCTGAGCCTTGGGAAGAGGGAGCTGTTGGATTGTCAATTCCTACTTTGACTTTGGCATCTCAACATTAATATGAAAGCACGAGTCATGCCTCTTTTTTGTAAATAGACTTCTCCCTTTAAGGCATTTACGCAACTTGTCTGCTTATGAATGCAAACTAGAGAAAACAAGCTGTGCCACTTATTGTTTGCACCATTTAGTGAACACCTGGCAAGCGTTGTTCCAAATGTAAGAATAAATCCTTGAGTTGATACCTCCTCTCACCACTTGGATGCTTTGTCCACTTCTTGCCTTGTCTCATCCTATACGTTTGTCTCTTTCTACTCCTTCAGCCCTAAGGGACGATCTTCAGGCACGTCACTACGTTCCTTAGGCTCTTTTCATGGTTGGCACTCAGGCAATTTAAAAGCAAATGGCTATTTCACTATCTTAAAATTGATGTTCGTGCACCCATCATTGCTTAACAAATAATGGCTAATCTGTCCCCTTGAAAATGATAGCTTTTGGGATGTCACCGTCCTTGGCAAATTCCTTCGGGCCTTTTTTGTGGGCTTTTTCCCTGGGTCCTTTTCTTTTGCTTTTGGGTTTCTTGTTTACAACTTTTCTGAATTCCTTCAGACTTTTTGTCTGAAGGAGTTCCTTTAGACAAAAAGTCTGAAGGATTTCTTCCTTGCTTTGCTGACTGCCTTAGAAAAATTTCTTAAAGAAATCATCCTTTGTGGCTTTCTCTTTGAAGTGTTCTTTGCCCTCTGCAAGGGCTCTTGAACCTGGAACTACCCTCCACAAGGGCACTTATCCTTCACTTTTTGGGATGCTCCTTTGAACCACTCGATTGAACTAAGACGTTGAACCGACCGATTGAACCAAAAATGGTTCAATGGTTCAACGGTTCAATAGTTCAACATTGCACGCCACTCCTTTGTTGAACCAAGCCTTTGAACTTGCCACTTGAACCAAGTTTTTGAATTGTTCCTTTAAACTAACCACTTGAACCAATTACTTGAACCCAAAATGGTTCAATGGTTTAACACTGCGCACCATTCTCTTATTGAACCAAGCCTTTGAACCAAGTGATGAACTTTGCCAATTGAACCAAGGCATTGAATTGAAGCGATGAACCATTTGATTGAACCTATCGATGAACTTAGCTTTGAACCAAAGTGATGAACTTTGGCGTTGAACCTCAGTCATTGAACTAAATCATTAAACCAAAGTGATGAACCAAGGCATTGAACCGGTTCAATGGTTCAACAGTTCAAAGTTGTTAACTCTTTTGAAATATCATGTCATTGAACCACCTTAGCTCTATTTCCTTATGAATCTCTTTAGACAAGAGTCCAAAGAAGCTTTGTAAAACTTTGCACTCTTTGACTAGTTCTTCATCTGCTGAAAGACTACACCTGCAGAGTCCGTAGAAATCCTGTAGAGTCTGTAGAAATTGCAAGATTCGTGCAAAATCAACTTATAACAACATAAAAATAAGGGGGACCAATTTTTTGGCCTGTTGGGAAAAAAATGGTCAACACTTAGGTAAGGATATACTGCTCTAACTTTTGAATTTTTTTCTAGGAAACACATGTTGATAATCCCATAGTAGTCTCATAGCTTCTGAAACTTCAGGCTCAGTCTAATATTCATCTATATGTGCTAATTTAGGAATCTTCTCACTTTAGATATTTTACACATGCTTTTTAATAGCTTGTTGATAAATCTTGTGCTTTCCCTCAACAACAATTTCTTTTAGCATTCTTTGCCCTTCCTACTCTAGAATCTATATGTTGTGCAACTTTTCTTCTTTATTGGGTTCCAGGACTATATCCTTTAATGGTTCTACTATCTGTTTAGGTTCAAACACGTTAGTCAAATTGATATCACTATTAGTATTTGAATCTTCAATTTCCTCCTCTTTATTCTGTATTTAGTGGCACGGTTGCATAAGATATTATTCTTCTATATTAGTAGATTTATATATTTGAATTGGTGTATTCAAATCATAGGCTAAATTATTTATGTATAGGTAAGGGGATAATTCTTCAATAACATCATTATTTGATTCCAAACTTTGCTGATCATGACCACTTGCTATGGCTTGTCTTGAATCTACTTTGCACAATCAAGTTTTCCTCTCTCTAGTCACTATGATTGTTGGTCTCCTTGACTGGTTCCTATTTCTTGGGATATTAAAAAAAATTCTTGATGAAATTTTCCTCCATAATGACAATCACATTCATTGTCCATCTCATTAGATTCATTCCCTTATCAAACTTGTTCTTCTTTTTGTAGCTAGCATTAGGCAACCAATGTTTAAGTCTCAAGAGCTAATTTTGGACATAAGATTCAAGGAGTCAATTTAAATATTTAATGGTATTATAAGATATCAATACAATTTATCCATTCCATTACAAGTCCTCATACTGACTTCACCCTTCAATTCCATATACAAAACTCACAATGTCTTGACAAGGCTTGTAGCCTTTTTTTAGCCTTTTCTCTTGGATTACCAAATATAAGCACTCCTTTCAATAATTAATCAAATTTATAGACCACATATATCCCCTTTTACATGTGAGAAAATTTTCATAATCTGACTCTTATTTTAGCTATCACTTCCTTTAGAAATATCCTCTCTTTTAGGCATAATCAGCCCTCATTTCAAACCCTATGTTGTCAAATCCATACCTATCCTTAAAATATCAGACCCAAACCATTTTATTCTCTCTCCATATGATAGGATAATTCAAATCACAAAATTTAAATATTTTTAAATGGTTAGACCTCTCTCAAATGCTAAAACCCTAGTTGTAGGGTTTCTCTTTTCTTGCATAGGCCAATTGCACAAAGAATTCCATAACTTGAGTTTTCCAAAGATTTAAAGGAAAAAATAACCTTCCTCAAGTCTATTTTTATCCCACACAGATTTTCCAATAGGTTTTAAGCCTTTTTCAATGCAATAAAAGCTTAGAGACACTAGAGGGGAATGTGCATACTTTCTATTGACTGTGTGGGATTTCATTGATTGTTTCACTTCAAATACCATTAAATATTCACCAAGGGTTATTTTTAAAGGTTACTACACCTTATTATATCCTCAAAATTAATTCACATAATATCCATTCACTTATATTGATTAGAAATCCTTCTCTTTCCTTTTTGACTGTATAAATAAAACCATCATTTGTGCAAATACGGTGCCCTGTAGGCCTGATACCAGTAGGAATATTTGTTATAGATTTTTAAAAGTATCATAATGGTTCTAAGGATTTAAAATATTCTTTAAAAATGGATCCTTCTTCCCAAACATACATCCAACAACACCCTTGATAAGGTTAAGGAATAAGTACCAACTTACCTTACAAATTAACTGTGCATGCAAAACAAGGTACTCACTATGTCAATACAACTCATACTTATTTATAACCTATCTATTAGGTTTAGTTAATTATTTGGATTTAAAAAAAAAAACAATACAATAAATTAATTTACTTGAAAACCACTATCTCAATAGGTTGATAATATTTGTCTTCAAACCAAACATTCACTCTCAACTTTTGACTATGATAACAGTCTATAGGGGTTTTCATAGTTTAATGGTTTTTATATTGAGTCTCCTTACTTACCTAGGTAATATTAACCCTCTAAATATTTTTAACATCTCAATATAGATAATGATAAATACAATGACAATACTTACCTCACCAACTTAGAGGAACAAACCATTGTTCTTGTTCTTGACTTGTGACTTATGACTTTTGATCCAAACCTGCAACCTTGACAAAGTAACAAACTCATATATCCAAAGGCCATCAAGACTATGACGATTACAAAAATCAATCTATATTTCAATGCGAATATACAATCACAAAATTTTACTTATTCATTGGAGATAAAACAACATTATAATGCACTCAAAACCTGTATTCATCACCTTCCATGAGGAGTTTAAACATACACTCACTTTTAGATTCTCCTCCTTCTCCTTGGATATATCTCCTCCTTCTCCTATTATATCCTCCCCAGAACTATTTTTCATTAACTCCTATTCCTCATGAAAAAAAACTTCCTATCTTCTTGTACTCCTACATTAGTTTTGGAGGTGGTTACCAAAATAAGAATTCACCACCTTTTTAAAAATGACATGACATTAATATATGAATCACTACATAAATCATTTTGAATACCAATTAGATCTCTTCCTAAAAATTTATTCCATCATTAGACTCTTAGGATGCCCTTTTTCTTGTTCTTACTATTTGAAAATTCAAATTATAATTTTGGAGGGAAAACCTCTAATTCAAATTCTAAGCCATCTCATGGCTTCCTAAGACCCGTAAAACCTTTGTTAGACCTCTTAGCATTTATTTGAACCTTGAATACTAACAATTTTCTAACTTGGCTTGATGTTCCTACATCATACTCCCTAGGAAGGAGAAAAATCAAATGCCACCTTCTTCTTTTTTTCCAATTATGCTTCACTTGTCTTTCTTTTCTATCTTCTTCATGGCTTTTCTCAAGTCCATCTTGTCCAGTTTTGTTCTTCTTGGTCTTCTTAATTTTATTCCTTACTTTCTTCTTCCATTTTTTTCTTCTCAACTCTTTCTTTTTTGCCATTATCTATGTTTCCACTTCTTATTCTATCAATTCATGAGTCTCATACTCTTCTTCATCCTCTTTCTCTATTGCACCTACATATACAACATCATTCACATGCATTTCATGTATGTCATGAGGCCAAATTAACTCTTTAAACATATATAGAGCTTTTAGCCTTTTTTTTTTCTTCATCCCAACTATATTTTGCTTCATATCAACTTGTTTATCTTCCTTCATTAGCTTGTCTCTTAGATGTGCATCTCAAAAACTCGTTCCATCTTCTCCCTCATGCTTTTGTCCTCCCATTTCAACTGCTATATCATCATATAAACATGTATTTTGATTACCTTGCCTTCATGTCATTTATTTATACTTTCCATGCTTGTTCATGAGTGCTTGTGACTCATCTTCTTCCTTTTTAATTTGCTTGTGATGTTCAACCTCTTCTTATTGTTCCATACATGTAATATTCATCTCATTAATTCTAATCATTACTTGTTCAAGAGTCTTGTTCACTACTTCATAGATGCCATCCTCTAAACCATCCAATCCTTCTTCAATTGATCCTTCTTTGAGATCATTCGTGAGATTCTATTGCTGATGTACACTTGTATATAGTCCTTTAAATAGACTAAAGTATGATTCCAACATTTCCAATTCTTCTTACAAATTAAGTGCATCTATTTCTTCAACATCCTCATCAAACCTTGGTTCACATTGCTCTTCACTTTATTAGTCAACTTATTTTTTATCTTCTCCTTGGACTCCCTCATTTGTGAGAGTCATATCAACCTCCTCATGCTGCATACCTTTATTTTCAAGCACTCTTTGAGATGATTCATCCTTATATTGCTTTACTACATACTCATTCATCAAGGCAATGGTTTCCATATACAAGAGATCTTCATCATTGGAATCAAATTCACATATATCATCATATACAACATTTTAAAAGAAACTTTGAGAATACTCATCTTCTATTCATTCATTTTCTTACTTACATGTATGTATCGTCATCTCATTGGCTTTGTTTGCATGCACAATCTTTCTTATTTGCTTTGTGGGCTTACCATCTTATTCAATCATCATGCTTACTTGGAATCCAATTAAAATATGATCTTCTTGTGCTCTCTTTATTATATTTACCACCAATTTATTTCCTTTTACCTTCTTGGGATTTCACTTGTTTCTCTTTTCACTTCCTTCATGCTTCATGCATTAATCATCTATCATGCCAACTTGGTGTTCCTTGCCTCTTATCTTTTGTTTCCACACTTGTTCTTGATTTCCACCTGTACTTTTGCATTTTTTTTACCTCTTGTTTGAGGTCCACCTCTTACTTATCAATACCTAATTATTTAATCCACTTAGGCCATACATATCCATGCCCTTGTTCTCTTCTTAAGGGCTGTAATTTGTCCTTATTTTTCTCAACCTGCATATCATCCTTTTCTTCTTCATAGGTGAAATTAAAATCAAATTTTAAACACTAATTTACCTCCAAAGGTGTTTCCTTCAAGCTTATGTATTTATTCATGTCTTCATGGGTGAACTTAATGTATTATTTTGATGCTTCTTCTCTTGTTTCATGTGATATAATTGGAAATTCATCATAATATTCTTCATTATCTTCATCTTCAACATGTGGTAGGCCATTAATCTTCATCACTTTGTCTTCTTCAAGAGACTTTATTTCTTTTTCATCCTTTTTCCACTTGATCGGAAATGTATTTGGCCCATCTTTCATAAAATTTGAGGCCTCATACTTTGCCTTCACCACACTTGTATTCATACCTGCATACACAAACTTGAAATCAATTTTAGCATATAAAATGAGAGTCCATATAGTCTCTTTGAATATCTTCGGCATAGACATTGTCCATCTTCTCTTCTTATTTTCACCCTCATGTATTCTTATTGAAAATTACATATTGTTATTTTTCTCTTCAATGAGAACCCTTTTATAAATCTCTCTATCTTTTTTATCACTTGGAAACATCTCTCTTCTCATGCCTCTTTGGGTTGCCTTCTCTCTCTTATTCTCATTTTTCTTCAAGACACTCATCTTGTGCCTTCCATCTTTCACAAGTGGCTATAATGGCCACTTTACCTTTCTTATCACATTATAGCTAGTCCATTGGATTTATTTTTCTCTCATGAGATTCATCATTAGATCTATCCTCTCTATACCTTTCCTTAATTCTCTTCTTATGTCTTCTACTTCAATTTCTATATCAATCTTCTCTTTTCTTCTTTACTTTCTAGGCATATCTAGAGCTTCCTCTTAGAAATTTTATCAACCTTTCCTCTTATACCTATATTGGGCCTTTCCTTTTTTTTTGAATCATTTACTTAGGACCTCTCCTTATCCTTTTTTACTTCATTTTGGAGTCTTCTATCTTCTGTCTTCTCTCTTTTGGAGCTCCAATGCTCTCTTTTCTCTCTATCCTTTCTACTCTTCTTTTTACTAGCTTCTAGTCCTTTATCATAGTACTTTGGGGATTTATCTCTTATATTTATCAACATTTTATTCCTCTATTTTGACCTCAATATATCAAAATTGCAACCTTATTCTCCGACAATACCCTACAAGGTTATCTCTCATGCATATCTCATAGCATTATGCATTCATCTGAAATCAACAAGATTGAATAACTCAAAATATATGTAAAAAAACAATCACCTTGATCTGATACAAAATGATATAGAGGTAAGGGGAGAATTCTCCAATAAAATCATTATTTGATTCCAAACTTTGTTGATCACAACCACTTGTTATGGCTTATCTTGAAGTTGCTTTGCATAATCTAGTTTTCGTTTCTCTAGTCTTTATGCTTGTTGGTATTATTTAATGGTTCCTATTTATTTGTATATTAATAAAACTTATTTATTAAATTTACCTCCATAATGACAATCACATTCATTATCCATCCTATTCAATTCGTTCCCCTTTCAAACTTATTCGTGTGCTTTCTCTAGCTTGCATTAGGTAACCAATGCTTAGGTATCAAGAGCCAATTATGGAAATAGGATTAAAGGAATAAATTTAATTATTTAATGGTCTTATAATATCTCAATAAACTTTATCCACTCCCTTATAATTCCTTATATTTACATCACCCTTCAATTATATATACAAGACTCACAATGTCTTGATAAGGCTTGTTGCCTTTTCTCTTGGATTACCAAATGTAGGAACTATTTTCAGTAATTAATCACATTTATATAAATATTATATCCACTTTGAGATGTGTGTAAAGTTTCATAATCTAATTCTTCTTCTAGCTATCACTTCCATTAGAAATCTCCTCTCTTTTATAACTAATTAGCCCTCAATTTAAACCCTCTATTATCAAATCCATACCTATCCATACAACATCAGACCCAAACCAATTTATTATCTCTATATATGATGAGACAAGTCAAATCACAAAAATTTAGGATATTTCAATGGTTATAACTCTCCCAAATGCTAAAACCCTATTTCTAGGGTTTTTCCCTTCCTCCACAGGGTGAAAGCACAAAGAATTACATAACTTGAGTTTTACAAAGAGTTAAAGCACAAAATAACCTCCCTAAGGTATATTTTTATCCCATAAAACTTTTAAAATAGTTTTCAAGCCTTGTTCAATTCAAAAAAATCTTAGAGACACTAAAATTTAGGGGACTGTGCACACTTTCTATTGACTATGTGGGATTTCATTGACTATTTCACTTCATTTACCATTAAATATTCACCAAGGTTTTTTTTATAAATGTTACTCCACCTTATTATATAATAAAACTTAATTCACATAATATCAATTCAATTTTATTGATCAGTAATCCTTCTCTTTCCTTGTTGACTGCATAAATAAAACCATCATTTGTGCAAACAGGGTGCCCTACAGGCCTGATAACATCAAGAGTATTTGTTCTATGTTTTTAAAATTATTATAATGTTTATAATTATTTCAAATATTCCTTAAAATTTATCCATTTTCCCAAACATACAGCCAATAACACCCTTGATAAGGTTAAGGAATAAGTCCCAACTTACCTTATAAAGTGACTGTGCATACAAAACAGGGTACTCACTATGTCAATATAACTCTTACTTATTTATAAAATGTATATTAGGTTTCCTTATTTATTTGGATTAAAAAAATACAACAAATTATTTTAATTTACAACCACTATTTCAATAGGTTAATAGTATTTATCTTCAAACCAAACATTCACTCTCAACTTTTGACTGAGACAACAATCTATAGGGGTTACCATAATTTAATGGTTTTTATAATGAGTCTATTTACATACCTAGGTATTATTAAACCTATAAAGGTTTTTACCATATAAATAAATACAAGGATAAATACAATGACAATATTTACCTACTAACTTGGAAGAGCATACCATTGTTCTTGTTCTTGACACGTGACTTATGACTTTTGATCCAAACCTGTAAAATTAATAAAGTAACAAAAATATCATGGATCCAAAGGCCATTAAGACAATGAGTATTACATAAATAAATATATATTTCAAGGGGAATATACAATCAAAAACTTTTATTTATTCATTAGATATAAAACAACATCATAATGCACTCAAAACCTGTATTCATCACCTTCCATGAGGAGTTTAAATAGACACTCACTTTCAGACTCTCTTCCTTATCCATGGAGATATCTCATAATTTTCATATTATCTTCTCCCCTAAACTATATTTCATTCACTCCTCATATTCCTCATTCAAACAAACTTCCTATCTTCTTGCACTCCCATGTTGGTTTGGAAGGTTGTTACCAAAACAAGAATTCACCCCTTTTTCAAAATGACATGACATTAACATATGAATCATTACATAAGACATTTTGAAGACTATTAAGTACCTTCCTAACATTTTCTTACCTCATTATACTCTTAGGACCCCTTTTTTATTATTCTTATGAAGACCAATTAAGTCCCTTCCTAACCTTTTCTTCCCTCATTAGACTCTTAGGACCCTTTTTTGCTTGTTTTTACTATTTAAAAATTCAAATTAAAATTTTGGAGGGAAAACCTCCAATTCAAATTATAAGCCATATAATAACTTTTTAAGAACCTCAAGACATTTTTTAGACCTCTTATCATGTACATAAACCTTGAATACTAATAATTTTATAGTTTGGCTTGATGCTTTTGCATAAGTTCTTCAACATAGTAAAATCAATCATGGTGCTTAAATCCTCCGCACACCCATGTCATAGAGAATGTTTGATTTTAATTAACATATCATGAACCACAAGATTCTCATCTTCAAACAAAAAAGTTTGTAATAAGTTTTTTTGCACCTGCACCCAATGCTTTGTCTCCCTTCTATATTCTTGATGCATATACCAAGCTAATGGTGAAGGGGCAAGTGTGTAATGAATGATATGAACCCAGTACTTAGGTGCCACACATTATTTATTCCAAACCTCAACACATTTATGGATATGTATTTTATGGCACTCACCTTCCTAAAAGTAAGTAAAACTATTGCAGATTACCTATGGTAGTTAAAATTTGATAATCGTAAGTTTGCATGCATCATTCCAATTGCGCTGATCATTTCTATGAATTGTCCACAATGTCATTGTAAATCCATTAAAAATTTAATTCAAATCAATGACTTGTTGAATTATCATAGGTAGATGAGATTATAAATGTAGAATGAACTGATTGATATTCTCAGTCATATAGTATGAAGGAAGTTATCTTTTATGTGCAAATACCATTCTCATAGATCAGAGTTCATGATCACCATAAGCCTAGTTGAGTAAATGTGTGTCTAAGTCTCTGTTTATATATGAATATATTTCTCAGGGCAAGGTACCTTTTCTAGTCATCTCTATATAATTTTTCATATGATCATTTTCTTGATAGAGAAAATTAACTTCTAAGTGATTTAACAGACATGGACACATAATATTCTATGATAAATTGAGGTACCAATGGTTAAATACCTAATGTATTAGGCTTATATTGTTTAGATGTATTCAAATATTGAGTGAGGAGAGAATGCAATTGAGGTTTATTATGATCATACAAGAAATTATACCTGATTACATAAAGCTTTCGAGTTCTCCTTAGAGTTTATGTTCATTTAGCTAGTTTCTTGTGAAACATAAGGAGAGTATGGTTTAGTCAAAATGATGTAGGGTTTATGTGCCTTATGTAAGGGAATGAATAAAATATTATCTCCTTGATTCCCTCTAATTTATTTTGCATAGTATTGATCATCATCTGACCATCATATGCCCATTTCTTGTCAATCAACATAGGATAATGAGTTGTTATTGTCTTCATTTTGATAACTTCAAAGTCACCTTGCAAGATCAGTTTTATGAATTTGATCTCAACATATTCTAACTATCCAATGGGTTCAAATCTTTCATAGTCTCATAAACTCAGATTTAGTGGGCTATGACTGAGAACTAGCCATCAAAGACAACATTTGCAATTTCATACCCTGTAAATTCAATGCCAATTCACACATATACATCCCATGGATTCTTTTTTTTCATACCAAACAGGTTTTTTTGTCTTCTATTTCCGTCGCTATGCACACTCTAGTAAATTATGTAGTGAGTTTGTAATGTTCTAATAAATATCATCATTATGAAGTGTACTTATCAACTTTAGTAAATATGCCAACATAATAAAAACTCCATCCTATCGCATAATTCACATATTATGACCATACATTTGGGCATCTATTATTACAAAATATCCTTCAATAATTGATTGATGTTGAATATTCTTCAACATCTATGTAGATTCATACATCATCCTCTTTTCTATAGCTAGGTTTATATATTTATCCTATTTTGATTTTTGAATTCCCTAGACCTAAGACATTTCAAGAGGAGGCAATCCTCTCTCTACATGATAGCATCTTGTGATGGTGTTAAAAAATGCATCCTTCTTAGGCTATGCATTCACCATGTTAACATTCTTGATGGCCTTTTATTTTATTTATTTTTCCAAAATAGGACTATCTTCTATCTCATGTTAGTAATATACCCTGCAGTAGGTGTAGTAAGATTGTCTTTGGATATTTAAAGGATAATTATGTTGCACATGATTATACTCTCTACATAAGTAACATTGAAAAGGAGGGTATTAAAATTTATTTCATATGCCACCTTGATAACCCCATCTATATCTGCCCCTAGATCCTCTTATATTCAACTGATAACCTCCTCTATAACCTCCTTATTACTACATTATATTCCAATTCTGATGTTGTTGGGTATTATCTCCAATCCCAAATTTTTGTTGTGTAATTGGTATAGTCTAACTAGTTTATTACTATACCAACATTATCAGATTCCAAGGTGTTGATACTGGTATTATGGTGATGGTGGTGTCCAACCTAACAAAGGAGGGGTCCATCTAGCCAAACCTTGAGGTTGGTACTAAGGCAAACTAGAAATCCATTGCAGACCTACTTGGTTTACAAAATCCTTATCAACCTTTGGGCCTAAAATTATCTGCATCATCAAGGACACTTACTTCACAATGATAGTGACCACATTTTTTGTAATATATTCTTTGAGATCCTTCAAAGCCCTATAATTCTTTTCTTCATGATTGTGTAATTAAAAAAAAAGTACATACTATGTGGGATTTTTACATACTATTGTAGGAGATTTCATTGCATTTTTGCATGCTCTACTATTCTACAGATTTCATAAAACTCTGTCTTGATCTTAGGACAATCATTCCTGTGATGTCCTTCTTTCCCACACTTCATGCACCATAGATTTAGATTAGGTTTATCTATTTCATGATATTGTTCCATTCTCTTCATGAAATATTGCAATGTATTTTAAATCTTAGAAACCATTATGGGAACTTCCCCATAATCTTCAATTTGCTCCACCTAAAGAGCAACAACTCTTAACATCTGCCTTAGTAGCATATTGAGTTTATGTTATATAAAACCTAATCCTGGAGTGCAGTCCTTTGAAAAATCACATAGATTTATATTTATCTTCTAAGGAAAAATTCATAACATCTATGAACATATGATCATAATCATAGGCTAATCCTCCCAACTTCTACCTATTCTCTTTTAGGTCTTGAATAGTCTATCTTGTATATTTCTTTATTTTAAACTCTATGATAAACCACTCCTTAACTTGTTATAGATTTTTTTGAGTGATATCTCTATGATATATAAATTAAAGGGATATTATTAATTCACTCTTTTCTATAGCCTCATTGATAATACCCTTATCTTTCCATCTAATCTCATATGTTAGTATGTACTACTCAAGGTTTGCAGACCCATCATATATCTCCAAGTTTATAAATGATCTAACAACACCCATATTATAAACTAATGTTATAGCGATCTGATCCATAGCTATTATAGTGGGAGGTTATGTCTTATGTAATCCTTCTTGTGCACTAAGAAGATTTACCTGCACACTAGGAGAGTTTGTCTGTGCACTCTACTTTTCTATATCTCCTACTTGTTTCTAGTTTGTTTTATTAAACCCTATGGCCTTTAAATCCTTACGGATTGAGTCCATTTCAATTTAAATACCCTGTTGATGCACGTAATATATAAATGGGCCTTCCCGATTACTATCTTCTTATTCTTTTGGTTGATTTTTTCTACTAAAATATAATAAATTGGGTTGCAAGGATGTGTACTCTTTGAGTGAATGATTATTTTCTATGATTACTTCTCTTTCCATACTTGAACCTAAAATTAATCTATGAATTTATCCTAATTATTTTATTGATAATCAATGTCTTTCTTATGGTAATACTTATTCTTATATTTGTACATTACATCTATCAACTAATTGATCTACCTCTACACTATTCTCTTCTTCTTCTTGCTCTTCATCATTTATTTCTTTCTGTCAGCATTCATCTTCTTCTTTCATCTCATATTTATTCATATTTCTTTCTTCATCTCTTTATTTTAATTAATCAATTCTTCCTACTCATTCTTCATCTATTTTACTACTACTCTTAACTCTACTCGTAGATAGGGTGTTTTTTTATTTGCTCCATCTATTATATTATCACAACTCACATTTTAAATCCAAGCTCTTCTTTTAACTCTTCTTCCCTCATGTATCCATTCTAAATTTAGGTCCAAGCCTTATCTACTTATATAATCATCATTCATTATCATGTTTCACACACCCACATATGCCAAAAATGACTACTCTATATTGGCTGGAGTAGGCACGATGACCTTATCCACAACCAACATTTTCACTAGCATAGGCAGTCATTGTAAAAAATTTCCATTGAATTCCTTTGATGAACAAGTCCTTTGTAGATTCAAAAGCTATGTATCCTTTCACTAAAAACTCAGTTATATATCCATCTACTTTAGTATCAACCCAATGATCTATTTCTCTTGTCTAGTAGGTTTCCAATCTCTGCAACTGGTCTATCTTTTATTTGGTCCAAATTATATTTTTTTCCATTCTTGGTTTAAAAAATAATATTCCAACTATGCTAAGTAGTTAGCTATAAATTTAGGCAACTCGTATCAAAAAATTTCATAAATTTATCCATAAATATGCTCTCAAATGATCTACTAATTTGTAAGATTAATCCTTTTTTATTCTTCTATGAAATTATATATCCTTTGGTCTAACCATATCTTAATATATCTCTACCTTGGTAACCATCTTAGCATATTTCCCTCTAAAAAGAGGTTCCATACTCACTATATCATTGTTAAAGAGGTTCCTAAAGCATCAAAACAGGTTAAGGATGAGGATAGCTATGAGATACTTCATGTGTGTAGAATAGTTTATCATGAAAAGATAGGAATTTTGATGATAGAAACATAATAAGCATTACTTATTTTTCATTATTGATTAATTAAGAGAAACCAATATTGTATAAATTGAAATAATGCATTCATAATAGTTCAAATAGAAAGTAACCAAGTCATTACAGTGTGAATCCATTTAAGGAATAATCGTAACCCTTTAACACCAGGAGATTCATCCAAGGGAATAAAATGTCTAGTGAGAATATGAGACCACCATAAACTATGATCATTAAAATATAACCATGTGTAAAAGCCATCCCTTATCCACTTCAAGTGGGGTTTGATTGATTTGAAATCCTTCTAGATAGTTATGACAACAAAGGATCCTGTAATCTTAATATGCACATTAGTGATGAGAAGAGATTAAAAGACAATATTCTACCAACTAGTTTTACCATAAGGAGACCCTAAAGAAAAACAATAGTGGAGGAGTATTTTCCAATACTCATGCCCTTAATAGCCCAAATATCCAATTTAGAACACAAGACCATACTTTTATGATAGGTGTCAATGATACTCATGCCACCTTTATCATGAGGAAGGCAACAAATATCCTAGGCCACCCAATGAAAACCCTGAACCTTATTAGAATTGACCAAGAGGAAATCTTAGAGAAGTTTGGTTAGATTATCATAAGAGGATTTGGAAGAGGAAAAAAAGAGGAGTAGTAAATATGAGTTTTTACCAAAATATTTATGCAAATTTGTATCTTTCCCTCTAGATAAATGGGCTTGGTAATCCAATACTTAATCTTTCTTTCAAACTATAAAGGACATATTGCCAAAGTTTGGATGGCAAACTATTTAAAGTGAAGGGGATGCCCAAGAACTTAAATTTTTACTATCAAGAAATGAACTAAAAATTAAAATTATTAATACACTCAAGCACCAAGATCATGCTTTAAAAAAAGCACTAAGTTTTCCTCTATTGAAGGCTAGAGCTAGAAGCCAGATAAAAGGTATCAAGGCACTGCATAGCTTCATTAAAAGTTGCCTCTTACTCTTCAAGTATGAGAAAGGTGTCATATATAAAGTGGCCATTGATAAGATGAGAGGTGTGATCGAGTAACATAATACCACAAACAAACCCTTGTGAAGCCTTAGAATCCAAAAGGTAACCCAAGGCTTAAGCAGCTAGAACATAGAGTGCTAGAGCAAGGGGACAACCTTGATAGATAGAATGTTGGAGATCGATCCCCAAGGCTTTATTCCCATCAATAGTGAGGTAAGCAAAGGCATCATGAATTAATTTCTCCATAACATATATGAAATAAGGACCAAATTTGTGAGCCTTGAGATTAGGAAGAATAAAATGCAACTCAATCTTTTCATAAGCCTTTTCAAAGTCAAGCTTTAGAAAAATAATTCTTTGAAGAGAGGAATAGACCCAGGCCATGCCCTCCAAAACCATGATAAAATTATCTAAAATATACCTCCCTCTAATAAAACATGTTTGTTTTGGTCTAACAATGGTAGGTAGGATTAACCAAACATAGTTGGTGGGGGCTTTGGAAAGAATCTTGTCAGATACATTAAGAAGGGTTATTGACCTCGAATTGGTGAGAAGCCCCAGATTTCCATATTTGGTAATAAATTTGATATTTCCTTGATTGATTATGTGTCCAAAAAACTAATTCTATAGGGATTATTTATAGACCTATAACAAGTTAGGGCTAGTGACCTCCCTAGTGGCTTTATAAAATTTATAAGGGAAGCCATTAAGGCCAGGTTGTTTGTTATTACTCGTATAGTTTAAAGCCTCTATAAACTCCTATAGGGTGAGTAGGGCATCATAGAGCTGTTGATATGCTATTTTGAGCTTGTGAGGAACTACATTGAGTCAATATTGAAGAGTGTAAGGCCATTCATCCATAAAAAGTTGAGCATGGAAACCTACTTGTAAAGCTATAGAAATGCTGAAGAGATATTAGACTAGGAGGTAAGTTACAATTAAACCACTTGAATGGGTTTAATATTTTTATTGAAAATCACTTATATTAATTCAATAAAGTACATCTATTCATACAAAAAATAGGTGGAAAGGTCACACCCCAAGTTCACACCATGCTAAACAGCCACGAGAATAGTATGAACAAAGTTAATAAACACTGCCAACCAAAAAAGGGAAAAGAAAAAAGCATAATTAAGCCACTGACATGAATATAAAAGTGGGAGGGGGTAGAGGTGGGTATTATCAAGCTTTCTTCCCCACCCTACATTCATAGGTAGGTCCTCAGAATCATGAAAGGGCTTCTAACCACCAATAGTGTCTTCAGTTTCATTCTTGTCTTCTCTAGTATACCTCTATGAGGAAATGGCCAAAGATAACCTTGGAAATTTATTTGGTGGAGCATCCCACCCATCATGATGGTCTCTATTAGGAGAGGGATCCCCCCAACTACCTATTTATGGCTAATTATGAGCTCCCTAGCTATCCTAGTGACTATGAACATTCAAGATAACACCACATTATAATCTTCTCCTTAATGGGGACATTTTGGGACCATGTGGGGACAAGGATCACCCTAAAATCTTGACCAAAATTCAAAGCTGAACCATGATGAGAAGTAGGTAAGGGAGGCACCTGACTAATAACATAGGGGGCACCCACCCAATACTCCATTAATGATTGAAGATGGGAGAGCTCCCTCTAAAATTTATTAGTCTAGTTTAGGAGCTGAAGAGATAAATTGGAAATAACATTAACTTTATTAGAAATATAAAATAATATATCCATAGGATGCTTGTTAAATATATCATTATTTTTATCTTTCCACATATAAAAATGATTATCAACATGAAGAATAAGCCAAAACTTGTTGCATTTTGTAGGCAAAAGTGTTGAGTCCCCCAAAGGAATAATTTTCTAGGTTAAAGGCTCAAGGCAGAAGGGTTAAAACAATGAATGAATCCACCTCCAAACAAATTGAGCATATGGGAAAAATAAAACACATACTTAACCAACTTAGGTTGCCCACATGTTGGGCATAAGGGATTGGTAACCCTAAGGTTCTTGAGTTGATCTCTGAGTAGGAACCCATGGTACAACAAACACTAGAGAAAATGAGATTTTTTTATCTCAATGGGCATAACCCACAGCTTGGTGAATCTTCTAGTCCACACAAAAAGGTGAGATTTGATATTTTAGACCTTATTTATTTTTTCCAAGGGAATATAATTAGGAGCTAAAATTTGATACCCCAAGTTAGGGGTGTAGTTTCTGAAATGGGTGGACATAGGCCAATTCTAATCCCTCCACCATGGAGATCTAGAGGAAATGCTAATTTTGTGAAGAAAAGAGTCTAGAATGGCTTTATAAATTTCTTAGATGGAATCAAAATCACTATTGAGCAACTTGAATGTTTTTTTAAGCTAGTCTCAAGGAGTCCAATCCTTGGTTTGTTGACAAAACAAGTCCCCAATGATTTTGATCCCTTGTCTAAAGAATTGAAGGCTCTTAATCTAGGGAACTTGGGTAAAAAGGACATTATGAAAATTGATCGAAGGGGACCTCCAAAGGATTTTGAATTAATTAAAATCCCAAGCCTAAATTCATCCCCTTTCCAAACTAGTGAAGGTTTGAGCAACTCCCAAGCTTTCCAAATGCTTTTGATAACAAAGGTACCTTGAATTTTAACACTAACTAATGTAAATAGGAAGGTCTAGAGGTTCAACCCTTTTTAGGATTTTCTCCCAAGAGGGACACCCTAGGAAATATAGTGCCTGATAAGGATTTTATAAGCCTCATTCCCATCGAAACAATGAATAACCCAATTGGAAATGAGAAAAAACCCTTGAATCCTTACATCAATGAGCCCAAGTCCCCTAGCTTCCCAAGCTCTATAACATAGATCCTAGGCCACTTGATGAAAGACATTCTTACCATTAGCATTAGACAAAAAAAAGTCCCAAAGAAGCTTCTCTAGTCTGCCATAGGCGGCTTTAGATGGAGCCCAACATGAAAAGTAGTAAACATGGGTAGCCTATAAGACCTTAGAATAGATTTGGAACTTGTGTACCATGGATAATGGTTTATTAACCTAGTAGGCAATCTTATTTTACACCCTTTGAATGACATAAGTCTAAAGATTAGCTAGGGAGGACTAAAAGGAAAAGGGAATTACCAAAAACTTGAATTGCTCACCATGGGCAATCCAACTCTAGCAGTAAGCCAATTAGGGGGATATTGATATTATGTAACATCTAGTTTTCTTCCATTGAATGGAAGAACTTAAAGATAGATATAATGTATCTAGACAAAATAAAGCATTCTACATTGAGGCCTCTTCCTCAATAAGAATTAAAAAGGAATTATTCACAAAATGATAACTAATCAACTACTGTGAGGTATTGAGAAAGGTGATCCCTTTGATTAACCACTTAGAGGTAAAGTTTGCAAGAAAATAACTAAATCCTTTTGTTGCTATAACATATAAAGTTAAAGAAAGAGGTCATCCCTATTTAATAGAGCATTGAATCTCAAACCATTAAGAGTGAGTCCCATTAATGGTGAGGAAAGATCTGGCATCTTTGAATATCATTTGAATAGACCAAACAAATTGGGGATCAAAGCCAATAGCTTGGAGCATAGAAAGAATGAAAGGCCATTCAATTTTTTCATAGGATTTCTCAAAATATATCTTGATGAATAAATCTTTCTAGTTGGAGGCCTGAGCCAACTCCATGCCTTCCAAAACTATAATAATATTATCCAAGATGAAGTGTTTCTTGATGAACCCTATCTGCTCACTTCTAATGATCAAGGGAAGAAGACGTCTCTGCTTGAAGGCTAACACCTTAGCAATGATCTTGTAAGAGACATTTAATAAAGTGATTAGCCTCCAACTGGTGATAAGCTTAGGATATCCTTCTTTAGGGATAAATTTAATACTTCCTTTATTGATAATAGGCCCAAGAGATCCCTTCTTCAAGGCTTCAAGATAAACTTTATGCATATCTAGGCCAATAATATCCCAAAAAGTCTGATAGAACTCACAAGGGAAACCATCTAATATTGGGGAATTATTAGAAGCCATGGAAAAGGCAATTTTCCTTAGATCATTGATGTCCAGAAGGTAATTTGAATCCACCTATCGAGCCTCTGAGAGTTTGCACAGCTTGGATAGGAGATATTTAAGCAAGGCTTCTTCCCTAGTAGGATAATTGGGTTATGTTGTAAACACATTCTTATAATGCTCAACAAAAGCTTCTAATGTAAGGGAGGTAGGTAAGAGTTTTTGACCCTAATTTTATGTTTTTAATCTTATCAGAGGTTTTTATAGCATGTAAAATGGTTAAAAACTCTTTTAATACTTTGTCTCCAACCTTCAACCAATGAAGCCAATCTCTAAGCTATGCCCCTCTTACTTGCTAATTATCCTTTAGTTTGAGATTGTGTTTCCACATGATAGTTTTGGATTGAATAATAATAATGAAAGGGTTATTGGATAGCTCCATAGAGGCTAGCACATACTCCTAGTATGAAGCTTCATGTTCTTATTTGCATAAGATGGAAACTTGTTTCCTAAAAGATATGAAGAAATTAGTGGTGTGCGTAATAGCATCCTCCCACCACTCAGTCCATCCTGCTTCACCAAGGGGCTAAGCAGCAAAATTCTATATTCAAAGAATATACTCTCTGGTTCTTGGCTGAGAGAGATGAGTCATGTGAGATAGAATTAAAAAGAATGTGGCATAATAGACATATAATTCCTAGCCACCTAGAAATAAATAGGCTAGTGGTCTGATAAAATTGTGATCTTGCAAACTACTACTGGCAAGCCCATTCTTCTAAAAATGTGGAAGAAATTATTATCTATCATGAGAACTTGATCTAGCTTAATAATCACTCAATCATCCCATTATTGGAGATTGGATGAAGTGAACCAAGTATGATTCACTGACTTTCATCTATGGTTAGGGTCATATAACCCAAGCTTGTTTCTCATGTAAAACCATGCTTCTCTCTCACCTACACACAAACACATGGGAGAGTGACTAGCCTTGTCCTCAAGTGACTCCACCATGTTAAATTCACAATAGAGTATGAAATAAGCATCTGATAGGGAGTCAAAAAGCCACTACCAAAGCCTCAATCTATCAACACCATCATTAGAAGCATAGGTGTTAGCTAGCCCTCGATGTGATTATCAAAATAAAAAAGAACACAGAGCACTCTTTACAAGGAGTTAGACCCCCAAGAAATGACATGTGAGCCTAATTTTGTAGAGAGAAGGGTGGTAACACTGCCTCTACTAGTCTCATGAGAAGTGATGAAAATAACATTTGGTTAAGGGGAGTCTACTCAAGGCAAGCATTGTACCTTATTTATAGGGGATGTAGTTCACACTTCACAGTCTTATGTGAATAGCTTTGGACCTTTGGCCGATGGAGGAGATGACATGTACCCTGATGATTATTAAATGTTTATTTTCTCATGGAATGAATGGGTTTAATTTGATCATGAGCTTACTCAGCATTTAGTACTTTGAAAGACTCCTTAGATTCTTTGTCACTAATTCTGAGCTAATGTAGCTAAGCATATAGATAGGCACCCATAGTTTCATGAATATTTACCACCTTGAGGTGGTGTTTGAGGGAGGAATCTAACCTCTAAATTTATATGTTGAAAAGTTCAATATTGAAGGAGGCATAAACCCATTTGAATTCTTTGAACGTAGCCTCCTATGAAAGCTTGTGAATTTTGGAAATATGTTTGCCATGGTGGTAGAGGAAGGAGATGGTGTGTAGCATTATAGATGTTTGACTTCAAAATCCATCACCCACATTATTGATTTGGTCTATGTTTATCAAACAAGCCATTATCTTTCATTATGTAGTGATTTGAGTGAATGTAAGTCTGGACTGCCAAAGTGTTGTAAAGTGAAGCATTATCTATTTTGTCCCAAGTTGTTGTGGGTAGTGGACATGTATCCCTATAGTGTTGTGTAGGTGTTTTTCAAAAGTTTTGTTGGTATTAGATTTTGTTAAGCAAGGGATGGGTTATCCTAGGTAGAGAGTAATCAGACCTTGGGAGGGAATTGCTTATTGTAATCATTTGAGTGGTTCTAAACATTATCAATTGAGCCTGACTCAGTGGTTGTTATGTATGGGTTGTTTTACTTATTTATGTACTTTTGACCATTTTGTCTTAAAAGAGTAAATAAAATACACGTTCTCTTCATTACTCTTGTATTATGTGAATGCTCATTTATGTTTGAGTTGAATTATTAATCTTTTCAAGTGTTATGTTTAACTTACATGGATAATCTATTAAAATACAAGTGGAATACCACTATGTTGTGTGTATTATTGTATTTTTAAACACTGAAGGCATACTTCATAGTTCTCTTAGAGTTTCATTCCTGCATAGGGACTCAAGTGAGAGAAAGTGGTGTCACATAATTTTTAGCTCCATCAAGTTGGCCCCATGATAGTTGGTATCAAAGCACACAATTTATGTCTTGTTTGGGTTGTGTTTGCCTAGTTAAGTTGTGTTATACACCTTCCCCTATTGAGTCAATTCAATGTGTCATGTTTGAGTCAATATGGCTAGAGACATATTTTAGGTGTTGGTTAAGAATGTGACTAACAAAGGTTAAGAGGGGGTTAAGGATAAAGGTGAAGGTGGTGGTCATCACCATAAGAATAAGTCAAAAGTTGTTGTTATGGATGAAGGCCTTGTCAATCAAGTTAGTGCTAGGTTCTAGTCTATGGAAGAGTGTGTGGGTATAATATTTATCAAGCTCAAGGAGAAGGTAGAGATCATAGATAAGATGATCATGGAACTTACTTCAAGGTTAGAGGAGATATTGGTGCTTCAAACTAAGTTACAAGATGAAGTGACTTTATGTTGATCAATGATACTAAGTTTGGTGAAAGTGTTAGGGTCCATATCTTCAATAGTTTCAAAGCTCCCCAAGTTGAAGGAATTAAAGTGTTATGATGGTGCATGAGATGACATATTTTAATGAATTTATTCTAGGACATGGAGGAGTATCTGGTAGGTTTGGAGGGAATATCAAATACACAAGAGGTGTATGTTGTAGTAAGGTACCTCATGGGTATGGCAAAGGTTTGGTATAGAACCATGGATAATGAGATTACATCAAGGAGTTCTAAAAGGAAGTTTTACTCTTTGGAGGATATGAAGAAAGCCCTTTGGGATTAGTTCTTACTTGGAATGTAGCATGGTTGGTTAGGACTAGGTTGAAACAATTTGGGGAGATGAGAGAGTAAATAAATTATTTTAAGATCCTTTTGTTGGAAATAATTGACATGTCAGAGGTAGATAAATTATTCCATTTTACTCATGGTCTTAAATCATGGGTATATGTGGAGCTTTGTCACCATGAAGTGTCTAAATTTAGTGAAGTAATTGTTGTAGCAGATTGTCTCTTTGATTTTAGGAATAATTTTTCATCCAAAATCACCATAGGCTCTTTTGTATCCATGGGTAGAGGCATTAGTAAGGGGTCTAGTAAGACTTTAGGGAATCCAATTGGTGACCAGGGAAGGAAGGTTCATTTGGAGTCATCATAGGGATCTTTAAAGTATTGGAGCATTTACAAAGGTGGTAAGAAGAATTGATAGGATGGATAATTAAGTGGGAAGAAGTTCTATTTGAGGTGTTGGACTTGTGGTGTGGATCACTACAATAGAGATTATTTGAAGTGAAAAGGGGTGTTGAAATTTAGATGGAATAACTAGATGAATTATGTGAATAGAAAATTTGTGTACTTAGGGGGCTCAATTTTAGGTGAAGCTTGGGTTCATAGATGGTCATTGTAACTTGTTGGGATGGATATTATGGAGGTGATGATCATGTGTTTGAAAACCACTATGCTTGTCAAGTCAGGTATGCCTTATGATTTTTTTCATATAGTTAGCATTGGATCTTGGCCTCCAATGCTCTAGAGGTGTGAGAAGTTTTAAAGTATTTATAAGCCATTTAGTTAGTGCTAAGACAAGAATTTATTTGAAAGGGTAAAGTGGTAGTTTTTCCCCAACTTGGAGATCTTTTGTGTTTGATCCATTACAAACATGCATGGTGAAGACTGTGGAGAGGATTTAGATAGGTTAGATGAGGGTGTGTTTAGTTATGAGTATGCAAAATACTACATGAATTGGTGAGGATTCATTGTATCTTACATTTTTTGTTGGCAGCTGGGATGTTAAGGGGGAGCAATAAGTTCCTTTTTCCCATTGATGTGAGGTGGGTTATTCACATCCAAGTAGAATGCTCAAGAATCTATCATCTTATTTGTCACCAAGAATATCAATTGATCATTACATTGAGTTGGTTCCAAAGGAGAGAGCTTCATTAAGGCCTCCATTCTTGTTATTTGGACCTAAGATGGTTGGTTTGAAGAGTTATCTTTATCTGTTACATTCTTGTTTTGGAGTATCAATACTATTATGGAATAAGTTCCATGGTTCACTTAGGCTTTGTTGGTTTTATAGAGTCTTGAATAGGTTGATCATCAGGAATCATTTTCCTCTACCCCTTATCAAGGGTTGGAAAGATCAAGATGATTTTATGAAGCTACATTTGTTGGGTTTGGCTTATGTAAGCAAGCTTGTCTATGTACTATTTTTTTTGGAGATTCAATTTGTTTCCCATTTTTAACTAGTTGAAACCTAGTCATTGATGAAACTGAACCAATTTGGTTCCTACCTAAGTGCCCTATTGTGTACACGGTGGGTAAATCAGAACAATAGTTTAAACCCTTTATTGAGGTGAAGATAGTGGGTTATATGGAAATCTGAAGTAGAAGGAGTTTTTAGTGCATTATAATGGTGGTCTCTTAGGAAGATCGAAGAAGTAAGAAACCCTTAGTATCTGCAAGGATAAGGTCATGGAGTTAGCCTTGGTCTATTAGATCTAGGTTGAGTCTGAATAGGGGATGTGTTGGTCTCTTAGCTTTGTGTTGAGTATGAATAGGAGACCTCCTCTTGGTTATTGAAGGAAGAGTCATATTGGCACCAAGCTTATCACTGATTTTAAGTAGGGGAGTCTATGATGGATTTATGACTTCAACATCCATCACCCTCATTCATGAGATGGTCTATGTTGATCAAGCGATCTATTAGATTTCTTTATGTAATGATTTGAGTGAATGTAAGTCTAGACTGATAAAGTGTTAGAAAATGAAGCATTGCATATTCTCTCTCAGGTTGCTATGCGTAGTGGGCATGTACCTTTGTAGTGTCATATAGGTGTTTGTGGGAAGTTCTATTAGTGTTATATTTCATGAATCAAGTGCTAGGTTATTCTAGGCAAAGACTAATTAGACCTTGGGAGGGAATTGTTTATTATAATCATTTGAATGGTTCTAAACATTATCAGTTGAGATTGACTCAGTGGTTGTTGTATATGTGTTTTTTTTTCCTTTGAAAAGAAAATAAAGTAAACTTTCTCCTAATTATTCTTGCATTATGTGAATGCTCACATGTGTTTGAGTTGATTTCTTGATCTTTGAAAGTTTTATGTTTGACTTCCATTGCTAATCCATTGAAATACAAGTAGAATACCACTGTGTTGTGTATGTTTTTATGTAGGTAAACATTGAAGGCATAATTTTTAATTCTCATAGAGTTTCATTCCCATGGAGGGACTCGGGTAATAACAAGTGACACTATACAGTTTTTAGCTCTATTGAGTTGGCCTCATGAAATATAGAATGGCCTCATTCCACCACTCAATCCAATTGGTAGTATATGGGGGATGAGGGGCCAAGTCCTAGATCTGGTAGATGATTTGGATGGTGTTATCATGACTTAACATAGAGGTATTGAGAATAAAATAATTATGTGGTACATCGTACTTCTTGAAAGTCCATTCTAATTTATAAGAAATGGGTGAGTGGTCTGACAAAATAATATCTAAGTGGACATTGACATACTGGCCATCAAATGTGGAAAAGGAAAAAATATTTTGATCTGATATCATAAAGTGGTCTAGCCATTTGAGCACATGGTGATCCCTAGTTTGGTAGTTGGACCATGTAAACCAAGATGTGTGATTAAATGTCTACCATCAAAGGAGAGGGTCTGCTAGCCCCCATTTATTTTTGAAATAGTACCAAGACTCATGCTCACCAATACACCAACACATAGGGAGGGCCCTAAATTTGTCTTAGGGGTGATCAATCATATTAAAATCAATGCACACAAGCCATGTGGTAGGAGGTATCCCTTATGCCAAAGGTCGCTATAACAAGGAGTGGTCAAGGCCATCATTAGGAGGATAGACATTGAGGATGCTAAAATGTTAGACATCAATGCCAAGAATAATCTAGACTACCTACTATGATGGATACTCCCTCATGGCACTGATGTTAGAGGATACCTTATGAGTAACTAAAATACAAGCATCATCATGTCTTGCCTCATGTAAGGTAGTGGCCTAGGTGACATCTAGACAAATACTATGTAGGGACATCTGTAGGAGAAAACTAGAAATTTCAAATTCTTACAGATAGAGAATGTCTATAAGACCAATTTTTTGATATGTAACTTGCATAAAGTATTTATGGGTAGACTTTGTAAGACACCTTACATTCTATTATAAAATATTCATATGGAGAGATCATCCATTTGAAGCTCCCCTTACCCATCCTCAAAATATGTCAATGCTACAAAGTTGGTGTGTTGGTGAGGGAAAGATTTTTTTTCAATTGTAATGTAATGACATTTATTATATTGTTCCGTATGAGGAGAGTCAACACCCTCATGAGGTGGGTTGCAAGACCACTGAGAGAATGAGCCACTGGTCAAATGAATCTCATCCATAGGCATCCTAAAATTCTAGGAGGCTAAAGAAATGCTTTGTGGGTTAGGAGGAGTCATGTTGGGATGGGGCATTAGATAAATTCCTTGAGAAGGTGTTGAAATAAGAGGATAATCCTCTCGAGGTGTAAAATTGGGTATGCTTTGTGGCTTAGGTACTAACACCCATTTACAGGGAACTATGGTCTAACCATCAACTTGATTTATCAATTTTGGCTTCTCAAATTGAAGAGATAGCTAAGGAGGTTTAGGATAACCAATACAAGGAAAATCCTTGATACGGTGGTCTAATGCCTGACATTGGAAGCAAGTATTGGGAAGATTGAAATATAAAACCTTTTGTGACCATTGGGTCTCCCAACCTATATTTTAATGGACTCTTTTAGATTCTTGGATAGGTCAAGCTCCACACAAACTCACTTATTAGGGTGGGGGGAGAACCACCTATTTGGTTCAACCATAACCACATGTCCTATGGGAGTGACAATTTGTGGGATAAAATACCAAATGTGGACTAGTAGACTAGGAAGCTCAACTTAGATAAGGACATGAAGGGCATATTTGTTAGAAACCTTAAAATCCTAGGACCCGGGAGACAAAATCATAAGCTAGTTATGAAGGAAACAAAAATTAGAATTCAAAAGAATCAACTGAGTCTTAGAGGGGTCCTTAAAGGTAAACAATAAGAAAACTATAGTAAGGTTTTAGATTCTAGAGACATGGACCCTTAGAGGCTCCTAGTGCTTACGGAGCTAGTTGTAAAGGTAATCCTCTAAGGGGATGCAACCAATAAAATAAGAAATAATAGAACAATTTTCATACCACTTGAAACATTGTTCAATAACAGCAACAAGAATACTTACCTATAAAAGGGAGGGGGCATAGGGATTACCTCATCATAGACTTTCAAAGCAAAATTCTAGGTTCATTTGGGCACCATTAGCTCTGTCTCCTACATCAACAAATGTAGTTGAGCATGGAGAAGCCATAAACATAGGGCCTAGCTACCCAAAGGGTAGTGCACTAATTGTAGTTAATGTAGTGCAACCTTAAAAAATCTCATGGGATTAGCGATATGACACAAGAAGTTAAATGACACAAGAAGGTAGACTCAAACCATGAAAAACCCCAAGCAGAGTGCTTTCTCCAAAAGATTAATTTTATATTTTAATTATTTTATGTAGTATAATAAATAACTTGGTTAACCTAACATTAATATCCCAACAGTGAGTGAGCTGAGTCTTATAAGTGGGAGGTCTTAGGGTCAATTCCTAGGATGACCATTCTCTAGTGTCATTCTTGAAAAGTATCTGATGCAATAGCCTACCAACTTAGTGTTCAATACGATGGGGGTCAACATATGGATTGAAACCTATATTTAATATGATAAGGTAACTCTAAAACCCATGGTTAGGAATACTATTCAACACTAGTTTAGGTATTTTAGATATATAAATGTCTATGATTATAGGTCTATTTAAAAAATCTTGTTACCCAACATTTAATACCCAACATTTTAAGAAAGAATTAACATGGTGTGAGAGAGAGAGAATGTAAACTTATACGATCAAACATGAGCAATAGAGTTATAATTAGGGAGAGAACTTTAGGTAAAGGGTAAGTTAGGTATGGTAGGTGTGAAAGGTAGAGGTAATCATAGTAAAAAATGAGATAAACAAAGTATTGGTAGAATAAATTGGTGAGAAGGTATGGTGGAGTGAAGTGAAGAAGTTAGGAAAGTTAGAAGAGTGGTGAAAAGGCAAACTTATCATGATCAAGCCTCAATTCATTGAAAAGTCTATAGGGGAGGTGGTAGGAGGGAAGATAATGAGACAAGGGAAACTATTGTTATTATTGGAGGAAACTATCATTATAGGGCTTCTATTTCTAGAGAAAGTGATGAGGAAACCCTTGTAGTTTTTTCTAAGGGAGTGGGGAATGGAGTGAAGATTGGAGAATCAATGGTTTTGGAATGGAAATCAGACCTTTTTGTGGATAAGGTTAAGATTTTAATGTAATGTGCCCTAATTTTCAAATTCATAGGAAAATGTCTAGTGATTGGAGTTATAGAATTATGGGTACAAGATAACTGGGGCTTTGGCTTCAAGGTAAGGTTTTTTCCCAAGGGCTTCTTTGTGGTTTTGTTTAATTCTTTGGAGGAAAAGGATTAAGATTTATGGAAATCCTTTTTGGTTTGTAAATGGAGTGGGGTTGTGGTTTCAATAATGGAGCCCTAATTTTGAGCCTTTGGTGGCCCGAAAAGGGAGTTATCAAGTTTGGGTTCATTTATATGGTTTTCCCCTAGAGTATCAGAGCAAGAATATTTGGTGGCATTGGGAAGTTTGGTAGGAAATCTGATCAAAGTGGATGAGAGGTCAATAGAATGAGGACATGCATTGTATGTGAGGGTTAGAGTTTCTTTGGATCTGGATAAATAAATCCCAAAAATCATCTTGATTAAATTTGAAGGATGAGAATGGTAGTAGAGAATTGATGTGGAAAAAATCTAGTTTAGATGTTATAAATGCCATTGCGTAGGGCATATTTATAAATTTTTGAAAATGGGTAGGAACTTACCTCAATCCAAATTTCTAATGGGTCAACCTCAGTGGAGATCAAAATATAAACAAGGGGGTCTTGATATTAGAGTATTAGAAAAGGATAACCTTAAAGACCCAATGAGTGGGAAAGAGGAACAATTGAAGACTAAGTTTTTGAAGATTGGACAAACAAAGGTGCTACTTGAAAAGCTTGGATCTAGAGAGGCAATATCTTTATCTTTGATATTCATGATATATGAGTTTATTGAAAAAGAATCTCAATCTATAATGTCTTTGCTAAATCAAACTCACCAACATCAGGTAGGTAATACCCAAATGGTGGACGAGGGAGCAGTGGACGTCGAAAGAGGTTTAATGGTAGAAGGTCGATTAGTAATAGAAGGAAAAGAAGAATATTCAAAAGGGGAACTAAATTCTAGAGAAGTGTTAACAATTTCTCAAATTCAATGTTCTTTAAATCAGTTGAATTGGGGACCACATAATAAAAAGGATGAAAATCTAAAAAGGATAAAGTGGTAGGAGAAATTTTGGGAACACTCAAGTTGTTTATTGATACTGAAAGGTAGGGGGGATGGAAATCCCCTCTCTAAGATTATGAAAGTTATATTATGGAATGTTAGGAGCTTGAATCCCCCTAACAAGAGTTACTTAGTTAAGCGTCTTCTTAATGTGGAAAAGCCAGACATTGTGTTTCTTCAAGAAGCTAAATTGAGTTTAGTATAATCTTTGACATTGATGAACTCTTATTGGTATCACTATTAGTGTTCCTTCACAGAGGGAGTAGGGGGTTCAGAGGGTCTAGTGGTATTATGGTCTCCTTTATCAACTAGATTATAAGTTTCAGAGGTTGGGAGTAATTGG
Source organism: Torreya grandis (assembly GCA_037957365.1). Taxonomy (NCBI): domain Eukaryota; kingdom Viridiplantae; phylum Streptophyta; class Pinopsida; order Cupressales; family Taxaceae; genus Torreya; species Torreya grandis. Next base: position 145,634 of record JARHVA010005941.1, on the reverse strand, counting down.
CAATTATGTAGAATTTCAATTTTTAGTTATTTGGATATTCAAAATTTGTTGATTAATGTCTATGGACCACATGGGGTGATTTTGAAGAGTCGGTTTTAGTTGGATTTATCTATTGTTTTGAGTAGATTTTCTATTGATAAAGTTGTTTTGGGGGGAGATTTTAATGCAATTTTGAATTCCAAAGAGAAAATGGGTAGAACACACTTTGGTTAGAAAGATACATAAGGTTTTGATGGGTTTATTCTTAATAATGATCTTGAGGTTGTGGAGTCAAAAATAGTTTGGTTTACCTAGAAAAATAGGAGAATAGGTATTGATAATATTGTTTATCATCTAGATATATTTTTGGTTTCTTCAAATTGGCTTCAGATCAAAGGAAAGGTGGATAGTTGGGTGTTGTCATATTTTGGTTTGGATCATGTCGATAACTTTTAAATTAGAATGTGAAAAAACCCCTAAGAGATGTCCTTTTAAGTTTGAATTAATGTGGTTGAGAGATTTATCCCTCTTTCCATTAATTCAACAATGTTGGAAATATGTCCTTTGCCCCTAGGCTCCTTAATGTATAAAATGTTTAAGAGGTTCCAATATATTAATGGTAGGATTAAAAAGTGGAATGAAGAGCATTTCAATAACATTTTTTAGGCAAAGGTGAGGGTTGAATCAGAGTTGCACACTCTCAATGAGAATGTTTCTTTGGTTGAAATGGATGCTTAGGCATATACTAAGGAAAATATGTTGATTAGAGATTATAAAGAGTGGCTTCAACATGAAGATATTCATTGGAAACAAGAATCTAGAGCTAATTGGCTAAAAGAGGGATACATGAATTCAGATTTTTTTCATCTCTTAGTTATAGCCAAAAGGAATGTGATGCATATAGCTTGTGTTAGTTCAGGGAAGGGGGATTTGTTGGATTCTTGAGGGGAGATAAAGGAAGAGGTTTTAGTATTTTTTAGGAATTGTTGAATGGTGAAGATAGGTCAAATTTGGAGGTTCAAAGATCTCTTTTAGCTTTAGTGCCTCCTTTGATTTTAGATGTAATGAATGCTAAAATGATGTCTCATTTTTCATTGGAAGAAATTAAAATGGTGGTATTTTTTATCGCTAAGGATAAATTTTATAATCTAGATGGCTTCTAAGAGGCATTTTTCCAATTCTTTTGGGAGGTGGTGGGAGAGGATGTTTGGAAGATGGTGCAAGAGTCTAGGGTGAGAAGGATGGTAGCCCCAAATTTGAATGTGTCTTCCTTTTCATTATTTCGTAAAGGGGAATATTAGGTTTCTTTTAATGATTATAGGTTGGTTGCCTTGTGTAATACAATGTATAAAATCATCTCTAAAATTATGGCTAGCAAGATTAAGCCTTTACTTGTTTTATTGATTTCTAAAAGAAAGTAGGATTTGTCCTAGGTATAAACATCCAAGAAGGTATTATTATGGGTCATGATATTATTCACTTTATCTCATAATCACTAGAAAGGGGTGTTGGTTAAAGTAGATATTAGTAAGGCCTAATATCAGGTGAATTGGTGCTTTTTGATGAATATTTTTAGTAAAATTGGTTTTAAGAAAGAATGGTGTGAATGCTATTTAAGTTATATTGTTGGGCCTAAATATTCAGTTTTGATCAATGGTAGTCTGACAGGTTTCTTTGAAGCTTTGTGGGGCTTATGACATGGAGATCCGTTTTCCTCTTTTATTTTCATTTTAATGGCATAGGCATTGGGTAGAGTAGTTATTCAAGCTAAAATAGTTGGGAAGATGCAGGGTCTCAAAGTGGTGGATAATATGAAAAATTTCTCTCATCATCAATTTATAGATGATACCTTCCTCTTTGGGTAGGCATCAGTTATAAAAGCTGAAGATTTAAAGGCCATTATGAAGTGTTATGAAAAAGCCTCTAGGCAATTTGTAAATAAAGGTAAATAATAAATTTAATTTGAAAATCATGATTAGTTGGTTCAAAAAAATATGCTTATGATTTTGGGTTTTAGGATGGTAATCTCCCTAACAAATATTTGGAAGTTCCTCTTTTTACTGGTATAGGTAAATTAGGTTTGTGGAATGATCTGGTTCATAAATTTAATGTTTGGTTATCCTCTTGGAAAGACAAATGACTTTCCTTAGAGGGTCACATCACTTTTATTAAGGAAATTTCAAGTGCACTCCCAATATATTGCTTCTTTATTTTGTGCCCTCCTTTCCAAGTGATTAAGTCTTTAAACAAGATAATGAAGGAATTTTTATGGCAAGGGACGAAAGAAGCTAAAAATATTGCATTGATGAAATGGGGTAATGTGGGTAAGAGGAAATAAATGGGTGGATAAGGAATTAAGGAGCTTCAACTTCATAAGTTAGCTTTGGGAGCTAAATTTGCCTGGTTGATGATTTTTAACTCTGATAGTCTTTGGTGTAAACTGCTTTAGGCCAAGTATCTAGGATTTGAAGATGCAAAGAGTATGGTTTCAGTGTATAATCCTCCTAGAAGATCTCATGTGTGAATTTTTTTACTCAAATGTAGGCTGATTATTTTTTGACATATTTTTTAGATGGTAAATAATGGTAATAAACTGGATTTTTTGTTACATCTTGATTCATCGCTAAGCAAACTATTTGATTATTTATGGATATTTATAGTTGACAAATTTATATTTGACTATTTTAAACTAAGTTTTGATATATGTTGTTATGGAATAGTAGGATATTGCTTATATTCCATGATTACATTGTTATGAGTTAGCTATATTGTATATGATTACATTACTAACATGTTGATTTATTATTTTAGTTACATTTTATGATATATTTATATCATGATGTGATGTTCTAACTCCCTGCTTGTTATGAGGTTGATGGAAGAGAATTCATCCCTCAGAATGTGACAGAGGGAGAGCATCATCAGAGAGGATGATATAGATGGAGATATTGAAGGATGACAGACAAACTGGGTAGAACCCAACACACAACATATTAGCTAGCCTATGCTAGATAAATAAAAAATGGTTAGTATAATGTATTTTGATGCCATTTGCATTAGATGCTCATTTATTCATGGTCTACTAGCATAGTTAATAGTTTTATGGAACTCATTTTACATGATTTGTGTGTGTGATTATTAAATGTTGTTAGAAATATAATTTGTATAGTTAAATTAAATCTAGATTATTGATTTATGAAAGTATCATTAAATTGTTATGGCATTTGAAGATGCTAATTAAATTAGTGAATTTATTGGTTTTTATAATTAATATTAAAATGAATAAAAATTTAAAAATTTCCTATTGAGAGGAAAAAATAGAAAAAAGAAAAAGAAAAAAATAAGTAAATAAATAAAAAGGGAAAGGTCTAAGTTTAAGAAAAACAAAAAGAAAGATAGTCATTAAAATAATGAGAAGAACCAAAAAAAAAAGGAAAAGAATCTAAAAAGGAGAAAATATGTAAAATAAAAAGTCTATTCCCCTTTATATCTTAAGGGAGATTATGAAAAGAGAATAATAAGTAATTTTCAAATGAGGGGGCATTTTACATAGTGGATACATAGAGAAGAGGCTTTGGAAGAGATTTTTGTGAGAAACTAAACCAATAAGAATGCAATTCAATTTTTTCAGGTAGGCAAACTATTAAATTATGTTTTTTCACTTGGACTGTGTAATTAGTTATGTATGAAAGATCTGTGCACCAATTATATTTATATATCTGCCCAATTTCCTGTCTAAGCAAACTAATGAATGTATATATAGTGACCTATAATAAATATGACCATTATAGATAACAACTTATGAATTCACACTCAACCATATATAAATATGGAAACTGTATTACTTAGTATGATTCATTGTTGATGTTGAGTATTTCTATATTTTTAAAAAGTAGTGACTTATTTTTTCAAAGCACTATATATAGATTGCTAGATATTTAATGGGATTTATAGGAATTTTATGTATGTATATTTTAAGAGACATAAAGTGCTATTTAAGACTTTATAATATTTTTTTTACAAAGTCATGATAATATTAATCTGCATATAATATCAATCTCTTTATATTGACTTTGTAGGACTCATATATATATATATATATATATATATATATATATATATATATATATATATATATATATATATATATATATATATATATATATAAAGTCTCCATATAGACTTCAATATGCACTATGAGTCTTTGCATATCAAGAACTATAATGTGCCTATAATATATAAAGTGACTTATTTATATAGTGACTTATTTTATATAGGTGCAGTGATTCAAAATTATAGTGCAGTGACTTATATCTTAAATATAATAAACTAATAAATAGTTATATTAAGCATATAACCAACAATGTATATTATATTGGCTATACATTTGTTGTATATGTAATAATTTATATACAATCTGTAATATATTATATGTTTGTGTTATTGTATGCAAGTTATTATCGAAAGTGCAACAACTTCATAAGATTAATGAATGCAACAATTATACATACATATATACATACATACATACATACACACACACACACACACACACACACACACACATATATATATATATTATATTATATTATATATATATATATATATATATATATATATATATATATATATATAACAATGGTGTTACGTTGTTATATAATGGATTGCTACCTCAAATGGTGCCAATAAAGAAACCATAGTATACAACTTCAATGATTTAATTCTATTACAGCCATGTAGATTTAAATTTGGGGTGATCTATAAAATTCAGTTATAAGGTTTGTAATAATAGTCAAGATAAGCTTGGTATATATATAATTAACATCATATCAAAGAAGAAGGATATTATTATAATATAATATAGAGAGTATAATACTATTATTTGTCATACATTATTAGAATATGGTAGTATATTATAGTGGCTTAGTTAATTTATTTTAAATAATAACTAGATAACTCAATTTTAGATTATGGAAGTATGCTTGTAATACTAGATAAAGTGGCTTATATGATATAAATGTAGATTCCATTATTTAGTTATGCATACAAATCATAATTATAAGATACAATGATAATGATGTCATTGCAGTTTTTATATAGACAAAAATGTATTATAACATGTAAAATTGTATCATGTTAATATATAGAAGTGTATGTCGGGTATAACAGATATTAGCAAACTTACATCAATGAGAAGTATTATGGAATACACATTATACTCAGAATGATATTTTTAAGTGTATACAAGTGATAATTTTGCTTAGTGGAGGGTTATATCAGTATGTATCATGGAATATGCATTATACTTAGCCTAAAACATTATGTGTATAATGGAATACCAACATTAAGTCAATATTATGGTATCAATCATATCATAGGTGTATGCTAAGTATAAAAATCCTATTACCACCTAAAGTATAAATAAGATATCCATTATTTGATTATATTCTGGGTATAAGAAATATCTAGAGATGATATATGTGTGATCAATATTAACTTAGTGTTCTTAAAGTACCATAAACCATAATAATGTCATTTTTACTCTAATTGATCTATTATATATATGTATGAAATATTTTGGATCAATGGATATGTTAATTATCATATTATTTGTGCCCTCTCAGCTTGATATGTTGAATATAAGATTCTTATTTCATAAGTATACCTATAATACTAAATGTTTGTCTAACAATTAATGGGTGGTATACACCTTGACTTCTCTATTAATGGTTACTATATTTATGGGCCATATAAATTGTAAAGTTGAGTATACTGTAACATTTTTGAGAATTATTGGTTAGTGTATTGTATATTGATCTATTGTAAACTTGTGTTTAGTATGTATTATGGGTGTAATAATATGTATGAGGGCATATGCATAGATAGATTATGTATATTAATGTATTGGGAATCAAGGACATCACATAGTTTTTGCCAAGTATATTATCACATATTGAGTGATTCATATATTTATGTACTTGATGATTTATTGTGTATGATATAAGAGCAATTAGTATATTTCCAAATACTCTTATGCTAACCAAAATACAAAAGACTATGTTTCATTGAAAACTTGTGTATGGAGTTATGTACATTTTAAATATGTTAGGATGAAAATCCATCTAGTAAGAGATAAAAACTATGAAGCAAAATTACATTGTAAAATCTCTTATCTTATAAAGATTGTCAATATACTTCATGACTAGGGAAATTATAATGATTTTTGAAATCAAAGGGGTTTTCTAATTATGAAATATAAAAGAACATTGATATAGTATTTACATGTTATTTGAGTACTTATATATGGTATATATTATGATGTAAAAGTACTCATATATAGAAAATATATCAATAGCAAGGAATGGTTAAATTAAGACATAAATTTCTTAGGGATCATAATCTATAATCATATTAAAATAGTCTCCTAGAAATAGATTGAGGTTTTTAAATGAAATATTATAATAGTTTTATGAGTTATCTATTTATCTAAAAATATTATGATGGATTGCCTAAAATTAAGTAGCATGTACTTATGGAGGTGAAATTAAGCAGTTTAAATCTAGAGTATACTTAGTTGGTATAATTTATACTTATTGCCTATTATTTATGATTAAGGGACATTTGATTCTTGAAATTGTGAGACTGATTATTAATAATTGAGTAGTATGCTCATGTACAATGAACTATGATAGTATAAGATGTCATAGAGTATTTTAATTTGAAAATTAATGTCTAAATGTATGTTATACCTAGATGATACAAAAGGTGATTGCTATGTCTCAAATAAAAAATATGTTTGTTGGATTAAGTGTATGCATGTGGGTTATTACTATGAATAACATATTTTATGATAGTTAGTAATACTTTATGTATACATTCATACAACTCTTAAGAGTATAGAAAATGCTAGGATAGAATATTAAGTGTTTCATGGGAATTGTGACTTGCTTTATTATATCTAGTTGATATCTAGTTGTTTGAATGGAAGCTTATGTTTCCATGTATTTAAGATAACTTTATTATGACTGATTCAGAAAAATTAATAGTTATCTTTTAGAACATTATACTATGATAATACAAGTTATCATAGGGTGTAGTATATTTGGAAAATATTTATAGTAATTAAAAATTGTAGTTAAATATGTTTTTCACCTAGACGGTATAAATTTTAGTTGTTATTTCTATTATGGGATAGATAATAATGTGAGATTCATTCATACATTTGATGGAATAAACATATGATATTATATTATCCTATGTTTATCATGTTATATGATATTATTATTAATAAGATGCAATTTATATGAATATTTTGGTTATATTATGTTAACCAATCTCGTATTGTTGATACTGAGTAACTAGCGAGATGGACTTCACTAGCTTACTAGCATCACAATGCCAGATGAAGGTAATCCGATCAAGTAGTGCCTAGGAATTTGGACTGATCTATAGATCATTGTTATTTATAATTTGAAAACTTTGTCAAAAGTAATGTTTGGTGAGACATTGTCATTTCATGAGTATGATTTACATGTTTATATGATATCTTACAATAGAAAAAGTTCTAAGATACATCACATGTTTAGTTTTAGAAATCATATAGCAAATAGGTACTAGCTTGTCTCTCGAGATTCCCATGCCATCACTATTTACTCATCTATGAAGGGAGGGAAATTACCTAATGAGATTAGTGTGGGGGATCATTAGTTTGTGGTTGGTGTGAAAAAATGCTCAGATGATGATCTCCTTCCCCACAATAGTACTACTTTTGAGACAATACTTGAAACTTCTACAAATACTAGAGATTTTAGGGAACTCATGCTCTAGAGAGCCATATATCTTGTATATGCACATTGTATTACGTTGTATTTATTATTATAAACATTATCATGATGAGTTGTGATTACTTATTTATTTTACATTGACAATAGTGGTTGTGGGTATGTATCAATCATGGATAGTTAATTGTAACTACTTCATATATTTGTATTATGATGTGTTTCTATTAAAGATAGTGTTTAATGATATATGATTTAACATTCTTAATTTATAGTTATCAAACTTAGAATATTTTGTATGATCTCTAATTATATTCTTGTAGTGTAATCCATTTATAATATATGTGTTTAATTTAAAAAAAAAAAACACATTTCTAGTAATATCCCAGTGGGGTTATTACATGTGGTATCAGAGTTGTGGCTCGAACTCTAGGACCCAATGAGTCTATTATCATTTTTGTATCATTATGTTACAAAAAGGAGAATAGTGAAATGTGTGGATGGTACATTAAGTGTGTGCCGTAGGAGCATTTATACCCTCTTCGAATTGTTAAAGGGTTGGTTTATTGAGTGTCTCAATGGTGATAGTGTAATCAATGTTTGTAAGTGAGTACATAACATAGTTCGTGAGTTTTGAACAAGAGATTACTATCATATTTTTATCATTTAAGTTGAACACCTTGAGAATGATTACATCCTTGTTAATTCAAGTCATCTTAGTCATTTGTGTTTTGTATTGTGAGTGTTCAAAAAACATGGAATGTTTCTCACTTAAGTTTTTGTGCATTAGTTTTGTGTCTTATATTCACTAATACTAGGAGTGAGAAATCCTATAATACCATTTTATTTTGGCACCACCTAGTGTGATGAGAATTTTCTTATAGTAAAGTTTATATGTCTTTGTTGAGGAGTCCTATGTGTTAGGAGTTTGCTTATGTATTGACACCTCATATGTTTATGTGGCTTAGGAAGAAGTGTTATTTAGTTTAGAGGTGATTTTTTATTCTCCCACCTTATTTTGACATCATTATAATCCCCTCTGAGGATTCCTATTTTGATGATGTTGAAACTTTTTTCTGAAATTTTGTTTTGGACCATATTCCTTGGAGTTCATGTAATAATGTTTTCTACTTATTGTTTATAGAGAATTTGTATAAATGGAATGGATTGATGCATCTATGTGGTTAGAATTTTATTTTTGATTATGGAAGTAGGTTATGATAATACTCATACAAGAATGGTAAGTGACTAGTGTGATCTAGGAATTTGACTCAAGAGAGGATGGTTAGTATGGTGTTAGTTCTAAAATGACAAAAAAATGAAATAAATACACTAATAGTATAAGATATCTAGGCCTAGAAATTAAATAGAGCTTAGTTAAAATTAGCAAATAAAAAACACAACTAAAAATCAAAAAATAAAAACACAAGATTTTTTTCACCTTTCTTGGATGCTCCAAATGCCTTTGTAGTGGTGGCTTGGTCGGCTTGTGCTCATGAAGTCCTTGGCAATGGAAGCTTGACTATCTCCATCTCTGCTTTCCATCTTTGACTTTTGGCTTGGCTTGGCTTAGAATCAATTTGGCATGGTAACATTAGTAGTAATGGCTTCTTGAAGATATTTTTCCACTATAACTTTCCACCAAAATAGCTTAGAAATGATGTAGTAAGACCTCCTATTTATAGATTTTTGATATTGGTCAAAATCAATAAAAACCATCCATCTCAGGATTGAGATGTGTGGCTAAAGATTAATCTAATTTTTTAATTAAAATTAATAAATAGGCTCATAAATATTTGGGATAAAGAAGCAATTAAGAGGCATGGAGGATATCATGGAAGGCATGAATCCTAATATTTGTGGCATTTATGGCCTAGGGATGTCTTCCCAAGAAATGAGGTCACTTGATGATGAAAATATTCAATATTTATTTCCAAAAATAAGTATTCAACAAGTTTCCATGGAATTCTTGATTAAGCCTTGATTTGGGTTAATTAGCTCTTAAACATGTTTAAGAACTTTGTACACAAATTACTCAAATTGATCAAAATGTATTGTTATTGGTCTAAAATTTGACTGGATTAGAATTAGAATTCATTATCAGATGAGTTGGAACCATATTATCATTTATGATTTTACCAATAAAAAATAACAAAGGCACATGTCTTGTGCAAAATATTTGATAGGAAAGAGCAATCCAGAGCACCTAAATGCAAAATTAGCATTTTGACTTAGAATGATCTGATCAAAGTTAGCTGACCCATAAATTGCATTTTCCCATTTAGGGATACCCTAACCAAAATTGGCACTTGAATATGTCATCTTCTCATCATTTAGTGTGTTTTAGTGTTTTTAGGCCAAATTGTGCATTTTGGGTGGAGATTAGCCAAAAGCTTGTTTGGAGGTTATTGGTGGCCAGATTTAGGTGTCTACAATTTTTCCCTATTTGGAAAGTCATTGCAAGCTATAATCATAATAACATCTTTTCAAATAATGAAAAGGTCCTGTATGCCTACAACTGTAATGATGATAAACTAACTGTATAATGTCCCCAGAAGGGAATGAATGGCATAAAGAGGTCGATAAATAGTCCCTCAAAAAGAAAAAAGTGAAATGAGGGGATCAAAGAAATGCAAGATGATGGGGTGAAAACACAATGATATTGAAAAATTAGTCAAAATCATTAATAATGAAGTGGGATGGTGCACAATATTTTTCCCAAAGGTGGCTATAAATGTTTTACCCTGATAGTGGCAATGTGATATGATAAAACAATGATTTGCCAAAAGGTGGTTATAATCATTGAGAAGATGGAACTACTCCAATTAAGATAGATAAACAAGGTAATAGCATGCCCCTATATGGGAAGATAAAGTAAATTGGTGAAAACATAATAATTTGCCCAAAGGTGGTTATAATCATTGAGAAATGTAGGTGGGATGGTGTGCAATGATTTGCCCATAGATGTTTATAATAATTGGACCTCGATTCTGACAAACATGATAAAATTAGTTGAGGATGATGATAACTTAACATAGAGAGTAATGATGAATTGGAAAAACCTACTAGTAGGGAGATGCTTGTCTAAACTAATAAAGGTTGAAATTCTTTCATGGTTAATTACTCTGTTTGGGATATGATTGGGAGTGAATCAGGATGTTGGTACTGAAGAGATGCCACCACTGTTAAATAGGCTTCTTGAAGTTGAGGCTTGTTGTGGCACGTGTTGTTAGGCATCATGATATAACATCATGAGGACTTGGATAGAATATGTATGAGGACTGACTCCCATAATGCAATACTTAATAGAAAATAATGCACCAATGATAGAAACCATGATGACAATATAAACATATGAATAGAGATGGATTCAAGTGTAGATGTGGACAAGGAATCACCCAATGAACACACATAAATTGAATCAAGGCAATAGTTTTTTAAAGTAAACAAATAGGTAGACAAACAAAAAATATAAGTAGAAACAAAAAAACAACGAAATAGAAACCCTACAAACATTTCCCCTAGAAAATAGGCAATAACTTAAAAATGAACAAAATGAGGGAATAAAAGAAATGGGAGGGGTTGGCCAAGATGTCTCCATATGTACTAAGCAAGTGGATGTTGTCTACATAGTCCATGGATGTAATATACAATAAAAAAACTTTAGGCCAAATGTAGTTTTCCTAGGGAATGGGAAGAATATGATCACTGAGGAAAATAAATAGAATGGATATGATAGAAGAATAGGAATGGTCTTGAAAAATGGAAAGTGCGTAAGATAAAAAGGCTAAAAAGGATGGGGAAACTAAATGACAAGTGGTTTATTTGTAACTTAGTAAGGGTGCCCAGAATCCTTAGGGCAAAGAAGTGGTCAATGTTTTATTTTTTTCTAACGATTTTTCAAATGTTTTTGGAATTGTTTTGGAATGTTTCAACTTAATCAAGAATGATGAGACATTAGATGGTTCAATCTCACAAAATATCAAGAGTGTTTAAACTAAGGTTTCTCATGAAATGGAAAGAGCATGGCTAAGGTTACTCACAAAATGGAAAGAGTGTGGCTTAGGTTGCTCGCAATATGGTGAGAGCGTGGCTTAGGTTACCCATAAAATGATGAGAGTGTGGCTTAAGTTTCTCAAAAAATTGTGAGAGCATGGCTTAAGTTGCTCATAAAATGGAAAGAGTGTGGCTTAGGTTGCTCACAAAATGGTGAGAGGGTGGCTTAAGTTGCTCTAAAATTAGTGAGATCATGGCTTAATTTGCTCATAAAATAATGAGAGCATGGCTTAAGTTGCTCACAAAACAATGAGAGTGTGGCTTAAGGGTGACTGAGATAACCTCAAAAACTATTGAGAACTACCTACATAGTCTTAGATTATGACCTCAAGTCACTATAGTTATACCCTTACAGTAGAGTAATTTGACTAGTGTAGCATTCAATTCAAATAAAACAGGCATAGTTGGTAAAAAGGCATTGTACATCATAGATAGTGGAAAGTTGGTACGTCAAGGATTAATATTTCTCATAATTATCCCATAGGTAGTTATAACTAGGACACAATGACATAGATAAAAGGTACTAATTTGCCTAAAGGCAGTTATAATTAGCAGCAATACCAATAATAACAAATGAAGGATGTAACTACTGAAACTTCTATCACACTATCTTAAAATGCGATCTCTATTTGAAGTAATTGAACCAACTGATGAAACTAATCAGATACCTTGATGCTAAAAATGTGTAATAAATGGAAAAAACTAAGGTCAAATGGGCTAGGATTTTAGAACACACCAGGTTGATAGGTCAACAATGGAAAGTGGATATGGTGAAGAGGACATATAAGGATGGTATTTTGTAAAAAGAACAATAGTGATAAAACGGCATAACTGAAACGGTCCATATTGAAAATAAACCTTAGAGCTCAAGCATAGTACCACTTGAGATGAATAATATTCATCAGCTCAAAAATTTCATCTCTGTCTAGTATGGCAAACTTGTATGCTCTTGATCCATAATCTGTAGTAATGATGAAAATCCCTATCCAATTTGGTTTGAATTTCCCTTTAGTTTCTTCTCAACTATGGTATTCTTTTATTTTTATTTAAGAATAAGATCACCAAGTTCAAATATTCTATTCTTAACACATTTATTATAGTGGCCTTTGAGTTAGTTTTGATATGATTGAATATTGTTGAGCGTGACTATGCATTTCTCATCAAGTAGGTCTAGCTCTTGTAGGCAAGCTATTTGATAGTCATGATCATCCATGACATGCTTGAAAGAGATGCATAGTGAAGGAAATTCAACCTCAATGGGAAGGATGGATTCAGTACCATAAACAAGTGAGTATAGAGTGGCTCTTATGAAGGTACGATGATTGGTATGATATGCCCAAAGGGCAGGGAATATCTAGAGGTGCCAATCATAACTGGAATCATTGACAATATTTTTAAGAATATTGATAATGGTTTTGTTGGATGCCCCAACTTGGCCATTACCTTAAGGGTAATATGCTATAGAAAAATGTTGGATGATGTTATATTGAGTACATAGTCTACATCTTTATTCTTGAATGATTCTCCATTATTAGATATAATGTTAGAGATAATATTGTAGTGACAAATGAGATGGTTTAAGATGAATCTAGAAATTTGATTTTCAATCATGTGAGGGGTATAGCTTCAACCCACTTAGTGAAATGTTTAATGATAGTAAAGATATGTTTATGATCATTAGATGAAGTGGGGTTAATCTTCCCAATGAGGTCAAGTCCCCATATAGAAAATGGCCATAGTGTCAACATTGGTTTTTAAGTTTTTACTAGGGCATGAATTAGATTAGCATGCCATTAACATTTGTCACACTTATTTACATATGCAGTGGCATCTACGTCTATTGTGGGCCAATAATAACCAGTACACAAGAGATTTTTGGATAGGACTACCTTATTAGAATGGGCTCCACATACTCCTTCATGAACTGATCTTAGAGCCAATGTAGACTCTACTAAATTTAAACAATGAAGTAGAGTTTTATCAAAACTGTGATGATAAAGGGTGGATCCAAGTAGAGTATAACAAGTATGATGATGAATGAAGGATTTGGTTTGTTTTTGAGAGAGATTAGGTGGGATAACTTGGTCATGAAGGCATTTTTAAAGGTTTGAGTACCAGATAGAATTAGAACCAACAATATCACAAATCATGGCAACGGTTGAAGGTTCATGAGATGGAGCTAAAAAATTCTCAATGAGGAATTGATGCTCTCTAGATTTATCTATTTGTCAAATCAGAGGCCAATAGTAACCATGGCATCCGTAGTTTTGTTACTAGCCCTTGGTATGTGCTCAAACTGAATGTTGGAAATTTGTCATTAAAGAGTGTCAACCATAGCTTTATATAGAACCAACTTGTCATCTTTGGTCTAGAAATGATATATAACTTGATTTATGATTAACTAAAAATCACCATAAAATTTGAGATGAGATATATTACAATGCACTACTTATCGCAGACTTGTAATAAGTGCTTCATACTCAACCATATTATTTATACAAAGAAAGCTGATTTCGAATGATTTAGGGATTAGATCCCCCATGGTGTAATAAAAAATAGGCCTCCCCTCGATCTATGTGCCATAAATGAACCATCAAAATATAGCTTCCAAGGATACTCCTCAAGGGGTGTGTCAATGATGGTCATGATAGATTCATCATAAAATTGAAACATGGGTGGCTGTGTGTCCATAAGAGGTGCTTCAACAAGTTGATTTTCAAGAACTTTGTTGATGGTTAAAATTGTGCTTGTTTCTAACACCAAAAATGGGAAGTTTTAAGAATGTGGGACTTTCAACTTGAAACGACCTCGAGATTTTTAAGAAGCTAGTCTCTTCTTTATCTTGAGTATTGGGGGGGAAGGGATATGAATTTAAATAGAAACACAAATGCAAAGAAATAAAATCTAACTATGGTGATGTGCCTAAATGTAATTAGACCCTTAATTCTAAGCACAGTGAAACTATATGTAAGATTCAATTACATTAAAGAGCAAACAAGGATGATCAATGTAAAAGATAGAAATAATAGAAACAGAGGCTCACAGCTTAGAATACTTTTGAAATGACACAGAAAACATCAACAAAGGCACATAACTTAGTCTTCTTATTAATTCTCTAGTCACATAAAAGGCACAGAAACATGCATAGTTACATAAACTTTCCAACTCAAGAAAATATAACAAAGGCAAATGATATTCTTGATCACAGCTCTAAAAGTCTAAAAAAACTCTTGAAAATAGTCTCTCATAGAAAATTCTCTCCAATCTTCTGATGATTTCTGGTGATCTCTACACTCCTCTTTATAGCATTGTATTCGATCCATATTGTTTGCATGTTCCCAATCTAATAGCCCAATTGAACTCTAACTAAATTAGAAGTGTCTAATAGAAGATATTTCTTAGATTCTAAAACATTCTATCTTCATGTAGTTCATTCACTAAAAAAGATACACAAGATGCTCCCTTCTATCAAATAGAAGAGGACACTTGGCTGATTTCCCCTATTTTACTTGAAAACCTTCTTATTATTTAAGAAGCACCAAAAAATGACACTTGGCAGCTTCTACAGCACTTACTGAAGACACACAACATGCTCCATGTAACTTACACTCTTAATGTGTCTTTTTTTAGAAGTGTTCAGTACTTGACATGTGTCACCATCCGCTTCTCCAAAACTTAAACAACTTCTATAGAAAATGGGACCCAAAGTAGTTCTCACCCAAGCAACTTGGAAAAGGGAGTAGGGACATGTGGTGCTTTCTACTTACTCTTGACAAAGGACACGTGGTGATCTTCTCTGCCTTTAGATACCTTTTAAGAAACCTTCAGAACATGACACATGTTTGTCTCTGCATCATTTTAGCTATATTATAGAAACACTCAGGCCTCATTTCAAATTTACACAGACGGTGACACTTGGTGACTTTTGCTCGTTTTAGAAACAAAACTTGGGGTCCACCACAGTCTTTACTTATTGATGAAATAAAATGAAGATTTTTTGGATGTTGACATGTGATAGCTTTTGCTTTCTTCAGTTAGGGATACATGGCATCTTCCATTTACTTTTAGAAAAGCATATTGAAACCTTCCACAGCTACCACTTGGCACCTACCGCTTGATCCTAAGACTTAGATTTTGAAACCTTTCACTCAAAAGAAATTTGAAATGTGGATGCCAACATGAAACATGAATACTGACACTTTTTGTGCTCTGTTGAATTACTACGAGATACATGGCACATTTCAGGCAACCTACAAAAATTATGAAATGTGTCTCGACCGATGACACTTGGTAGCTTTCGCATAATCTCAACACTTAGACAAAATTGAGGCCAAAAGAAAATAGAGCCCGTGCTTTGAGTCAATACTCCATCTTCTCGAACCAAAATGTATAGGGACAAAATTTGGATTGCGCGACTGTGAATCAAAAAGAAACGTAGAGTATTTTTAAGTCTACAGTTATTGGCATCCCCAAGGACTTTTGAGCCTGATCAAAAAGAAACTATAGCTCTTGATTGATCAAAATGACAAAAATCATAGCTTTAATAATATTATTTGATAGGCAGACCACTCATCATCAGATAACCCCTACTTATTTTGCAATTCATTGAAGGCTAAATCAAGGTTGATAATATCCTTGTGTGAAAATTTTTACAAACTTTGAACCATAGCCTTCAATTTGAATTCAAGTTGGGAGATAGGAATTAAAACAACTTCTATTTCAAGTACTGATGAATCATCCCTTAAATCTTGAAAAACTGCCTGATCATTCTACTTGGCCAATAATAAAGGTTTAATTTCATCAATCATTAGCACAGTGTTGTCATCAAGAAATGGAGAAGGAAGACCTAATTGCATTAGGTCTTCAATGTGTTGTTTCATTTCACTGATTCCTTCTTTCATTACATTGAGAAGCTCTCTGTAATTGATGGCTACAAAGTTGAAACTGAGAACCTCATTCACTCGCTTAGCAATGACCATTTTGTTATCAATTCCTACTATTGATAATGTTCCATCTATTGCATCATAAAGCTTTTGCAGTAGCGTTTCAAAGTTCAATACTCTCCCAAAAATTGTAGCTAGAGTGTTTTCAACTGAATTCTCCACCTTTTCGCACAATTTTTGTGCATTTAGTAGGAAGGTGAGAGAAGGCTTAAGCTAAATTATCTCTGAAGAGATTCTTTTCCACATTGATTCATAAAGCTCCTTTACCAAATTTAACACTCCTATATTCTTTGGCCTACTAGCCAGCTCCATTGTCAATTTTTTTGTTCTTTGTTGCTCGGCTTGAAATTGGGCTTGTATAGTTGCAGTATTATTCTATTCATTCAGCAGCTTCTGTTGTACTTGAGTAACCTGTAACAGGCTTTCCTCACATTTTTCTTGTAAAGCTACTTTTTCTCACCTTAGGGTCATCACTGCATCTTTTACCTACATCAGACCTACTTTTAAGGAATCATTTTGGGCTTGGATCACCTGATGAGTCTGAAGAGAAATAGTATCTCGCAACTATTTATTTAGACTCTATTTCATTATCTTTTCTATTGATTTTTGTGGTCAAACTGCTATAGTTTTCCTTCTCTTTGGCTAGATCAGCCTCCATCTTCTGTAACTTCCTTAATATTTTCAAGTAATCTTCAACAACTACAAAAGTGGATTCATTTAGAAGCTTGACTCTATCTCGTGGTTTGAATAGGGACATATGTATTGCCACTACATTCATTGTATAATCCTCAGGCTACATCTGCTCATTTGGCTTGACTATATTTAGTGACAAATGGGTCATCGTCAGTTGCTGTTGAATTGGGTCAAAATGTGACCTAAGATGTGGAGTAGCAAAGGCCTTATTATCTTTGATCCTCTTTTTCTCCCTTCGGGCTTCCCTTGCCTTCCTAGCAGTGTCTGCTTGAGTTTGGAAGGTAGAAGGAGAGGCAATGTGCCCACCCACAAAAGGATGACCATGTGGCAAGCCATATGGAGTGGCCAATTGTTGGCTATGTGCAATCTAAGGAGGTAGTTTCTTGGGAATAGAAGGAGAAAAGTGAGGCAATGATAAAGCTTGAGTATGAATATGTGGGGAAAAATGAGAAATGGGTATATCAGAGGTGGCAAGGGATATTAACTGGCTAGATGGAATTGTTACCTCAATAGAAGAAGAGAGATTGAGAAGAAGGAGAAATGACACTTACCTGATGAGTAACTATAGTACTTTGTAATTAGCATTGTGAGGGTTCTGCCCCCTCCTCTGAAACAAGTTGAAACTTCACCCTCTTTCACTGCTTTGGCATTTCTTCTTCTGGTTGTGCTCCCTTCTCTTCAATATTTACCACTGCTATCAGTGGTGCTTGTGGGGAACTGGGAACTTCAATAACTAATGCCAATGGGAAGCTTTTGGTGGTGAAGGCACCACACTCTTTTGTTTTTCCATGATGCTAAGAGATTGGGGCCAAACTATTACAATGACTACAGCTGCGATTTGCCCTAGGGCTTGTGATTGTTGGCTGGATCCTACTTTAGCTTCTGGATCTACACCTTGTGTCATCAAATTGCTTGTGTCAGGGCTAGATATAGGGGATAGATGACACTCATCCCATAGTTCCTCCCATCTCTCATCTGAGTCCATGTTCCCAAAAGAATGAGTTATCGGACAAATTTTTCCCCTATATTTCCAATAGGCTTCTATTTTCTCAGCATCCCAGTCTTTATTCTTTAGTGCTCTTCTTAAACTAGAAGTCATTCTAATTTTAGGGTCAAAGTTCCTCTGCTTAACATAGAAAGTTTTCCATGGTCTATTTTGTTGAAGGGGCAAATTTGTTAATTCAACATAAAACCCAGGATTATCCTCTCTAGGATTTTTTCTATTTTCCCAAAAGGGGCAACCCACATGTGTTATTCTGGCTGTAACCCTATTAGTCCTGATCCATGAGGCTAGAAAACCATTTGGGTAATATACCCATTTATCTTTGATTAGCAGGAAACCCAGGAAGGCTAGCTTTCTAAGCAACACAATTTCAACATCTCTGGCCTCTAGTGTCATGTTGTTTGTCATCCATGGGAGGTCATACATTTTCCTCTTCCTCTTCCCAGAGCCATATTCATTATCTACCACTAACACCTGCCTGGTGACCTCTAAGAATGCTAACTTAAGAGTCAAAATCTTAGGTAGCAATATTGGTTCCCCACAAAAACCATGGACTCTAATAATTGTATGGTGGGATCCAAAAAAGAAATCACAAGGAATTGGGCAATTAGCCATAAGATTTGATACACTTGGGAATAGTCTATTTATAATTAGTTCTGGGCTCAAATGATAAAAATAGGGACACCAAAAAGTTCCTAGAACTCATAGGGGTCACTAGTTTTTGACAAAATATGTGTCCATGCAGACACATGAGTGGTCCTTTGTAGATCAAAATTTGGGTCATACATATTAAGATGCAGATGTTGGGAAAAGATGCTAGAGTTTTGACACAACATAAGGTGAAAAAAATAAGAAGGGTACCTGAAAACCCCTTTTGATTTAAACTGGGCAAGTTGTTCCACCATGGAATATGTAATCTGCTCAAAAAAATCAAGCTGATATTCTTGAGTCTTGTCGATAGTTTTCAATCTGAAGAGGATAGCCATTTGTTCTCCATATATGATCATATCATCTTTCATTCCAAAAATGAAAGCCATCATAGATAGTGCATCTTGGCTAGCTTGTGCAAATTGGGCTCTTGTTGCAGGCAATGTTGGCACAGTAGTATCATCATCGCCCATTTGCAATTCAGATCTTAAGAACCTCAACTGAGTATTGATGTTTGCACACATTTTTTGAATTTTAGCAACAATGGAAAATGTAGTTGTCTTATCATGACATACAGTCAACATTTCTATGATATCCTGTAGTGTGATTTGCACTATAAATGGACCCCATTGTATGGTACTTGAGGGGGCATGAAATAATTTAGCACATATTTCAACCAAATCAGGGCACGAATGCACAACTAGGACAATGAATTATGCTAGCTGGGAAGTCCACATCCTCATTACAAATGTTTCATATTGTCCCATCTTAGCCCTCTGAATACTCATTTGATGTGCCCCTTCTCTTAGAGTTTTACTAGGCTTTTGAAGAATTGGGTCCATGATGCCATCTGCAAAATCTTTCACCTTTGCTAGGTTGCTTGCTTGACCAACTTCAGGGACTCTGGTCCATGAGTAGGTCTTTAATGGTTATGCAGGGGCTGAAGCATATGATTTGCTTGCAATAAGCTTATAAATGGATTCATAAATCCTAGACCTTTGTTGTGAAGACTGTGCTCCCTCCATATCTATTTCTATTCTTGAAAATAGTGAACTGTGATAATAGGTATGAAGCTTTTGCAATAGGAAAGGCACTTTCACTTAAACAGGTTCGCTATGAGCTAAAAAATGCAAGTAGTAGGGGTTTTCTAGTGGATGTAGGAATGTTTGAGACATTTTTAAGCTTTAACTCTTGTCATGAGGTATTTATTGACACCATGTCTTAAAGTGGCATTAAACCCAGATAACCATTAGCAAATCTTAATAAATCTTCATGGGATAGCGAGTAAGACACGTCACGAAAGTGGCTGAACAAGGTACCTTAGGGAATTTAAGGATTTAATGCATTGAGAGTTTTGAAAATTTTGAAAAGACTCTGAGCTGTGGTTATGTGTTCAAACAACACTTATTTAAAAGAAAGCAGGAAAGCAAAATGGGAAAACAAAGAAACTAAGAAAGGGGAAACTATCTAACTATAATACATTAGAGACCCGAGTTAACTGAAATGTTTCAAGTAGATTCCATTCACAAGAATCTCTTCAGGTCCTTCCATCTTTTCCATCTCAAATGAATTCCTTTGTTTACATGCACAAATTTTATATGGGCCAATCCATAATGCTTCAAATTTAGTATGTTGACCTGGCTTGGTGGCTCTTGCATCCCATTTCAAAACAATTCAGCCTACTTCAAAATGAGTATTTGAAGTCCTTTTATCAAAGCAATCCTTAATTATTTTCTGATGCTTAATTAATGAATCATGGGCTGTATCCCTCTTTTCCTGAACTTCAAAAAGTTTCACAAGTCTGACCTGCATGGGGCCATTTTCTTAAATTTCAATCTGTTTGATCAGCTAGAGAGTAGAAATCTCCAAGCTTAGGGGTATTAAAATATATTTTTCATATACCAATTCATATGGGGACATTTTGATCACCTATTTAGGTGTGATTCTAGCAGCCCACAGTGCTAAATTAAGCACTTTATGCCACTCTTTATGATGGTCAGCCCCTATTCTTTTGATGAGTCTAATTAGGTTCTTGTTAGTTGATTCTCCCAAACCATTACCTTGAGGGTAATAATTAGATAAAGTTTTTAGATATATTCCATGCTTTAATGCAAATTCAAATACTTTATACCCTAAAAATGCTTTATCATTATCTAAAATTATGATGCGAAGAGCCCCAAAGCGAGTAGTGATACTCCCTAAAAAATCTAGGATCACATTTTCTGTTGCTTCTTTGAGTGGCACTGCCTCGATCCATCTGGTGAAATAATCTATGGCAGTCAAGATCCATTTGTAAAATACTAGACACTAGATTTATCATTCTAGTGAAGTCAAGACCCCATTGAGCAAAAGGGTCATCCACAATTATAGGACTAAGGGGCATTGTTGCATTCCTTCTCATCCCCACATAATATTGATAGGATTGACATTTTTTAACCAACTGATAATAATCTATAAATAAAGTAGGCCAAAAATAACCTACCTCACTTATCTTTATATCTATGGTCTTTTTAGAAAAATGTCCACCTAATTCTCCATGATGCATTTCATGCAGTATTTTCTTAGCCTCATCCTTTTCTACGCATCTTAAAAACTTGCCATCAAAATTTCTCCTAAAAAGAACTTGTTCAATTAAAACAAAATGGATTCCTTGCATCCTATAGTATCTTTTATTATTTTTCAAGAGTTCTCTTGGGTAAATCCCATATTTCATAAAATGAATCCTGCTTGTGACCCAGGAGTTCTGATCAACCTCTTGTATCCTCAATACAGTTTCTTTTTTCATTCCTAAATCTGTTTCCACAAGTATCATCTTTTCAAGCTCTTGAGTCATATATTGGAATAACCTCCTACCTCTGACTAACTTAGTAGGTTTAACCTCTACATCATATTTAAGGATCTTTGTTATCCAATTTTCCCTTTTTTCAATAATTTCACCCTCTATAATGTATTCTCTGACACTTGGGTGAGCCACAAGTATCAGAATCTTACTTCCTAATACTATATGTCTGAATTTCGTGAGGGCTTTTACCATAACATATGCTTTCTTTTCAACAAATTTGTACCTAGTTTCATATTCCCTAAGAGTCCTTGAGAAAAAGGCTATTGGATGCTCTTCCTCCAGTCTATCATCCTTTTGTGTTAGAACAACAACAATACTGAGCTCTCCTCCATAAACATACATTACAAAAAGCTTAGAAAAGTCTGGGTTTCTAAGTACTGGGGCTGAGGAGATAGCTTTCTTGACCTCTTCAAAGGCTTGTCTTCCTTTCGTAGTCCACTTAAAAATCAGGTCCTTTTTCAACAAGAGTGTCACTGGTCTCACCAAACCTGCAAATTCAGATATGAATCGACTGACAAAATTAATCTTCCCCAAGAAAGATTGAATTGCTTTCTTATTTACTAGAAGAGGTAAGTTCATTATAGCTACCACTCTATCTGGGTCTGTGGAGACACCTTCTTTAGATACTATATGTCCCAATAATTTTCCTTGAGGGACAACAAAAATACATTTTTTAGGATTCAAGGATATTCCAAATTCTTGACATTTCTTAAACATTGATTCTAAATGATCAAAATGATCAATAGCATTTTTTGAAAAAATAGTAAGATCATCAAGATAAATCAAGATGATTTTATTTATAAGTTCCCCAAATGCTACATCCATAGCTCTTTGAAAAGTGGCTCCAGCATTTGATAGGCCAAATGGCATCTTAGGATATGCAAATGTTCCCCATTTGGTAGTAAAAATAGTCTTGTATTTATCTTCATTAGCCAACCAAATCTGATTGCACCCAGAGAATCCATCTAGCAAGGAAAATCTCTCTGATCCAACGACAGTTTGTAAATTTTTTTCCATAGATGGCAAGGGATAGTGATCTTTTAGAGATGCTTTATTCAAGTCTCTGAAATCAACATAGAGTCTTATATCACCATTCTTTTTCCTAACTGGTACTAGATTTGATACCCAAGTGGAGTGTTTGATTGGAAAAATTATTTTGGAATCTAAAAGTTTCTACAACTCATCTACCATTAGAGATTCAATCCTTGGATTTACTGGACTCTATTTTTGTCTGACTGGCTTAGATCCTTCAGTCAATTCTATTGTGTGTTGAATGATATCTCTATTATATCCATGAAGATCTTCATATCTCTAGGCTATGACTCTGTCATATTTTTTGCATAGGTCAATTAGTCTTTTTCTTTCTTCTTGTGTTTCAAAATTTCTAATTTTTAATTTTTTCCCTTCACTTACCTCTATTTCAAAATAATCTGCTTTGTTTACCTGGAACCTTTTCTTTTCTAGACCTACATCTTCTGGATGAAATAGATTTTCTAAAGTGATTAAGCCTTTGGGAAGCTTATTATTCTATAATTATATAATTTGATCCCCATATGCCTCTTCAATCTTTAGTTGTAATTGATCAGCAAATTCCCCTGATTGTTGCAAGAATGAGAGTACCTGAGAATCATTCTCAAATACTTGCCAATTCTCATTGTTATCTGGGATAGTTGGTCTTACAATAACTTTTACTGACTCAATATTAACTAATAGGATAGTTGCTAGATCAAAATGCGAGCCAATCTGTGCCATCCTATTAGCTTCAAAATTTTGGGTTCTTGGAACTACTTCAATATTGAAAGATTCAAAATCTTCTATTAGGTCCCAAATTCTGTGTCTATATGACCTCATCCTTATATTTTTGACTATTACCTTTTCCTTAATTTGCTTCACCACTAATTATGAATCCCCTTTTAATATTAATTTTTTTATTCCCTTTTTCTTGGCTAAAATGAGCCCATGAACTAAGGATTCATATTCAACATCATTATTGGTACAAGCAAATTGAAAACGAATAGCTCTCAAAATATTCTCCCCATTTGGAGCAACAAGACAAGTTCCTGCTCCAACACCACTTTTACTTTTGGCCCCATCAAAATTTAAAGTCCAAATTTTTGAACCTTTTTCAGATTCTTGAATAGTTGGTGTCTCTTCCCTTAAAACATTTGGGATTACATGATATTCATCAAAAATGACATAAGTGCCCATACCAGTAGATTCATAATTTCCATATGGATCACTATGCATCATAGCTAATAAATGGTTATTTTCCTCTTCTTGGTCATGTTCTATCCATTCACCCAACTCTTCAACAAAAACCCTTTCTTCTTTATTCAACATAGCATGATCTACCTCTAATTTTGATGTTGGTTCATTAGTGATGTGATCTTTTGATAGTGGTTCAGATAGAATTTTCATCTTTGAACCATATTTGGTTCTTAAGATGAGGTGAGACCAATCAAGGGACATATATCCTCCTATTTTAGCTATAAAATCTCTGGATAAACATAAACCAAAAACATTGGGTATATCTATGACTACTACATCTTGATTGACAACTATATTGGGACAAGTATATAATTGCAATGGGAGTTGTTTAATTCTCCCTATTGTTTGTACTGATTTGCCATCTAGCTGCATAACTCCTTTAGTAAGTGGTTCATACTTTATTTTTAAAGCATCAGTTATTTGCTTAGGCATTACTATAGTACTAGCCCCTGAATCTATCAACACATTATGCAAGAGTTTCTTTCCAACTATCAGAGTCAAATAGAAAGGCTCTAGCTTGGATTTACTTAACTCTGTTGCATTGTTCACAAAGGTTGTTGTCTTCAGAGGAACTGTGTCCTTGAGCTTTTCTTTATCAAGAAGTCCTTCTTTGATGCCATTATGTTTAGGCATTGCTTGGCCTTGTAGGGCTTCTTGTAACAACATCTTTTGTTCAGGAATAGCTAGTATGTCCCATATTGATACTTGTGCTGGAGTCTTCTACAGTTATTCCACCACATTCATTGGTACTAATGCTTGAGTTCTTTGGAAATAAGGATATCTTGCTTTTATTGAATTTGTGTAGAAGTCACTTGGTTTTGTATTGGCTGAGGCACTTATTATCTGATAGCTATGTTTCTTTGACATTGAAATGGAGGATTCTCCATAACTTGACTATTTGCAACTTCAAGCTGTTCCATCATCCTTCTCTTTGATCTAGTATAGTAGTCTGATTACACCACTAGTTTCTTGGAAGTAGAAGCTTCATTCAAGAATACTAATTCTTCATCTTCAACCCATGAAAAATAGAGCATGTTCAAGGGCTATTTTTTCTTCTTGTTGTAGAGACATCCCTTGCATCTGAGCCATTAGGACTAAATTTTGCATACTAGGAGACTAATAAGTTTGTGCATCTGAAGTACTGTCAAATTTTCCATCCATTCTTCTTTGCTCTGCTACCTTTTGTTGTAGATTACCCATGGGACAATCTCTAGGTGTATGAGCATTATTAAAAGGGAAACACCAGGTATTAGTGCTATCTACATAATTATTTTGACCTTGAACAATCTCCCTATTTGAATTGGGGGGAACAGTTTGTGAGGGTGTAGGGACTGCAACTAATTAGTTTGCTGGCTGAGGGTTATTTTGCCTTTGAGGACCCTGGTATTGGTTTGGCTGTGATGAAAATCTATTTCCTTGGTAGCCTTGATATTGAGGTCTAGGGTAAGGATTTTGTTGTCTTTTTATATTAATCAGCTCATTAGAAAATGGTTTTAATATATTCTTGATGTCATCCATCTCAGATGACTGAGCAGAGACAAGTTCTTTAGTAGGTGGTTGAGGATATTGATACATAGACACAGGTGGGGCTATGGATTTAGGGGCTTCTTGAGGTAATGGAAAGGTAACTTCTAGAAACATGGGTATGAGAGGCCTTGGGGGCAACTTTCTAGCATCTATTAAATTATTCTCAGCTCTGACTACATAGTCATAAGCCTCTGGCAGAGTCTGACCTCCAAGTGACTGAATCATAACAGAAATATTTGAATTCAAAGCCTTAAGATAAAACACTATGGCCATACCTGGTAATGGTCTAGCTATAGCATGAATCCTTTTCCAAGTTTTTTGAAATCTGGAATTGAAGTCAGTCATTGCCTCTTGCGGTGCTCTTTGAATAGTAATCAATTGTTGTAACAGAGAAGACTTATCACCTTTTTCTTCAAATCTTTCAAAGAAAAGATCTCTAAGCTGATCCCATGTAGATATTGTATTTGGAGGCAAGGATTAGTACCAGTCCAGAGCCTTCCATTTAAAAGAGGTTGTTAATAACCTTATAGCCACATTTTGCTATGTGACAACATGTATAGCATAGACATTTGATACATCTTGAAGATGTTCTTCATGTGTTTTAAAATCTTGCCCATTGAATTTGGGTAGAGCTTTCAAGGCATTTACTGGGATAGGATCCCAAGTGGCTAGTGGTATTGGGAGAATCAAAGAACTACCAGTGTTCCAACTTACATAATTCCTTGGGGGTATAGGGGCTCCCATATTCACTAATGGTATTGGTATAAACTGATTAACTCTTCGTCTAGGACTAGTTACCGATGGTGGAAAAAGAATACCTAGATTTATAGTAGACTGATATCTTGCCACTGGTCCATAGCTCTGACTCCTTTTAGATCTCTAGTTCATACGGTCTTGAAAGAAACTTCAAGATGGTGTCCCACCGGGCATGCCAAAAATTGTTGATGGTTAAAATTGTGCTTGTTTTTAACACCAACAATGGGAAGTTTCAAGAATGTGGGACTTACAACTTGAAACGACCTCCAGATTTTTAAGAAGCTGGTCTCTTCTTTATCTTGAGTATTGGGGGGGAAAGGGATAGGAATTTAAACAAAAACACAAATGCAAAGAAAGAAAATCTAACTATGGCGATGCACCTGAATGTAATTCGACCCTTAATTCTAAGCATAGTGAAACTATATGTAAGATTTAATTACATTAAAGAGTGAACAAGGCATGATCAATGTAATAAATAGAAACAATAGAAATAGAGGCTCACAGATTAGACTACTTTTGTAATGACACAAAAAACATCAACAAAGGCAAAAAACTCAGTCTTCTTATTAATTCTCCAGTCACATAAAAGGCACAAAAACATGCATAGTTACATAAAATTTCCAACTCAAGAAAATAGAACAAAGGCAAATGATATTCCTGATCACAGCTCTAAAAGTCTAAAAAAACTCTTGACAATAGTCTCTCACAGAAAATTCTCTCCAATCTTTTGATGATTTCTGGTGATCTCTACACCCCTCTTTATAGATTTGGATTCGCTCCAGATTGTCTGTGTGTTCCCAACCTAATGGCCCAACTAAACTCTAACTGAACTAGAAGTGTCTAACATAATATATTTCTTAGATTTTGAAACGTTCTATCTTCCTATAGTTCATTTGCTGAAATAGATACACAGGAGACTCCCTTCTATCAAATGGAAGAGGACACTTGGCTGATTTCCCCTATTTTACTTGAAAACCTTCTTATTATTTAGGAAGCACCAAAAAATGACACTTGGTAGCTTCTGCAGCACTTACTAAAGACACATGGCATGCTCTACGTAACCTACACTCTTACTGTGTCCTTGCTTAGAAGTGTTCAGTACTTGACATGTGTCACCATCCACTTCTCCAAAACTTAAACAACTTTTATAGAAAATGGGACCCAAAGCAGTTCTCACCCGAGCAACTTGAAAAAGGGAGCAGGGACATGTGGTGCTTTTTGCTTACTCTTGACAAAGGACACATGGTGATCTCCACTGTGTTTAGCTAACTTTTTAGAAACTTGTGGAATGTGACACGTGTCTGTCTCTGCATCATTTTAGCTATATTATAGAAACACTCGATTCTCATTTCAGATTTACACGAATGGTGACACTTGGTGGCTTCTGCTTGTTTCAGAAATAAAACTTGGGGTCCACCACAATCTTTACTTATTGATGAAACAAAATGAATATTTTTTAGATGTTGACACGTGACAACTTCTACTTGCTTCAGTTAGGGATACGTGGCATCTTCTCTTTGATTTTAGAAAAGCATATTGAAACCTTCTGTAGCTGCCACTTGGTGCCTTCCACTTGATCATGAGACTTAGGTTTTGAAACCTTCCACTCAAAATAAATTTGAAATGTGGATGCCAACATGAAACATGGATGCCGACACTTGTCACACTCTGTTGAATTACTATGAGATACGTGGCACATTCCAAGAAACCTACAAAAATTATGAAATGTGTCTCAGCTGATGACACTTGGTAGCTTCTGTATAATCTCGACACTTAGACAAAATTGAGGCCAAAATAAAATAGAGCCCATGCTTTGAGTCAATACTCCATCTTCTTGAACCAAAATGTACAGGGACAAAATTTAGATTGCACGATTGTGAATCAAAAAGAAACGTAGAGTATTTTTTACTCTACAAACTTATCCCTTAATTGCCTTTTAATTGACATAATCTATGTCAAATTCACTGATAAGTATGATCCATTTAGCCATTCTACATTATAAAGTTGTTTTAAATAGTAGATATTTGAGTGGATCTACTTTTGAAATGACCATGATTTTATTATTCAACATGTAATGGTGCAGTTTTTAAGTTGTAAAAACCATGACTAGACAAGCTTTTTAAATAGGTGCATAGTTATGTTGATATGTAACCAAGGTAAAACTTAGGTAGTATATAGTGTGCTCCTTTTCATTTTCATCATGTTGAGCCAAGAGTGCCCCCAAGGCATGGTTAGTAGCTAATAGGTATAACAAGAATGACTTTCCTAGCATAGGAGGTAATAAAATAGGCAGATTGACAAGATAGTCTTTGAATTGTTGAAAAGTTGTTTGGTAGTGATCATCCCAGTGAAATATAACTCCTTTTTTCAAAAGGTGTGTAAATGGATGGCACTTGTCTGCTAATTGAAAGATGAACCATTAGATTGACTGGATCTTACCTTGCAAACTATGGAGTTGCTTTAAATTAGTTGGTGGTGGCATCTCAGTTATAGCATAGAATTTAACTAGATCAACTTCAATACCTCTACGAGACATGATGAAGCCAAGTAGTTTACTTGAAGTTACACCAAACACACATTTTTTTGATTGACTCTGATTTTGTACTCTTGTAATCTTTCAAATATCTTACATAGCACTACTAGATGGTCAACCTTGGTTTTGGATTTTTTCAAAATGTCATCAACATAGTCTTAAAAAATATCATGCATCATATAGTTGCGTGAATATTTTGTCATCAACTAACTGATGGAAAAATGGGTATATCAACCACATCACAAGGAGATTTATACGACAAAATGGATGTGGTGACCACAACGAGATTGAGACAAATCTTTCCTCTCATCAAGGGAGGTTCCCTATACACTATAATATACTAATATAAACTAAAAATAAACTCAGGGATGAAATTATACCATCCATATCTCCTTTTTTAGAGATGATTTTAGAAGACAAAGGAGAATTCTAGTGTAATTACTAAAGGCATTTCTCTTTTTTCAGAAATTATGTTTAGCAAATAGCAAAAATTCTTCTTGGGTAGTAACTGGATCCACAAGAAACCCATGAAAGCACAAAGTCTTTCATTATTTCTGCTACTGATTAGGAAAAAGGACACCATAGAATGAATTGTAACACAAAGTCTCCACCTAAAGCTATAATAGAGTAAAAAATTATGAAGGATAAGGGGAGCTCAAAGTCTCTCCAGTATCCTTTACACAAAACACAAACTAAAGATAATTATGGCAGCAAAAAGTCTCCCATAGTCAGCTTTAGGACATCTTCCAGCTTATTTCCACTTG
Organism: Torreya grandis; assembly: GCA_037957365.1. Lineage (NCBI taxonomy): Eukaryota > Viridiplantae > Streptophyta > Pinopsida > Cupressales > Taxaceae > Torreya > Torreya grandis. Next base: position 115,844 of record JARHVA010005941.1, on the reverse strand, counting down.
TTCTACTTATTTGATTAAATGGACAAGACTGTATTTAGGAAAAAGACATAAGAATGATTTCTTGAATAACACAAGCTATTTCAACACAAAGTCTGAAAGGTAACTTGCTTTCTCATTCACTTGATAAAATATGATTAACAGTCTGAGCTCAAAGTCTTAAGAATGCCTTTCAATTTTGGTATAGCTTCACTTCTAATAATAGAGAGATCTCCCTTATTCAAAATGAGAGATTATAATATATAGCATCCAAAGAAAGACTTGGGCACTTGTTTTCATGAAATGGCCCATGCTACTTTGAATGCATTGGAAATTCTATGAAGGGGCCATGCTAGAATAGGTCATCGGCCCTAACTTTGGCATTCTAAATCATCTCAAATGTCTCCTTTAAAGCATGATTTTCCTAGTCTTCTTTATGATGCTTAATGGCTGTCCATTCATCTTTACACAATGAAGAAAAATAGACCGTGCCATTAAATACTTGCACTCTCTAATGTCCACTTGGTGGACTACTCTACCTACTAGAATACATATTTTCTAGATATTTTTGGATTTTCTATATCATTCCCTCTTTCTTTGCTACATTTTGTCTCTTCCTTGTGATCTAAGCTCTCGGGGCTATCTTCTCACTTTCTGTTGGCTCCTTCAGCTCCTTCCTTGGCTGGTAGCTAAGTTTGTCCTTGGGTCTTTTGAAAATCAATGGTTATTTCATTACCTAAATTTGACATCTATGGGGATGTCATCCATCACTTGAACCACTTTAAACCTTAAATCTTTGAACATCTCAGAGTTCATTGGTTCAATGGTTCAATAGTTCAATGGTTTAATAGTTTGACAGTTCAGTGTTTTGTAAAGAGCCGCATTCACTTAGTCTTCTTCTTCGGTTGAACCATTTTATGGAATCTTCTACTTCATCCATTCACTTAGAGCTTCCACTTAAAATTTAAACTTTGAACCCTTCAAACTCATTGAACCTATTGAACCTTTCAGAGTTCAATGGTTTAACGGTTTATTCTAACTCTTTGAATCCATTGAAGATTTGAACTCTTTGGATCCTTTTATTCTTTGAGTCCATTGAACTCATTGAACCTTTGAACCTTTTGAAGGAGGCATTCAATGGTTCAATAGTTTAACGGTTCATTCTAATTCTTTGAATCTCTGCCATTGAGCCTTTGATTGAACTTCAGTGTTAAACCATCCTTATAATTTTTAAGAAAAGCCTTAAGTTTTTTGAATTTTCCCTTGAGAAAGCCCACCTATTGAACTTGTGATTTTCTTAGCTAAAAAGGCTTGAATATTTGAAAAACTTGACTGTTCAAAACATTTTGAAAGAAAGAAAGAGACCATTTTGGCCTATAGGACCAAAAATGGTCGACATGTTGTCGACAAAAATAAGTGACAGATTTTGGGAACAACAACTGGTTCCAATTAGGTAACTTCCATCAATTGAAATTTTGAAACAATCAAAGGGAGTAAAAACTAGAATCTAAGTGCCTTCATCTATGCCATTAGGCTATAGAGTCATGCCACCCAAAAGGAAAGGTGCCAAAAATAAATGAACAAAATAAAATAAAGAAAAACTATACATATGTATAATTGGAATTATCTAATACTTCAAGGATTGAAGTGCTTTAGATGCTATCCACTATGAGGTAGTGCAAATGACATTCTATCTTGATATTTTAGCAAGAAACTATTTTCACCATTTAATCGATGAATGGAAAATCGGCCTCTCCATAAGGAATCCAATTTTCCATGCATTTCTTTCAATTTTCTTCTCTAATCTAAAAATCATGAATCCTTGCTTTCTAATCAAAGAGTTTCTTTACCAGAATTTGATATGAAATAATACAGTCCACCACCATAGTTCTTTTCTCATTAAGTTTAGTTAAGCACATGATCCTCTTGTCGATGGAACTTTCAAAAGTTGAATCTTCTACTAACTTTGCCAACTTCAATGCTGGTAATTCTAAGGTGATTGGTATCTTTGCATTCAAACCATATAGAATTTGGAATGGAGACATACCTTTGCCATCTTGGGTGTAATTCTATATGCCCATAAAGCATCAAGCAATACTTTATGCCAAGTTCTCTGATTGTTATCTACCAGCTTCCTGATAATGGTCACCAGATTCTTTTTACTTGATTCTGCTTGACCATTTCCTTGCAGATAATAGTCAGAAGAGTGGGAGAGGATAATCCCATAATAGTAGTAGAATTGGGTAACCTCATGAGAAGAGAAATAGGCTGCATTGTCTATTATAATCTTGGTTGGGCTCCAAACTAGGCAATAATATTTTCCTAAAGGAAATTACATACCACTTTTGAAGTAACATGCTTGACTGAATGGCTTCCACCCACTTGGTAAAGTAGTCTGTGGCTGTGAGAACATAGTCATGTCCAGCACTCGAGGATGGATTTACAGTGCCAATAAAATTAATACCCCATTGCTGAAAAGGCTCTTTGATCACCATAGGCTTGAGAGGTAATATGGCTAACATGGGTTCCCAATGAACTATTGACACATCTGACATCTATGCACCCAAGTGTATGAATCTAAAAATAGAGTAGGCCAATAGTACTTGGCTCATAGAATCTTATGGGCAGTCACAGGTATATAGAAATGTCTTCCACAAGGCAAATTGTGGAAAGAATTTAAAAGTTTGCTCTATTGCACTTTATCCATGCAATGAAGAAACACCCCCATCAAGGCTCCTCTTGTATAAACTATTGTCCCATAAGACAAAGTTGGTAGCTTTCAACTTAATATTCCTATTTTCTTTATGAGACAGGTGAGAAGGACACTCACCTTAGGTAAGGAAATAAGCAATATTAGAATACCACTCATTCATAGTGGTGATAAAGAGAACTGTAGGCATGCATTCAACCTCTGTTTCTTCATGCTCTACTTCCTCTAGAATATTATCAACAATTAATTGGTAAAGACCTCTTCCCCACACAAGGTTCGTAGGTTTGATAACAAGATCAAACTCCTAGATTTTAGCAATCCGATTGCCCCTTTTAGTTCCAAACTCTTGTTGAGTTAGAATGGATTTTACTGTTGTATCAGGAACTAGAGCAACAGTGTGTGAGTTCAAGATATAAAAATGGAAGTGTTTTACCACCTTAACCATAGTATAAACATGCTTCTCCATGTTTGAATATTTCAGCTCATGAGCTTTGAGAGGACAACTCATGAAAGATATGGGGGACTCCAAACCTTCTTTGTTCGGCTAAACCAAAATGGCTGAAAGCATGTGTTCAAAAGCATAGCTATATATTACGAAGTCTTTGGTATAATCAAGACAAACAAGGATTGGAGCATGAGCAATAACTTCTTTGATATCTTAAAATGTTGACTTGCCTTCTTCAATCTAGTTGAAAGTAGCTTTGCCCTTCATCATGTTGACAATGTGGTGAGTCTTTTCTACAAATTTAGGAATAAACCTTTGTAAAAAATCCACCTTTCCAAAGAAAGAGTGGATTGTAGTCTTACTGGCAGGAAGAGCAAGCTCTTGGATGGATTTGACTCTTTCTAGGTCGATCTTTATGCCTTCTTAGGACACAATGTGACTGAAAAGTTTACCTTCTGTTACCCCAAAAATTGACTTCTTGGGATTAAAAGAAATACCATTTTGCTGACATTACTCTAGAACTTATTATACATGATGCATATGATCAAGATGATGTTTATAAAAGATGGTCAAGTCATCAAGATATACCACAATGAACTTCCCCATTTCATTTTTGAAGGTAAGATCCATTGCTCTCTAGAAGGTGGCTCCAGCATTGATCAAGCCAAAAGGCATTCTATGATATTTAGAGGTGCCCCAAGGTGTAGTGAAAGTGGTCTTATGTTGATCTACTTCACCAACTTTAACTTGGTTATATCCTGAAAAACCATCTAACATTGATAAGACCTCTGAGCCAATCACTGTCTGTAGTAGTTGATCCATGATGGGCAGGGGATAGTTGTCTTTTAAGGAGGACTGATTTATATTTCTAAAATCAACATAGAGGCAAATTTTTCCATTCTTCTTTCTCACAAGAACTATATTCATAATCTAAGTAGAATGATGGATTGAGAAAATAATTCTTGTATTCAACATTTTTTGGATCTAAGAAAGAATAGTACCTGATATCCTGGGGTTGTACTACCTTTGTTTCTACTTGTGAGGCAATGACCCAACCTTGAGAGGAATTTCATGCTGAATTTATTCAGGCTTGAGAGATTTTAGATCATCATAAGATTATGCCAAAACATCAATGTAATGGATAAGCATGGTAATGAATTTGAGTTTCTCATCAAGAGTGCAACAATTCTCGATGTTGACTATTTTGGGATTGTCTTTTGTACTCAAATTTATTTGATCAAAATCCTTAGAGGATCTTGAATCCATTTGTGGCTTCTTGATACACCTATCATTCTTATCGAATAAATTCTCAAGAGAAACTAATCCTTTGGGAATTTTATTCCCTTTGAGATGAAGGAACTCTTTACCAATTTTTAAATTTGTTTCAGGAGCTGATTCCCATGGTGAAGATTCACTACCTTCAAAATGAAGCTTCTCAAAGCTATCCATCTATTTCAAAAAAGTGATGATTTAGTTGTCTCCATTAAACACCTACCAATGTTCAACATTATCAAGTACATTTGGTCAAAATACCAACTCAATAGTGTACTTGTTACCTTTAAAATCTTGGTGAGGAACCATGAGAGTAATAGAGATGGCCAAGGAATCTACTCGATCGATGAATTCTCTAGGCACCACAGAAATATTGAAAACATAATTTTTTTTAAGGAAGTCCCACACTAGATGGTGATAATGTCACAATATTTCATTCTTGGTTTGATACAGGTTCCTCACCTAAGAAACCACCAGTTCAACATCTCTTTAGGTGTGAAGAAGTTTGATGCCTTTAGCTTGAGTAGCTTTCAATCTGAGCAATAGAGATTCATACTCGATGATGTTGTTAGTGTTACAAAATTGCAACTTATATGAGTATGGAAAAATATCTCCTTGAGGAGATATCAATACAATCCAAGCTCCAAAATTGGTAGAAGAGTTGCTGCCATCAAATTCAAGAATCCATACATCATTAGAATCTGATCTTCTTTTAGATTTTTCTTCATTAGGAAGAGAAGATCCTTTTTCATCTAAATTTTGCTCTACTAATTCTTCTGATGTCTTGTCTAAATTTTTTGGATTGTCACCTATAGAAATTCTATCTAATGAAACAGGAACATCTTCAGTAGACATAAAGTAATTACCCATGCCTAAAGATTCATACAGAATTTGAGCTTTAGGGGCTTATGTTTGGGTGACAATATATTTCAACTCCTTCTCAGGAAGTAGCCTTTGCATGATGCCCTTTATAGGTATCCCCACCTTAGATAAGTCCATGCTTAATTCTCTACCAACATCCTTGCAAAAATTTCATCCAAGCAGAATGTCGTAAGAGGCTAGAACGTCAGCTACTAGGACTATCATTTTAATCCTCTTATATGGGAAGGTCGTAAATGCAAATTGGGCATCTTTGATCTATCCCAAAAGTGGCACTTATTTTTTACCATGGAGAAACATCTCCCAAAAGTTCTAGTCAGTGTAAGCCTGAGAGAGTCTACCACCTTGGAGGGTATCACATTGTTAGAGGCACGAGAATCTATTATGTAGTTATTCAGCTTATGAACATTTATCAACAGGGAAATGCAGAAAGTTTCTATTTTACCAGGGGCAACATGAGGAGTAATGACAAGATTATTTCAAGTGGATGTGTTCTTTGGGGGATCATGAGTTACTTTTGAAACATTTTATCTTGCAAGGATAGTTTTGTTCTTGATGCATTTAACTAACCTATCCAAGTGCTCAGGGTTGGCTTGTAAGTATTCAAACTCAGACATTTAGATCTTGGTGTTCCTAGTATGGTCAATTATATCAAATGAATGAAATGAAATAGAAATAGAGGAAGGAAGTCCATCATTCTTGGTTTTATTGGGTGTGGTACTGGTCTAAGAAATTGAAGTAGAAGGTGCAGGGTTATTTAAGGTACTTACTTTTTTATTGATCACTGGGTCCTTTGATTGGAAAGGTAGAGTTGTCCACTATTTAGCAATTAAAATTACTGATCAAGATTCTACCCCTATTTTTTCCTTATCAGCTTATTAAGTTGACTAGTTCTTTGACCTAGTAAATACAATGTATGATCCATCAAACACTTCTCCCTTACTTTTGGCTTCATTCTAGTAATTCAAGAAACTAATGTTGGAGTTGCCAGCTAATTCTTCTTCACCTTCTACAAAGAGATCAATGTCATCTTTTTTGTCCAACTTAGGTTGGAAAGATAAATCATATTCAACTTCATGATAACCAACTGCTAAGTTAGTTGGTGTTACTTCAATGGCAAGCTTCCCCTATGGGGGAGGAAGATGATTTGGTTGCCCTTGATTCTTGGTAGCATTACCTTGATATGATTGGTTTGGAAATGTCCTCCTTGGTATATCTCAATAAGAAGGAGGAGCAAACATCCCTTGTGCCATTTACTTTTTTAGAGCTAGCAATTCATTTGCTAACTTTTGCACCATAGGATCCGTGGTGCATGTAGAAAATTTTTTAGAAGATGAAGAAGATTTATTTATGTTAGGATCTCTTCTTATCTTTTCTACCAAGATAAGATCATCTTCAACTATAGTGGCCAAAATCTATGCCACAACAAGATCTATGTGGCCAGCCCGTCTCAACAGGAAACTCACTTCAAGAAGCTGAGAATTAATGAAGAAGCATTTGAGATTCTTAGGTGTTAACTAAGCAATTGTAGGAATCCTATTCTTTAGCTTGTCAAATTTAGCAATGAAGTCTTACATGGGTTCATGAGGCTCCTTCTTCATTTTCATAAGATGAGCTAATAGGTCATGTGCATATTTTGTAGGTTTGAATCTAGCCTCAAACTTAGCCTTGAGAGTGTTTCAATCAGTCATTGCTTGTGCTTGCAGATAATAAAACAAATCTATGGCAGCACCTTGCAATGTTTTCACAAATAGTCTAACTACTATGTCTTCATATTCAACACCTATCACACCATAGGATATGTAGAAGGCTGCAATATGTTCATTAGGATGAACTTTCTCATCACCATAGAACTTGGGAAAATTCTTTCTTGAACTACAGGGTAGTTCATGTAAAGGCGGGGTTAGATTCAGAGGACCAAAAGTATTACCCTAGGGGCCTTGAGCTACCATGATATGACTATTGAAAGGAGGGATAAAAATTCTCTATGGGATATTTATAGACAAAGCTCTACTATCAAAGGAAAGAGAAGCTTTGCCTAGTATTGGAGACTTGATGTTTGTAGGAGGAAAACTCTTGGTTCGCTGAAGATGAGATGGTAGAAAAAAAAGATCAAAATTAATTAGCTACACCAACTCAAATATATGGTCAATGATACTTTGAGCTCTCTAGCTTCATGTATACCATGGATCTGCCAGAGTGTGAAATGGAAATGGAAAGGAACTAAAACTGCTTTAATTTGAAGCTTGAGGCTTCAAACTACACATTCTTCTCTAGTGAAGTTGCCAAAAATTGTTGGGTGAATATTTTTTCATCAACTAATTGACAGAAAAATAGGTATATCAACCATAACACAAGGATATTTATATGGCAAAATGGATGTGGTGACCACAACCAGATTGAGACAAATCTCTCTTCTCAGCAAGGGGAGGTTCTCTATAAACTATAATATACTAATATAAACTTAAAATAGACTCAAGGGTGAAATCATACCATCCATATCTATTTTTTTAGAGATGATGTTCACAATAAAAAGGAGAATTTTGGTGTAATTACTGAAGGCATTTATCTTCTTTTAGAAATGATATTCGGCAAACAGTATGAATTCTTCCTAGGTAGTAACTAGATCCACAAGAAACCCACAAAAGCACAAAGTCTTTCATTTTTTCTCCTACTAATTAGGACAAAAGACACCATAGAATGAAGTAAAACATAAAGTCTCCATCTAAAACTAAAATAGAGTAAAAGATTACAAAGGATAAGGGGATCTCAAAGTCTCTCCAGTATCCTTTACACAAAACACAAACTAAAGACAATTATGGCAACACAAAGTCTCCCATAGTCAGCTTCAGGACATCCTCTAGCTTATTTCCACTTGTTCTATTTATTTTATTAAATGGACAAGACTGTAATTAGGAAAAAGACATAAGAATGATTTCCTAAATAACACAAGCTATTTCAACACAAAGTCTGAAAGGTTACTTGCTTTCTCATTCAATTGATAAAATATGATTAACATTCTGAGCTCAAAGTCTCAGGAATGCCTTTCAATTCAGGTAGAGCTTAAATTCTAATAACAGAGAGATATCCCTTATTCAAAATGAGAGATTACAATATATAACATCCAAAGAAAGATTTGGGTGGTTGTTTTCATGAAATGGCCCATGCTATTTTGAATGCATTAGAAATTTTGTGAAGGGGCCATGGTAGAACAAGTCATCAACCTTAACTTTGGAATTATAAATCATCTCAAATGTCTCCTCTAAATCATGGGTTACCTAGTCTTCTTTATGATGCTTACATGGTTGTCCATTCATCTTTACTCAATGAAAAAAATAGGCTGTGCCATTGAATGCTTACACTCTCTGATGTCCACCTAGTGGACTGCTCCACCTATTGGAATAACACTTCTATAGATATTTATATATTTTCTATATCATTCCCTATTTCCTTGCTACATTTTGTCTCTTCTTGGTGATCTGAGCTCTCGGGGCTATCTTCTCACTTTCTACTGGCTCCTTCGGCTCCTTCCTTCGCTAGTCACTGAGTTTGTCCTCAAGTCTTTTGAAAATCAATGGTTATTTCATTACCTTGAATTTGAAATATTCTAGGATGTAATTGGTCACTTGAACCACTTTGAACCTTGAATATTTGAACCTCAGAGTTCATTGGTTCAATGGTTCAACGGTTTAATGGTTTGGTAGTTCGACAGTTTAGTGTTTTGTAAAGAGCCACATTCACTTAGTCTTCTTCTTCGGTTGAACCGTTTTATAGAATCTTCCTCTTCATCCATTCACTCAAAGCTTCCACTGAAACTTTAAACTTTGAACCCTTCAAACTCGTTGAACCCATTGAACCTTTGAACCTTTCAAAGTTCAATGGTTCAACGGTTCATTCTAACTCTTTGAATCTATTGAAGCGTCAAAATCTTTAGATCCTTTAATTTTTTGATTCCATTGAACTCATTGAAACTTTGAACCTTTCAGAGGTGGGGTTCAATGGTTCAACGGTTCATTCTAATTCTTCGAATCTCTGTCGTTGAGCCTTTAATTGAACTTCAACGTTGAACCATCCTTATAATTTTTAGGAAATGCCTTAGGTGTTTTGAAATTTCCCTTGAGAAAGCTCACCTATTGAACCTATAATTTACTTAGCTAAAAAGTCTTGAATATTTGAAAAATTTGACTGCTCAAAACATTTTGAAAGAAAGAAAGAGACCATTTTGGCCTGCAGGACCGAAAATAGTCGACATGTTGTCCACAAAAACAAGTGACAGATTTTAGGAATAACACATATCATGGAATATGATAGTCATGGCCCTTTGATATGTAGCTCCAACATTCTTAAGGCCAAATAACATCACCTGATAATAAAGTGTTCCCCATGGAGTGGTGAATGTTGTTTTATGTTAGTCTTCGGATGCTATTCTGATCTAGTTGTATCTTGAAAAGCCATCAATGATTGAAAGCATTTCATAACCGGATGTGGAGTCGATGATCATGTCGATATTAGGTAAAGTAAAATCATCTTTAGAACAAGATTTGTTGATGTCTCAAAATTCAGTACAAATTTTTATCCCATCAAGATTTTTACTAATAGGTACCACATTAGAGATCCATTCTGAATAATCAATGGATCGAATACATCTTGCTTCTAAGAGTTTTTCCAACTCTTTATTTACCAATAAAGTAATGCGAGGATGCATCTTACATAGATTTTGTTTTATTGGTTTGGAATCAGGATTAACCATAAGGTGGTGCAAAACCAAGGTGAGGTCAAATCCTAGCATGTCAAAATAGGCCCATGCAAAGATATCTACAAATTCTCTTAATAGAGCTGTAAAGATGTGATATTCCTCCTCAGTAAGGAACACACCTAATTTTATCCATTTTAGGTCTGATGGAGTCTTGATGTTTACCTCTATTGTATCTTTGACTAGAAGGGTCAAACCATCTTATAGGATAGTAGGCAATGACTTGAACTATTGAATTATGTTAGGGTCTTCCATGAGGACTTGCTCTTCAAATTCTCCTAGGCATGATGAATCTGAGTCCCCTAATGGGAGATATAGCCATGTGAAAAAAACAATTAGAAAGTCTTGAATAATTTTATAAAATACTTATTGTTTCTTAAAGATGAACTCGAATCCATAGGTAAGTTCATCATTGGTGGTCTACTAGTTTAATTTTGAAGAAGAATGAACACCCCCATCTAATAGTGCCTGAGACAGGTTTTCACCACTATAATGGTCTTTATCTTTACTTTTTCCCTAGTCAGAAAGCACCTCAAAGAGGTTTTCACTTTGAGACCTCAATGATTTATTTATTCATTTGTGGCTAAGGGTGTTCACTCTCAAAAATACGTTGTAGGATCCAATGTGATTGAGAATCTTGATTTGTGATCTCCCAATAGAACATTGTTTTTAAGGCCTAAGAAATCACATAATGCCTCATCATTTTAGAACTCATCAATCGACATAATGGACTCTTGTTGGTCTTAATCTATTAGTTGGGGATAATATAATGTCAAAGGGTTGTGATAAATGGCTAGGGTAAGGGTATAAATGGCATTATTATTATCATCAAATAGGTTGGTTTTAGCTAGGTCATCAAAGGTGAGGCTATGATCAGACTCTAATTCACTGTTAGCATCATCATCACTAGTTGCTGGTGATGTAGTTTAAATAAGATATATAGGGTAACCTACAGACAATTTAAATCCAAGTCCATAAGGTCTTTCATACTTAGTCATAGAAATTGGTTCAATGGTTCCTTGTTGATTCAGTTCGAGGCATCTTCCTTCATAATTGTGACACTCTATGATCTTATTGGGAATAGGATACTTTGCACTTTTATAACAATCAACTTGGTTGTCATCGTATAACCATGATTCATCCCCTTCAAGAGGGTCAGGTTCTAGTCCAGATGATGGTACAAATGTGACAAGTCCTTTATCTTTGTTCTTTTATTTCTAATGCATATGTGGGGTGACTTTAGGTCACCCAAAGGTTATTAGATTTTGAAAAATAATGGCAATATGAAATGTATCATGGGTCACATAATCTCCCAATCTATTATTTGAAATGGTGAAATAATTGGAAGTCTTAGGAGGTGGCATGTGGGAAAGAGAATCTAAGGTATTAAGATCTATGCAATTATCTAGTGAAGGATCAATAAGTATAGCGTTTCCTTTATCCTGTTTGAAACTTGGATTCACGTAGTATTAATAATTATAGCTTTGAAATTTGGCCTCAAGATGCTTGCAGTGTTTGTATGGATGTAAATATCTTGGAATATTCACTTCCATCCCTGAGTGGGAAAACTTGATACATTGGTGCAACATTGACAGAACTGTACGAATCTCATGTAACCAAGGCCTACCTAGAAGTATATTGTCTGATAGCTCAAGATCAAGCACATGGAAAAGTTATCATGGCTCAAAGGCCCAATGATAACTGGAAAACTAATGGTGCATTATGACACTCTTTCTTGATTATCATAGGATTTGATAGTTATTGTTTCTAGTTGGTGATCGGTCATTATGTACCCAAGAAGCTTGATGAGCTTTAGAGACACTATGTTGAGGTTGGATCCATTGTCTATAAGGACCCATTTCACTTTATGTCATCTTATATAAACTTATATGTATAATGGATTATTATGGAGTGGTGCAAGGGAAGACATATTGCTTTGGTTGAATATGACTTGTTGGGCTGGAGCTAGGTATCGAACTAAAGCTTGAAACTTATCAGGGGATATGTCACTAGCAATAGTGGATTGGGTTAAAAACTCATTCAAGATGTTCTTGTGGATTATTGACATTCATAACAAATCTAAAATAGAAATATGTGCTAGTGTCTTTTGAAATTGTTCCACAATATCAAACTTCTTATCTTAGCCAGTAGTGAATGGTTTATTCTGAAGTTGAATGATTAGTTGGATGACAGGCAAAGTGGTGGGTAGTTGTGGGCTTGGGATAGTAATCTTTGACTTCTAAGTTGTGACTACACAGTCAAGATCAAATATTGGACCATTATTGTTAATAAATTTTAGAAATGGTATGGGGACAAACAAGATAAGTCTCAATTGTCTGTACACTTGCATGTGATAACGTGGCAAGAATGAGTTGTCGATATAAGGTCCAAAAGTGGAAGTACTAGTTTTTTGGTTTGCCTATATGCACTCCCAAGTAAAATAAGGATTATCCATGTAATTTGGCTGAATGGTGTTGTTGAGAAATGGTCTAGGTTAATTAGTGCTTAGTCTAGGATTAGTGGAGATGGTATTAATGCTACCCCCTACAATATGACCTACTATACTATTGTAGTCATGTGTAATTTCATGGAAGGTTTTTTGGTTATTACCTTTTTGACTTAGGTTTTGTCCATTATTATGTTTTTGTGAGTTCTGCTACTGGTTTTGTTGATTCTACTAGTTCAGTCTTTGATTTTGATACTGTTAATTTTGATATGACATTGGTCATTATTGCTGTTATTAATGATTATTTTGCTATTGTTGATTGTTATGTTGGGGAAAGGGGTTTTGATAAATCCCAAGAGTTTTATTGGAAGTGGAATCACCATTATTCAATGTTATCTCCCCATTATCCAACATATTTTCAATTAAATGCTTGATTTGGACACACATTCATATATTATGCCCATTGACCTGATGATAGTCACATAATTCATTTTCATGGTACCAATTAGGATAAAGAATGCCTTATAGATAATGATTTGGTATAGGTCAACTAATCATATTAGTGATAGAAATATTGAAAAATATAGATTCAATAGGTTATCCTAGGTCACTAAAGACACGACGTGTAGGCATGATTCTCTTAGGAGGAGGGGTTTGTAATGGTAAAGGTTATTGTACAGGTTTTGGTTGTTGTGATTATGACATTGGTTAAAGAAGGTGTTGGGTAGGATTAAGATAAAAAAGTGATGTAGATGATGTTTGCATAGTTTGGACATGATGAGATTCAGTTACTCCATTTCCTACAACATTCCTATTATGATTGAATTACTTCAATCTTTCTTAGTTATTAGCATGTATCAATTGCTTGCACTTGAATAGGATGCTACTATTGGTCATTTCACTAATTGGCACCTTGATTTTAATTAGTTGAATTAAACTTTATGACTTTTTTATTTTATGAGTGCCCACTCAATCAACAAACCTTTATCAATGATTTATTTGAATGTATGTGCTCACTGTAGTTCCAGATGATAAGCTATCTCACTATGCAAATGTTTAGTGAACATAGAAGTTAATTATTTATCTGGTAAAATATGGGTGAGATGGTTTGCAAGGGGTATCCATCATTATAAATAACTTTTAAAACTCTCACCATCTTTTTGCTTTACTTGCGTTAAGTCCACTAATAAAGTCTCATGCTCAAGATTATAAGAAAAATACTAGATAACTTTATCAGAAAGATCATCAAAATCCATTACTGAGTTCTTGGGAAAATTTAAAAACCACTCCAAGGATTTTCCATCCAAGCTCCTTAAAAATAATAGCAAAAGGTATATGTCGTTATATGCCACTAGTTGACTTATGATAAAGAATTTGGTCAAATGAGCCTTAGGGTCACCTTTCCATTTGTATTTGTCGAATTTTGGTGGTTCTTATTCTTGAGGAAATGGTATCTAAAAATACTCCATGTTGAATAGGTAGGAACATACATCATCCAATTTAAACTTTTTATACTGCTTTCGAGCTTGAATGGTAGCAATTGCATCCTACCTTTGTGGGAATTCTTAGGATATGAAACTGGAAAGGACATTGGTTTGAGGGAGAATATTGGTTTTGGTAGATGGTTGGGAGGTCACAAGTGGTATAATTTGACCAAGGTATGGTGGAGATACCTATTGGGGTATATTGGTTTGATTGGGGAATGGGATAGTAATATGTATATGTGGATTAGAATGTACATGAAATTGCACATTTGGTTGTGCGATATTCTGCTTTGGGTTGGTGATAAAGGTTTGACTTGGAGGATTTTATGGTTGGGATGGAGGGATATAACTATACTATGCCTGCTATGGTGGAAAAGGGACCTGCTATTGATTAATCAAACCTTGTTGTTGAGTGGGAACTTAAGACCTTGTCTCTGAATTTATGGCACATTTTAAATCAACAATTGTCTAGAAGGCACTTGAAAAACATGGGGAATTCTTTGTTACACTAATCCATGTGAGGAAGTAAAAGCAAGCTACAAATTTGGTATCTGTCACTGACCAATATTTTCATGTTATTGACTAGCCAGTTCTTGGTTTTGAATTGGCATATTAGTCTACAAATGAAGAGGTATGTTTGTTGTTAGTTGGCGAGGTGGAACATTAGTTTCCCCTGATTGAGGTGGCAATGTATTTTCCCTCTATTACATTGATACACTAGATTGTGTCTGTTGTTGTGGAATACTACACATTACTTGTTGAGGGGGAGTAAGATTCATCATATTATATTGTTGAGGTATGACATTGGCCTTTGTTTGATTACTTAATCCTGTAGGTTGTATACTTGAGGAAGCAACTGGTTGAGTACCACTTTGATCGGGTTTGGACGCTATTTGCACATTGTCTACTACATTTGGCTCATTATTAATCATAAAGGCCAAAGATACTTATTCAATAACTAACATATGCATCAAGTTATCTGTTGAAGTGATTTGTATGAATAGGTCAGAACTTGGATTCTCTTGTCTAGTTAACTCTATCAACACTCCTATTGAAGAAACTAGGTTAATAAGAGGCTTACTCACCATGTTCATCTAATTGAAATTACGTGATAAATTTAGGTAGGTTTGATATGTTATTTTCATTTGGTTAAAGTGATTTTTTTGCCTTGATTGGATATATTAGGGTCTTGATACGTTGTTTATACTAGAGCCATAGGATTGCTAGAAGAAGCCTATTGATCGTAAATGATATTGTGGTGCACTCTTATTAGACTTGGTAAATTTTCATGGGGGAAGTCCACCAGAAACTTGGCCCCTACCTCTATGGCTCTAACCAAAATCTCATCTTTGTTCTCTAAAAAATGTCACTCAAATAAAAATGGTTCATACATGGAAGCTGCATTAGTAGAATATGATTGTTGAAGAACTGGCTCATCCATTATGGGTATAATAACTTGGTATTATGCAATTTGTTCTTGGTCATGTTTTGAATAAGATGGTATGTTAACTAGATAGTTAGCCAATAGATCTTGGCTTTGTGCCCCTGATTCAATATTATATGAGGGATAAAATCCATCTCATAAGCAATATTATTTTCATAGGGGTCTTGCACCATTTCTTCCTATGCAACCACATTACTAATCCCTAGATTATACATGAGTCCACTACGAGTGTAGAAATACATGTTGTGATCCATAGTCAATGCTTTGTGATAAAGGTCAAAGAGTTATACAAACTCTAAAAATGAAAAAATCTAAAATAGATGATGTTTCAACCTGGTCTAGATTTGTCAAAAGGATCAAGAGTTTTATGTAAAGATTTGTGAAAAAATAAGCTAATGTAAAATATCTAACGTTTCATTGTTCACACAAAGGTAAGCAAGTAAATAGACCGAAAATAAAAATACCAAACTTTAAGATCAAAATGTTTCAAATCAGTCTAATCTAGGAATTTAAAAGTTACTAGGTCTTTTAACCAAATACGACATCAAAATCTAGGCTCAAAAAAAGCATGTGCTAGGAATCTTGGCCAAATGATGTCAAAAGCTAGACTTTGAAAATAGATGAAAGTTTTAATCTAATAGATTTGAAACACTTCTAACAAACACTAGGCATATGATTCTTGGTCATAAACTTGATCAACTAGGTATAAGGTATGAAATAAAAGACACTTTAGTAATAGTTTATTTTCTCACAAAAAATGGTATAAAACTTGGTTCTTTTTGGCAAACAAGCTAGACAAAGGTGAATAGTATAACTTGTGATTTAGACAAAGGGTCACAAAAGTACATTTGGATTAGTCTAAGAATGTAGGAACATATTTTGAATTCTATGTGAAAGGGTCTATGAAATAATATTTTAAATATTTAGGCAGTGTAATGATGCTATACTACCCAAAAGGTGTGATAAAAAAGTTTGTTTTAAAAACTCTTTAAGGCAAAGATAATTTCCCACAATTTTGATAGCACTACTTTCTTGACTCAAAGTGTTGTGGAGCATAAACTCAAAGTTCAAGTGTTTAGCATAAAATGGCTTAAGTCTATCAAGTGATGATAATGATTATGAGTTTTAAATGACCTTTAACCCAAATTGGAAATTAAATATAAGTTCCCTCAAGTTTAGTGCAAATGGCAAACCCACTTAACACATCAACCCTACGAATTTGTAAAGGTGTAATTCTAAATTTAGATTATAAGTAAAGGACTTAAACAACTTTGGTAAAGGTCTAGACTCAATTAGGCAACATATCTATGCCAAAGTGGATGTTATGACTCTCAAGCTTTTGATGAAGTTTGAACAAGGTAAATTGATGATCTCACGTGGGCATCATAATGCCTCTTTTTTCAAAGGAAAATTTGGACTATGTGTTTGGTTTGGATTGTTTGTTTATACCAAGTTTTGAGTTCAAACAAGACTTTAATCTATGACAAGACCAACTAATTAATTGCCCTTAGATCTTAAACTGACAAGGTTACTTGGTATTGTTGGAATCCGTCAATATACATCATTTGAGAGTATTTTAAATATTCATCCAAAAGTAAATGTGCATTATATAGTAGGGCTTTTACACCCCCCCTTCTCTGAAATAATAGTATTGTGACATGGACATTGAGGCGTACCTTACACCATTAATACTTCTATAGCAAGTAGGGATTTCTCTAAGATCTAACAAGTTTTTAAATGATCTAGGAGAATCAATTGCATAATGACTTTCACACCAAATAATACAAAAGAAAAGCATGGATTTTAGGTCTATATCACTTACATTGTTGTAAAAATGTCTATTCTTTTTTACAACCACTACATCCTACTATTCGCTCAATGTAGTGTGATGTCCAAAGTGCCACTACATCCCTTGTGTAACTCCAAAGGAGTCAAATGAAGTCAATACCAGGAGATGAAACCTCAGGTCAAAGATACCCTAAAGAACTTGTGGGAGGTGATGAAGTCCCCCTCACAAGCCAAGATTCATAAAAATAAATAAAACATGAAATTAGAAAGACTTTAGGATCATTTTTAAGGTCACCCAAACTTTGGTGAGTTTTTGGAGAGTGTTTTAGACAAATTTATTTCTAAGCATTGGACTAGGCTACTTGAAATAAGAATGATTCTTTTGATTTCAAGGGTTCCCTATAAGGGACAAATGGAAGATCATACATGCAACATTCCTCTTTTTAACAAACAAAAATTTGATTAAACAACTATTGCAAACAAGAATTGACAAGTGTGTTTAATTTTAGACCCAAATAAAAGATTTGGTGGTGTTCATTTGACTCCTTGTTGTTAAGATTGTGGACTTTGAAAACATTCATTTAAGCATTTAAATTTTTTGTTAAACACCAAACCAAGGTTCCTAATTGATTTTTAAGCATGCAAAAGGTGATTTAAACATGTTTTTGAGAAAATGTCAAGCTTGGTCCTATAGCAAAAATGTTATCATGTCTTTTAGCTTTAAATCACTTTTTATCTTGAAATAATAAACTTTGGAAAAATAGCTCTCAGGTCTATGTTTTAAGAAAAACACAGTGACTGATGTCGGTTATTACCATCGATGATGGTTACTTTAGCTAACTGATGTCGATTATCTAACTGACATTGGTTACACTAATGTGACCATATCAATGGGTATATAATCGATGTTAGTTTTACCAATTGATGTCAGTTAAGAGATGCAACCAATGTTGATTTACTTGCCGACGTCAGTTACTGTGTAAAATTGTGGTAAATAAAAAATGGTAAAATAAAGTTAAAAAATCAATTTTCAAGAGTTTTAAAGGTCCAAATAAATATTTTATAGTTATAAAATGGTCTTCTTCAGGTGTGAGATGCATCTAGTTCCATCAGATGTGCCATTATGTGATCTAAGAATTTGATTCCAAAAAGGATGGTTAGTATGGTGTTAGTTCAAAAATGACAAACAAAATTAAATAAACACATTAATAACATAACATCTCTAGGTCTAGAAACTAGGGAGAGCTTAGTTAACAAAAGCAAATGACAAACACAACTAAAAATTAAGGAATGAAATCACAAGAATTCATTCAGCTTCTTTGGATGCTCCAAATTTCTTTGTAATGGTGGCTTGATCAACTTGTGCTCATGAAGTCCTTGGAAATGAAAGCTTGACTACCTCCATCTCTCCTTGGCACCTTTGGCTTGTGGCTTGGAATAAATTTGGCATGGTAACACTAGTAGCAATGGCTTTTTGAAGATATTTGTGCATTATAACTTTGCATCAAAATAGCTTAGAAATGATGTAGTAAGGCCTCCTTTTTATAAATTTTGAGATTAATCAGAATCAACCTAAATCATCCTTGTCAGGATTGAGATGTGTGGCAAAGGATTAATCCAATTTTGAAATTAAAATTAATAAATAGGTTCATCAATATTTGGGATAGAGGATTATTTAAGATGCATAGAGGGTATCATGGAAGGTATTAATGAGGCATGGAGGGCATGAATCTTGATATTTGTGGAATTTATGGCCTAGGGATGTCTTCCCAAGAAATGAGGTCACTTGATGATGCATATATTCAATATTCATTTTCAAAAATAAGTATTCAACAAGTTTCCATAGAATTCTTGATTAAGCCATGATTTGGGTTAATTAGCTCTTAAGTATGTTTAAGTACTTTGTGCACAAATTACTCAAATTGATCATAATGTCTTATTATTGGTCTAAAATTTAACTAGATTGGAATTGGAAGTCATTATCAAATGCATTGGAACTGTATTCCTATTTATGATGTTACAAAAAATAAATAACAAAGGCACGTGTTTTGTGCAAAATATTTGATAGGAAAGAGCAATCAAGAGCACCTAGGTGTAAAAATGACATTTTGACTCAGAATGATCTGATCAAATTTAGCTAGTCCATAAATTCTAATGCCTCATTTATGGATATCCTAGCCAAAATTGGCACTTGAATATGTTAGTTTCTCATCATTTAGAGTGTTTTAGTGTTTTTAGGTCAAATTGTGTATTTTGGATGGAAACTGACCTTTTTGGTGGCCAGATTTAGGTGTCTATAAGTAGTGATTTGGCAACTTGAGTTGCAGTGTTTTATTTATACCATGTGAGGGTATTTAAGAGTTTTTTATTGAGATGTTAGTCCTCTACTTTCCATTTGTGACTTTTTAGAGTCACTACCTTATTTAACATGTGAACCTAGACCACGTGGAATGATAAACCTTAAATTTATGTTGGTTATAGATTAAGAATTATAAGCTGATTATAATCATTATGTTATTATATACCCCTGATTAGAATGATATTATTCTTATCTTCCTTAAAAAAACATGTTTTAATGAGATATTTATGTACCTTTCATCATAATTGAGTAGGGCATAGGATGTGTGGAACATCTTGTTAGTCTAAAAGGGTTGAGATAAACATTTAACTTATTATGAACTAGTTGAGAAAGTAAGGAGACATTAAAGAGTTTATTCCTTTATAAGATTGTAAGGATGTTGTGATCCTTGAATTTTGTATGATATGTTAACTTTAGCTTTATTTTCTCTTAACTTTGAATATAATAGAATATGTTAAGCTATGAAATATGATACTAGCTATGTTTGGATAATGAAAACTTAATACAATTACAAACTAATTATAAGATTTCTCTTGCATGTATATTGGTACATCTGTAATTATTTAGCAAATAGTATTGCTTTCTATGATCTATTAGTATAGAATTGTTATTCATTGAACCTTGTGCACATTTTAGAGATTATTAGGTCATGAAGACCTAAGGGAAGAGTGGTGAATTAGGAACTTGAGTACTAAGAGATGGGATTAGATCCTAGTTAGTATCACATTAATTTAGTAGTTATGAGTTTAGATCTAACAAGGGGATCTTGTCAAATCTACGATTTGATAGATGGACTTGTCAAATTTAGTCATATGGCCATACTCATGTATAATATGAAACATTTATTCCTTAATTTTATATACATTAAAAATGTAGTATTTCTAGTTCCTATTCATTATCATACTTGTCATAAACTACGTGCAATAGTGGCAATATTGACATGTTATACTTATCAGGAGCTATGCATAGTAGTAATGGTATTAACTATTACACATCATCCTTGCTAGGGCCCATATATAATTTTTTCTAGAATGAAAAAACACTCTCTAGATTAGAGAGATGTGTAGAGATGGAAGGTTTTATGGAAATCTCCTTGACCATTTGTTTATGGCTTTTATGATGATCTCATGTGCTTTTGAAAAATTAGTGAAACTTCCACTGAGATATGTGGGATCCTTAAAGATATTAGAAGTGGTCAGTCCTATATTATATAAGCTTTTCTTGCTAGTTATGGATCGAGGATGGTCCAAAAAAAACCATTCATAGTGACACTCATAAAAATTGTTTGCATATTATTGATTTCATAGAACAAGGTCTTGTGGGACCAATACTCTGAGAATAGTATAATTTGGGAGGACTGTGATGAGTTTGAGAGATGAATTTTGTATTTATTTTATTAAATTGATACTTTATACCATATTATTTATTTGGTGAACAATATTTTTAATTTAGAACTTATGTTGGAATAAGAGTCATCTAGGATGATGATTAGATTTAGGGCAGAAGGATGTTACATCTTGATTCTTTGCTAAGCAAACTATTTGATTATCTATGGATATTTATAGTTAAAAAATTTAGATTTGGATATTTTAACTAATCTTTGATATATATTGTTATAAGATAATAGAATATTGCTTAGATTACATGATTACTTTGTTATAAGTTACTTGTAGTGTATATGGTTACATTATGAAAATATTGATTTATTATTTCAATTACATTTTATGATATATTTATATCATGATGTGATAGTCTAACTACCTATTTGTTATGAGGTTGATGCAAAAGAACTCATACATCAGAGTGTGATGGAGGGAAAGCATCATTGGAGAGGGTGACATAGATGGAGTTATCAAAAGATGACATAGAAACTATCTACCCTACACACACCTTATTAGCTTGCACATGTTAAATGCATAAAAAAATGGTTATCATAATGTATTTTGATGATGTTTTCATTAGATAATCATTTATTTATGGTCTACTAGCATAGTTAATGGTTTTATGAAAATCATTTTGTTTGATTTGCATGTGTGATCATTAAATGTTGTTAGAAAAATCATTTTTATTGTTAAATTAAATTTGGATTACTGATTTATGAATTTATCATTAAATTGTTATGGTATTTGGAGATGCTAATTAAATTACTACATTTACTGGTTTTTATAATAAATGTTAAAATAAATAATAAATTAAAAATTTTCTTATTGAGAGGAAAAAATGGAAAAAAAAAGAAAAGAAAATAAAAAATAATAAAAATAAAAATAAAAAGGGAAAGGCCTAAGTTTAATAAAAACAAAAAGAAAGATAGTCATTAAAATAATAATAAAAACAAAAGAAACAAGGAAAACATCTAAAAAGGAGAAAATTTTGTAAAAGAAAAAGACTACGCCCTTTTTATTTTAAGGGAGATCATGAAAAGAGAATAATAAGCAATTTTCAAAGGAGGGTGCATTTTACATAGTGGATACATAGAGAAAAGGCATTGGAAGAGATTAGGGAGAGAAACTAAACCAAGAAGAATGCAAGCACAATCTGCGAGATAAGTAAAGTCTTAAATTTTGTTTGTTACTTGGACTATGTAATTAGTTATATAGGAAAGATTTGTGTACCAATTATATTTGTATATATGCCCAATTTTCTATGTTAGTAAACTAGTGAATGTATATACAATGACCTATGATAAATGTGTCCCTTATAGGTAGCAACTTATGAAGTCACACTAAGCCATACATAAATCTGGAAACCAAATTACTTAGTATGATTTGTTGTTGATATTGAGTATTTATATATATTTTTAAAAGCAATGACTTATTCTATCAAATCATTATATACTGATCGATAGAAATGTAATGGAATTTATAGGAATTTTATGTATATATATTTTAAGCATCATAAATTGTTATATAATAGTTTATAGGATTTTTTTTACAAAGTCACAATAATATTAATCTCTTTACATGGAATTTATAGGACTTATTTTATTATATATATATATATATATATATATATATATATATATATATATATATATATATATATATATATATATATATATATATAAAGTTATTGTATAGACTTTAGCTATGCACTATATGTCGTTGCATATCAAGCACTATAATGTACCTATAATATAATAAAGTGACTTATTGTATATAGTAACTTTCAGAAAAATAGCGACTTATTGTATATAAGAGCAACGATTCATAATTAAGTTGAAACGACTTATATCTTAATTATAATAAAATAGTAAATCATTATATTAAGCATATACCCAGAAACTTATATTATATTGGCTATATATTTGTTTTATATGTAATAATTTATATAATATGTAATATGCTATACATGTAATATGTTTGTGTCATTGTATGTGGGTTATTATTGGAAGTGGAACGACTTAATAAGATTAATGAATGCAAAAATTTAATATATATATATGCAACAAGAGTGTTAAGTTGTTATATAATCGATCATTGCCTCAAATGGTGCCAATATAGCAACCATAGTATACAAATTCAATGATTTAATTCTATTATAGCCATGTAGATTTATATTTAGGGTGATCTGTGAAATACATTTATAAGGTTTGGCGTAATAGTGAAGATAAGCTTGGTATATATATATATATATATAAATAGAATCATATAAAAAAGAAGGATATTATTAGAGTATAATATAAAGAGTATTATACTATTATTTGTCATATATTATTAGAGTATGGTGATATTTTATAGTGGCTTATCTAATTTATTTTAAATAATAACTAGATCACTCAATTTTAGAGTATGGCAATATGCTTTCATTACTATATAAAGAGGCTTATATTATTTAGAATTATATACCATTATTTAGTTAGACGTACCATGAAAAATTATAAGATATAATGATAATGATGTCATTATAGTTTTTATATAGACAAAAATGTATTATAACATGTAAAATCATATCATGTTAATATATAAAAATGTATGCCAAGTATGACGTATATTAACAAACTTACATTAGTGAGAAGTATTAGAGAATACACATAAAACTTGAAATAATATTTTTAAGTGCATACAAGTGGTAATTTTGCTTAGCCGAGGGTTATTTCGGTATGTATCATGAAATATGCCTCATGCTTGGCCTAAAACATTATATGTGTATAATGGAATACCAACATTAAGTCGATATTATGGTGACAATCATATCATAGGTGTATGCTAAGTATAAAAATCCTATTACCACCTAATATATAAATAATATATCCATTATTTAATTATATTCTGGGTATAATAAATATCTAGTGAAAATATATGTGTGATTGATATTTATTAGTGTACTTAAAGTACCATAAACTATAATAATGTCATTTGTATTATAACTGATCTATTATATATAGGTATGGGATCTTTTGGATAAAGGGATATGTTAATTACCATATTATTTGTGCCCTCTCAACTTGATATGTTTAATACAAGACTCTTCTTTCATAAGTATACCTATAATACTAGAAGTTAATCTAGCGATTATTTGGTGGTATATGCTTTGATTGCTCTATTAATGCTTACTATATTTATGGACCATATAAATTTTAAAGTCGAGTATATTATAAACCTTTTTAGAATATATGTTAGTGTATTGCATATTGATCTATTGTAAACTTGTGTTTAATATGTACCATAGGTGTACTAATATATACGAGATAATATGCATAGCTAACTTATGTATATTGCATTGGGATGAGGGGACATCACATAGTTTTTGACTAGTATATTGTTATGGATTGAGTGATTAATATATATGTGTACTTGATGAACTATTGTGTATCATATAAGAGCAATTAGTGTATTTCCAAATACTCATATGAAAATAAAAATACAAAAGACTATGTTGCCTTGAGAACTTGTGTATGGAGTTATGCACATTTTGGATATATCAGGATGAAAATCCTTCTAGTTAAGGATAAAAAGTATGAAGTAAAATCATATTTTAACATCCTTTATCTTATAAATATTGTCAATATACTTTGTGAATATGGAAGTTATAATGATTTTTTAAATCAAAGGGGGGTTTTGATTAATAAATATTAAATAAAATTGATATAGTATTTACATATCCTTTGAGTACTTATATATGGTACATATTATGATATACAAGTACCTGTATATAGGAAATATACCAATAGAAAATGATGGTTAAATTAAGACACAGTTTCATAGGGATTAAAAACTATAACCATATTAAAACAATCTCTAAAAATAGAATGAGGTGTTTAAATGAAAGATTATAATGAGTTAATGAGTTATTTGTTTCTCTACAAATATTATGATTAGTTGCCTAGAAGTATGTAGCACGTACATAAAATGGTACACTATATTATTACTGCTTATACTATATGCTTGGATCTACTTACAAAGATGATATTATGCAATCTAAACCTAGGATATATCTAATTGGTATAATCTGTACTTATTGCCTATTATTTAGGATTTAGGGACACTTCATTCTTGAAATTGTGAGATTGGTTGTTTGTGATTGAGTAGTATGCTCATGTAAAATGAACTATGATATTATGAGATATCATAGATTATTTTCATTTGAAAATTATAGTCTAAATGTGTTTTATACGTGAATGGTACAAATGGTGACTGTTATGTCTAAACTCACGCATACGTTTTATGGATTAAATGTATGTGTGTGGGTTATTACTATGAATAACATATTTTATGATAGTTAGAAGGAATTTATGCATGCATGCATACAAACCCTCAGAGTATAACAAATGCTAGGATATAATATTATGTATTTTACTAGTTGCTTGAATAGAAGCTTATATTTTCATGTATTTAAGACTACTTTATTATGATTGATTATTAAAAATTAGTAGTTATGTCTTATAACACTAGACTATGATAATACCGGTTATCATAGGGTGTAGTATATTTGGAAAATATTTATCATAATTAGAAATCGTAGTTAAATGTGTGTTTTATCCAGATGGTATAAACTATAGTAATTATTTATATTATGGGATAGATAGTAATGTGAGTTTCATTCATACATTTGATGGAATAAATATTTGCAGTTAGATTATCCTATGTTTAGCATGTTATATGATATGATTTCTTGTAGGATGTAAAGTGCATGAATATTTTAGTTATATTATGTAAACCAATTTTTTATTACTGATATTGAGTAAGTAGTGAGATATAATTCATTGACTTATTAGCATCACAATGCCAAATGAAGGCAATCTGATCAAGTGGTGTTTATAAATTTTTACTTATCTATAAATCACTATTCTTTATTATTTGAAAACTTTGGCCAAATTAATGTTTGGTGATATATTATCATTTCATGAGTATAATTTACATGTTTGTGTGATATCTTGTAATAGAATGGGTTTCTATGATACACCACATGTTCAAATTTGGAAATCATACAACACATGGGTACTAGCTTGTCTTTATTAGGGTTACTATAGCATTACTATCTACTCATCCATGAAGGGAGGATCATTTCTTGATGGGATTAGTGTAAGGGATAGTTGGTCTATGGTTGGTGTGAAAAAGTGTACGAATGATGCTCTCTCTCCGCACAACAGTCCTACTTTTGAGATGATACTTGAAATTGCCACATATACTAGAGATTCTGGGGAACTTATGATCTAGAGATCCATGTATCTTATATATGTACATTGTATTATATTGTATTTATTATTGGAAACATTATCATGATGAGCTGTGATTACTTATTTATTATACATTGACAATAATGGTTATGGGTAAGTTTCAGTCATAGCTAGTTAATTGTAACTACTTTCTATATTTATATTATGATGTGTTTTTATTGAAGATATTGATCAATGATGTATGATGTAAAATGATTCACTTATAGTTATCACACTTAGATTATTTTGTATGATCTTTGATTATATTCTTATAGTGTAATCTATTTATAACATATGTGTTTAATTAAAAAAACATTCACGTATTTCTAGTAATATCTTAGTGGGGTTGTTACATATTTGGTAAGATTCTTGAAATGGCCATAGACCTCTAGGAAAAGGCTTTTAAGGATTAGATATGATATAAGACCTGAAATGACTCTAGGTTAATAAAGTGGAAAATTATTTGGAAATTCAAATATGAATGGTTAGGGTCGATAGCACTTGGAAAATTTTGGTCAATATTCCTTTTCGTAAGAATAGGGGAGGGCTTGGGAGGCATGTATTTTGAAGAGAAATTTTTTCCTTGATGATAAGGAGGATCAACTTCATTGGATTGGAGAAAAATAGGAATTTATTCAGTAAAGCTTAGATATCAAATGGTGGAGGCTAAAGATGATTCTTTAACTTGGGCATGTTTCTTGTGTTGGGGAAAAAAAGGTTTGATAAAAGCTAGGGCTTTTACTTGGTTGGCAGTTCAAAGTCTCATCGTGACTCAGGATAGGTTGAAGAAAATTGAATTTATAGGTCCTTCAAGGTAATGTATATGTAAATTAGAAGATGAATCAATGAATCATCTATTGTTTGATTGTCCCTTTACACTCTAATGTTTGGTGTGGCTTTGTGGTAAATTTAACTATTCTTCGACCTAGCCCTCTTCACTAAGGATGGATTTTTAATCCTAGAAAATTAGTGATGTGAAGCATTATTTGTATAGTTTATGGAGATGTAGTCTAGCTATTTTGATATGTATTATTTAGAAAGAGTGTAATGCTCATATTTTTGAGGATAAATAGAGGCCCTTACATGAAGTGTTACGTGAAATGGAAATTCTATTTTAGAAGTGTCTTATTCCCAGCTAAAGTGGAAACAAGGGAACCTATCCCAATGGGATATGCATATGTGTACTAAATAGAAATTTATTTTTCCCCCTCCTGATAACAGGTCAATAGTAGTTATGTCTAATAAGAGTAATAGACCTACACCAGTCTAGAAGCCTCCAAAACTATGTTGGTTAAAGTTTAATTTTGATGGAGGGCTTCAAGGGTACGTTGTGTGATTAAAAACTATATTGTGTTTTTAATATAACTTCCTTCAAGATCTTTGATGGGACTAATAATGAAGCAAAAGCATAAACAATGGTGACAAAGATTGAGATAAATCTAGAGTATAGAGTGGAGTGTTTATAAATTGAGGGTGATTCTCAAGTAGTTATTTAGGCTCTCTCTATTCAAAAGGATAATACCTATCACTTACATAATATATTGTCATAGGCTTAGGTGAAGCTAGGTCAATTTCTTAGTCGGTATTGTGCCCATTACTTTCATGAAAGCAATAAGGTGGTGTATTTTCTAATGAACATAGGGATTGACCAAAGGGAGTATGAATGGGTAGGTAATTGCAAAGAGAGATCTCATGATTTACATGGGATAAAAGTGGCAGAATTGTGATTAAAATTCACTTCAGGGCTTGTGGGAGAGGGTGGTGGCATTTTCAATGATGGTGGCATTAATGTTTTAGCATGGTAAATAATGTAAAAACTTGTCTAGGACATGTAAAATCCTTGGGTAGATGACGTTATCAGTATGATTTCCCAATTATGAAGGTGTCTTTCAATTAGGCATTGGATATTTTGAGCTATTGAAAATAGAGTCAGACTTTTGGAAACCATGGTGTGGCTGCTTTGCTTTGGAGATGTTAAGTCTAGGGAAATGGGCTTTGTGGGAAAAGTGTCAAGCGTGAAAATACAAATGTTTTTTAAACTCTGACTGGGGAAGTGGAAGAGGTCATATAAAAGATTTTGGGGGTAGAATTGTTGAAATAAAGTAGTTAGGTGAAGGTGAATTTGAACTTGACTACTTTGTTTGCTATAAATTTGTTAATGATAATTTATAATAAAGTTTAGGTAAATTATTTGGTTGCAATTTTTATTTGGCTGGATAATAGGGTAAATTTGACATCAAAGATAGATAAAATATAAGAAGAATCGTATGTTGAGATCCCCTTTTCAAGGATGGATGGTTTAGGATTTGTCTTATTGTTGATATTTAGGGCCTTGGAGGATAGGTTTGTTTCTCTTTTAAATTTTGTAGAGTAAATGGATTCTATATATTATAAAAAATATATCAAGGGGGTAGTAAAGGGATAGGTCCTTCCTAATTTCAAAGAATTTACAGCCCCTCTTCTTATGATGACAAAATGGTGAGAAGTATACAGGTCGTCGAAGAGACTATATGTAGTAAAAATGTTGATTTAGGGGTTTGCTTATAGAATTTTCCATGAACCTCCTTGGTTGGAGGAGAAAGGGGTAATTTTAAATCACTCAAGGATTGCAAAAAGCAAAATAAATTGGGGAGGTCTCCATAGTTTGGGGTATTGGGTGGAGTAGTTCTACTAGAAAGGATCAAGTCATAGGTGCCTTCTTGTCCACAGCTGGTGGAAATTAAAGGTTCAGAGATTATGGAGAAGGAACTATCTCAATGCATCAATGAAGTTTAGAGTGACAACTAAAGTGGTGACCAAGTCATTTTGATAGATTAAAAGTTTATTTTTATGATATGTTTTGTTGTTTTGGTTAAGGAAGCTAATAGGTTAAGCTAGATTCTCTACTTATGTAAACATTGTCCTTTGATGTAAAGTTTAAGTATTTTAAAAACTTAAATGTAGTTTTTTTTTGTCTAAATTGGATGGTCAAATGCCTTGGTGAATTTTCCATTAAACTAGGGATATATAGGTTTTTAAAATATTTTGTTGTTGGGAAGGGGCCCCATAAACCCTAAAACCTATCTAAAAAATCAAAAAATTAACAACTTAATTATAATTAACTATTATAATATATAATAATAATTATTTAATAAATGAAATAGAAAATATATTTAATAAATATTCATTATAAATATATTTTTAATTTTAATATTATAATTTATTTCACATTATTTTATTTTAAAAATATTATTTTATTTCCCAAAGTATAGAAAATATAAATTTTAAAAAAATTAAAAATATAATCAATCCATTTAGTAGTTTAACAAGAGCTACGTTGTAGCCATAATATCTGCCTTGTATGGTTTAATGTGAAAAATTTGAAGTTGTCTGTAGGTCCCCCAATTAGTTATAACTTTGTACTTATATATTACATAAATAATGTGCCTCTGTTATTGGGAACACAGAGAAGAGGCATTTTGTGAAACACAATACCACTTGCTCTAGTAGTGAGCCAAATATTTTCTTCCCTTTACAATGCCAAATGAATTATAGAATACAAACAATGCAAAGTGCCACAACATGTGAGCATGCTACTTGATAAAACTAGGATTTAATATACATGTATCAGATACCTACCTATGAAATACATCCTAAACCATGTTAAAATGATCATCTTCAATAAAATTATTCTCTGGAGAATAATTCTCATGAAGAGGACTAGGATTTTAGGTATAACAATTATCGAAGAGGATCAAAACATGCATTTCAAGAGACACCTCAAGAGGATGAGCTCCCCAAAAAGTAGGAAGCAAAACAGTTGATTATAGCTAGACTATTGGATAATAAACCTAGTTATTTTATGAAAATATAACATAAATATTGTATTCAAATTTTCTCTGTACAAGCTCTCCTTCAAAATTATTAAGTTCAACCTCTTCAAGTCATCGTTGCAATTCTTCAATATTTTATTTATACACACACAAACAATTTGTGCATTGGCTGCATAAATTTTAATAAAACAAATTTTCATATTCAAATCATAGAAAAATACTTCAAACTTTAATTGTCAGTGTTTTGGACATTGACAAATAGACATACCTATAACTTATTGTTTTCAACTTCAAGCTTTATACATAATTTTATTATATGTTCACTTTGGGAGGAAAAACTCTACTTCAAAATAACAACGAATATGTTTAGACATGTCAACTATATACAATGGTATATGTACAAAATTTGAGTCAAAAATCACCATAGACTTGCCTCTAAATCTATTGTCATGGTGGGAAGTTGCTCAAGCTCTACAATAGTATTACCAGTGCATTCTTTGTATTTTCCAATGTCAGCCATCAAATTTTACACTTGTGTAGCCTTTTGCTCTTTGTTAGCTATATTGCACTAAAGATCCCCATGCAGGTGATCATTCTCTTCCATCAAGGCCTTTTATTGATTTACACATTCCTACAACGAGGCCTAGAATATAATAGAACACCATTGACTTCACTTAATGCTAGAAGATTGAGACATTGATATATGATATTTAATAAATAAACAATTATAACCAAAAGCATATTTTAAGTTGGAATACATTCATAAATCCTAAAAATAGTGACACAATTAGTACATTATGTTAAAAACCATGGCAGGATAAGGTTCAAATAGACAAAAATATCCTTCTTTATTAAGCTTACCATGTAAGTCTTGTCTAGGAAATATTTTCAAATCCAATATATGAGTAAAGGGTATGAGTAGATCTGAATATAAAATGTTTTACCAAGGCCAAAAATACAAGAAACCTACTCTAGCATTAACTAGTTGCTCTTCAATAAATGCAAAGTGGCCTCTTAGAGTACTAAGAGTTTCTATCATAGTGTATTTTTATTTATAAACTCTAGATATAGTCTTTGTAGCAGATGCAACATCACTTTGAAGTTTGCCATTGTACTATTACAAACTAGCATTGTACTCTTACAAATGCTTATTGATATGCTCAACAGAAGTGACCTATTTCCAAACATTTATACTTAGTAATGGAAACTGATAACCATATGGTATGTAGACACATATTAAGCCTTGAAAAGTGAATAGTGGAATTTAAATAGACCCTACCTATGGAATTTAAAAGGCCTCTTTCTGAACTTTTACAAGCTCCTTAGAGAACCTATGTTTCTTCTCTTCTCCTTCATGCGCTTCTATCTCATTTTTCTAATCTTCAATTAGAGACTATAAATTAAAAGGATCATTAGCTACAATGAAAACATATGACTACAAATTTGTTTGAAAAATTTAGTTACCCTGATAGGAGGCAATAAAGATGACTTGTTTCTCAACTTCTAGTTTTTAAAGCCTATCTTCTAGGCTAAAGCATGTTTTCTTAAGATCCAAGATGGTAATCTATAACTCTTGCTCCCTATTTTTCAAATCATCCTCTAGAATGGCCAAGGTTAAAATAGAGATCAATACAATTCTAGCTGTAGGGGTCATTTACCTTGTATAGAAGTCTGAGTGGGTAAGCTTAGTGGTGATAATCATAAATAAGGATGAGTGCATTCACATTTGTGTCAATTATATAATTTTTAATTCCACCTCCATCACTGACCCCTTCCCAAATCCATTAACTGATGAATTTCTAGATGGTGTCATAGGTTGTGAAATCTACACCTTCATTGATGGGTTCTCTAGATACCACAAGTCCAAATTGAGGAGGAAGACAAGCCCAAAACAAATCTTGTAACTAAATGGGGATATTTTTATTATAAGGTGATGACATTTGGAATTAATAACATGCCATATATGATCTATAAATTAGTGATCACCACATTTAAAGGTTTCATCCACAAGTTCCTCCAAGTTTACCTAGATTATTGTGTTGGGAATTATGGAAGCACAATTAATTACCATGCACAAGCAACTTAAATATGTGGACTTAACCAGAAGTAACAAGTAACTAGAAATTAGAAACAACATAGAATATGAGAGACAATACCCAATTGTATTAATACTCATCCATAAAAGAATACAATAAAGAAGATGCCACTTCTTCTTCACACCTCTCAGAGGCTTCCCACACCTCAAGTGTATAGTAATTCTTTCCTCAAAGCTCTCTCTCTTACGTCCCAACACACAACTCAAACACAGAGTTGGTGTTCACCTCCAACCAGTCAGTATCCACTACTGCCAGTACCTTGAGTATATACACATACTCAACTGAGT
Source organism: Torreya grandis (assembly GCA_037957365.1). NCBI lineage: Eukaryota > Viridiplantae > Streptophyta > Pinopsida > Cupressales > Taxaceae > Torreya > Torreya grandis. The sequence continues at coordinate 83,438 of JARHVA010005941.1, read as the reverse complement.
GCACAACACACTCCAAGTAGATCTCCCATGAATTACAACACCCTACAACCCAAATGATCTTACTTTGGAAGGAACTACCTTGCCTTCCTCTTTGCTCCCTATTCGAGTACACACTGTACTCCAAGTAGATCCTGCCTGATCTTGCTCCCTGTTGTGTTGGTGTCACCTTGAATCTACTGCCACCTGCAAATCAACCTAGTTCTGCACACCTGCAAACCTAGACCATGCACACACATACACCTACAGATCAATGATCTTCACACACATACACCTACAGATCAATGATCTTACTTACCATGCAAATCTCCTAATGTAGCCATGCACACCTACTGACCAAGATCATACATACATGAAGAATCCTACTGATTCTCCAAACCAGCACCCACAGTTAGCACTGTGGCACTAGAAGGAACACACCATGCTCTCTTCAATTTGAAGGAGCTTATTTTGCTCTCTTACTCTCTATCACTAATTACACGATAGCCCATGAGTCTATTATATAGATCTCATGCAAACAATAATTAGACACCTAATTACAATAATTAGATTCACAGCTCGAGACTATAATTAGCCCTCAACATGCAAACACCTGGTTCATTAACTAACTGTCCATGAAACTAGTAGTTCTGAACCGTACAGGTGACTGACGTCGGTCCCTGTCTGCCTAGAGGTGACCGATGCTAGCCGACTTCTGACCAGCATCGATTGCTCTTCTATCTGCACCCTATCGATGTGGTTGGCCTGACCGATACCGGTGTCTATGACACTCAGCAACCTCCTCCCCTATTTGCATCAGTGAAGCTTTTAACTCCATAACCTAACAGATTGGACAGTGTATGGCCTTATGAGGGACCTTTGTGATAAACTATGCCTAATGTTTGAAGGGTATAAATAGATTTAAATATGCTTGAAAATTAGAAAGTTCATTTTCATGACACCTTTTGGAACCCTACTCAAGCATATCATCTGTAAAGATGGTCTACTCATCAATCTCATGAATATTTCAATAATCATTCATATCTAGACTCTTTCCACACAACAAGATGTTCATGCTTTTCTTGGCCATTGTGGCTATAAAAGAACTACATAAGGATATATGCAAATATTATGACACCACTAGAGGATCTCTTACACAAGGATGTCTTGTTCTATTAGGGAAAAGTACAAGAATTTGCTTTTGAAAATTTAAAGCTCAAGTTGGATAGTGCACCTAGTTTACAATTCCATGATTGGAGAACCCCATTTTACATACATGTCGATGCATCTAGATCTATGATTGGATCCATTCTAGTGAATCTTAGTGAAGCCAAAAAAGATCAACCCATCTCCTTTGCTAGTAGAAAATTGATGAAGGTAGAGTAGAACTATACCACAATTGAGTGTAAGGTGATTTCCATGATCTATGCCCTACAAAAATTTAGATAATACCTATTGGAAATCCCATTCATCTTCTTCACAAACCATGAGGTTCTTAATTACCTCATGAAAAAGCCCGTTCTCTATGGGAACATTTGTAGATAGAGAGTTCTATTTTAAGAATTCCAATTCTCTATTGTCATCAAGCCAAAAAAATAGAACTCAAGCCCAGACCCTTTATCTCGTATCAACTCTGGTGATGTAACAATGATTATTGAGGATGATATTCTAGATTCACACCTCTAGAGAGTCTAGTGTGTCCCTGAGGACTTGGTGGAGATAGACACTTTTCTAACATCTAAATCTACACCCAAAATAATGACAACCAAAGAAAAGAAACAACTTGTATTTCATGTTGCCCCTTTCAACTCATTAATAGGGACTTATACAAACTAGGCCAAGATGAATTCCTACACTGATGTGTGTTGGAACATGAAAGGGATTCCATTTTACTTGAGGTTCATGAGGGGATAGTAGGGGGCCATTATGTAGGAGATACAATGACATGCAAGATATTATAATCAAGCTTGTGGTGGCCAAATCATTTTTAGGATGTGAAAGATAACACCAAGGTATGTGATATATGTTAGTGCATAGGGAAGCCCAACCACTGGGATGAGATATCTCTCATCCCCATTATTTCCAAGTGCCATTCAATAAATGGGATATTTATTTTTCTATACTAATTACTCCCTTAGCATGGTGCACAATTGTGAGATGCATTCTAGTGGCCACTGACTATTTCATCAAGTGGGTTGAGGCCATGCCAATAAAAATTTCATAGTGACCATAGCTCTAAGGTTCATATGGGAAAACATAATAAGTCACTATGGGTGCCCACTTAGCTTGACTAGCGATAGGGACACACACTTCATTAATGAAACTATGCAAATCCTATTGATAGAATATATGGTGGCACATCATAAGACAATGCCTTATCATCCCCAAGTGAATGGCATAATTGAGGCATTTAATAAGATTCTAGGGACATGCCTCATAGAGATATGTGATGTTGGTCTCAAATATTGGAATGATTGAGTGTTGGTAGTGTTATAGTCATATCACATAACCTACAAGTGCCTGAATAAGGCTACATCATCTCAAATAGTGTTTGGCATTGAGGAAAGTATACTAATGGAGTTTTTAGTGCCATCATTATGCATCACATGAACTTGTCAATTGGATGACCAATAATCATCAAATTCAAGGCTGGAGGAATTAAAGTGATTAAATGAGGTATATTCCCAGTTAAGGTGCATCCAATAGATAGAGAAGGCATGCTAGAAGCTCTAACATGATAAAAATATCAATCATAAAGTAATAATTGAATGGGCATTAGTCTTTCTCTATGACTCCAAGTACCTTAAGCACTTGGGTAAGCTATAGATAAGGTAAATGGGTCCATATGTCATCCAAAATATATTATATACTAGCACATGTAAGCTACACACATTCTTAGGTGAGATTCTCCCTAGGCATTTCAATGGCAACTAATTATCACCTTATAGGTAGTAGGATGGCACTTGAACCATCAGACACCAACTCCATGGTCACAAGTTGGTGATATTATGCAACTAAAATAAATTTTAGCACAAACGAAATAGTTCCTCATGAATTGAGTTATGGGGATAAGTGACTAAGTGATACTTTGAGGCCCATCGATAACACTTTTTTGATACCTTCACACATAATTCCAATCAGGTGAGTTGAGCACCTACACTTTCTAAGTGCCTGAGGCTAGACACCTAAGTTATGGGCATGTGAAGTTCACCAGATTCAAACATAAGGTGTACTAGATATTTGTGCACAAGATTCAAAAAGTGAGGTTCCCTAAGGCCCATAAGAGAATTGTTTCAATGTTTTTACACATAATACTAGTTAGGTGAATTGAGTGAGGTTATTGCCTAAAAACCTATGGCTAAACACCTAAGTCTTTGGGTGCATAGAACTCACTAGACTTGGAAAATAGGAATACCAAGTGATAAATAAAGATTCATAAGATGCTCATGTGCATACAATGAAATAAATGTGCACATGATGTTAAGAGTGTAAGACACCTGGTGAGTGAAGAACTAGCACAAGGGATTTGTATGGGGTAGGATAGGCCAAGACAAAAGATTAAAGTACATATAAATTTACTAAGATAATAAAGAATGCATGGAATGGAAATGCATCAAGAAGAGGAAATGGGACCATGGAGACAAAATCATGCACATGTGAGGAATTGTGCCCAAGTTGTTATACGGAAGGTGAAGGTCATGCAAAGTAAATAAAAGTACATGAAAAACATCATTAAGATAAGCCAATATCAACCCAAAGCAAGGTAGGAAGTGATCATTTAAACTGCACATCACTTCACCAAAATATCATTAGGAGAATTAATTGAAGAAATAGTGGAGGCATAAAGATCCACATTAATTGCATGTGCGATAGTATATTTTCATGGATTTCATAGGTTTGGTAAATCCCAAGAATTCTAGGTGTTGCCATGCCATTAAACACCTATAATTAAGATGGTAGCTAAAATTAGGGTATAAAAAATCAAGATACTGATTGGTTCAGGCTATAAACCTTAAGATAATTTTTAGACAAAATGTAGAGAAAACCAAAGCTAAAGTAACAAAATGCTACTACAATGAGACTTAGATCACCCCTAGATGCCAAAAGTGAATGATTATGTAAAGAAACAAATTATGTTCCTTATGAGATTAGCATAGAAAAATAAGGGGAATGAGTTGGGCAAAAACTAGGTAGCATAAAAGTAAATTAATGCTGAGGCCACCATTAACAACACATAAAGCTTGAGAGCTGAATACACAGTTGCAAACCTCATGATTGTGAGAAGTGCCAATAAAATTAAAAGTTAAAAAAAAGACCATGATTCAACACTTGACTATTCAATATGGGGAAGAAATGCACGAGTTTTGACTTGTAATAGTCACAGAAGGATTCTAAGAGGGCATGTATTGAATAAGCGGTCATGATGAAAAAAAAGGTGCAATCAGTAGGAATAAGCATCACCAATGTTGATCTGGAGGTACTTACAAAGATGTCTTATCAATAAATTTAGTTCCCAAAAGAGGTTTTGGTAAGAGACAACTCAACATCCTTCATGCACACCTACTAGCTTAAGGGATATAACCATTGCACCATGAGAAATATGAAAGACCTAACACTAGACTGGGTGGTAGATATGGGGATACAAACTAAAGCAAACATGACACTATTTGATGTCTATATTTGGGATAGATTTTCAACCACCAACATAACTCAACTCTATGAGTTATTATGTTTCAAAAATTCAAAAGACCTTCTATAGTTCCTCCTTTCACACATCCATGAATATTGATTCTACTTTATGAGGAGGCACATGAGGTTGTTAGCTAGACTTATTAGGCACATTAATTGATCTCCCAGACTCTGAAACAAACATCCACTAGATGATGGTGGATGACGCATAAGTTGAAATGGTCATAATGTTCCTAGGATACTATAGGTGAGGTTTCATGTTCCTAGTGAAAGACATCAAGGACCTACGAACAAGGGTATTTGTGTGCCTTATGAGTATAAAATGGTGTCCTGATAGTTGATGGGTAAACATCACCAAGGCCTACTTGTACATTGCCTATCACATAGAATAGGGGGTTAAATTTAATATCACCAATTTCATAGTAGATGAAATGGTGAAGAATGTGTTATAATATTATATTGTGGGAGACTTTTTGGTGGGGGTTCATTCTGATTTTGATTGTCATGGAGGAAATTGGAGTGCCAGATGGTGATGAGGATAACCTTTGGTTCTTTCTAGCATATAGGAACTCCCTGGTGTTAAAATATCAAGAATTCACTTACCTCCCATATTTCTCTTAGAAATAAAAGACTCATGTAATGGGGTGGTGCACCCAGTGCATCAATGCATTCAAAGAGGAATGGCAGATTCTTAAGGAGCTCCCTCAAAATCTATTTGGCATGGCAACCTTTTCCATAATGAAACACTTCTATGTAATGCACTTGGTGCTCATGAATGGAAATAGATCTAGTTGGCTAAATCTCCCCTATGCCTTATCATCTAAATATTTTAGGGGTGTGATTCAAATAATCCATAATGCGCAATAGTTAGACATCCTAGTAAATACGATGGATTTGGAATGAAGCCTATTGTGACACTAATACATGTACCTAGGGGAGAAAGTAACCAAGGATGAAGAGGATGAATCAGATGGCACCAACATCCATCCTCTCCAAATAGAGGTCATACTCAGGCACATCCACTTGTTGTACTACAAGACAAAGTTGAGGAAGAAGGGCACACACCTCAAAAAATATGATGACTACCCCCTTTAGATTGGTGATGAAGGGAAGCTAGAATCAATAGTAGTGAATAAATCTCCCCAAAATAATAAGGGGGAGACACTTTAGGAGATGCGAGAGTGTATCAGACTGAAGATCATTTTTGGTTATGAAGCCACCCCCTCTATAATAAATAAGAAGTACATGGCCTTCATGCCAGGGATTGCCTTACCCAAGCTAAGGGAGAATAAAAATAACAAGTACAAGGGACCAATGTTAATGCCCACAATAACTTTGACAAAGATGGAGGTGCAAGAGGTGTGAAAGGAAGTAGAGGCAAATAATGTGCATGAAGAGATAGAAGAAGAAAAGGATGAGGGATAAAGGTATACATCATCTAAAAAGAATAAATAGTGGAAGAGCCCAATGCTATAAAAAATCATGAGGCTTTCCAAGGTGGCACTAATACCGAGCTTGGGGAAGTATAAAATCCATCAAGTGACCCACCCATAGAAGCTGCTATACAACCTCTAAAAATTGAGGAGGAAAAGAGAAATTGGTGGGTATAAATGGGCCTTAGCAAGGAAATTATATAGGTGACACTAGAGCTATATCATAAAAGAGAGGATAGAAGGTCAAGGGCATGACACTAGAGGAAATTTTAAATGTAGAGGCTAAATAAATAAAGGCTGAAGAAGAGAAGGCCTTAGCACAGGCCAAGAAGAGAAAGGCAAAGAAGAAGGCCCATGAGAGAAATGGAAGAAAATAAGTTTGTCACAAACATAGAACCCATGAAGGAGACAATATTAGGGGCACTTAGTGCCCCCACTAGCATAACAAAAGAAGCCACAACACTAGTGAACCCAAGTAGTGAAGGGATGCCTAAAGACAATGAAGCTGATACTAGTGCCTAAAAACAATAAACAAAGAGCACAAAAGAAACCTAATAGACACAGGAGGGAAAAGCTAGCACTGATGATGAAGAAGAAGTGGATGAAGGGGACAAGTCCAAACAAGAACCCCTACTAGAAAAAGAAGAGATCTTAGAAAAGGGCATTGGAGAAAGAACTAGCACCAAAGAAGAGGAAAAGATAGAGCTCAATATTGCTAAATAAGAGGGTGCTAAGTTGAGCCTATGATAGAATGTGTAGAAGGGGTTCACTGATGAAGACTATTATATGATGGATTACATGACCTTGGGAGTTAAAATAATAAGGATGCACCAACAACTATACTTTATTTTTATTATTATGTGGGTGAGACTTATTTTGAGGTGCCACAAAAGGTAGTCCTAAGCACAAATCAACTAAAGGAAGGGTATGACTCCCTCATTATCAACCCCCATATAATGAATCTAGTAAGGCTAGCTAATACCCTCATTTAAATGGCCTATGAATTAGTGTGGAAGAACATCATTAATAATGTTAGAGACTCAAGTTGGAATAATATTGCACTAGAGGTAGAGGAGGAGTTCAAGGCCATGAAATTCAAGTTGAAACAATTCATCAAGCACATAGAGAAAGCCAAGTCATTTATCTTGGATGGAATTGATAGTTCAGGTTTTTTAGAGGTTGATAATGTTTGTACACTAGTGGAGCAAATGCTCCCAGGATTGAAGGCAGATTTAGTTCCATAAGAAGAGGAGGACCCTTGCATTGTCATAAATCAATATCTTGATGCAAAGTTCAAATAGGTGGAAGACCTCTTTGTGAATCTTGAAGAGGGCACATAAGTGACTGATACAATGTTTTGTAACTTCTTCACCCAGGTGTTAGTCATCAATACATGCCTCAAAAAGGCAAAAGGGGATAAGAATGCACTAATGACACATGAATAAGTTTTTGATAGGGATGAGATTGCACAGATCATGGCACATGTTAATACTTTGAGTGATAAAATCAATACCTAGGAGCAGGACCTATAAGAACACTTTCATGCCTAGAAAATAAAGGCTTGCAAATAAGGAGTGATCCTAAATAGAGGTGTAAAAAAGGAAAAGGAAAGGCTACAGTCCATTAAGAAAGAGTTGGATAAAACTAACATGCTCTCTCTTAACATCACTTTTATAGAGATAGACAACATTGTAGAAGGAATCAAGCTCATAATCTAAGGATTTGAGGACTTTAGAGTGGAACTAAAGGAGTGCATGCCTGAGTTTTGTGCACTAAAAGTATTGGAAGACTAGTTTGAGGATGGACTAGTAATTTTGTATGTGGTAATGCTAGGCCCCAAATCCATCTAAGTATAATATCCATATCAACATAATAGACACTTGGGCATGAGGTAATCACGTGGTATGATTTCTATTTATCATCTTATGGCACCAGCTGGTAGGAGGCTAACTAACTCCCTTCTAACTCAATCATCCTCAAGAATCAGGCACAAAGGATAATCATGGCATTATAGAAGTAGGGTAGTGGAGTTGGTGGAATGATTGCATCTAGCATCAGATTATCACTTGATGTACTTCTTTCACCCAAGAATTAAGATGTTCCCAAGTGCTATAAAAGCCAAGTTAATCCAATTATTGGGACAGATGAGATTGGAGTAATGAAGCAATATAAGATTTATTTAAGATGCTATGTTCACCATTAGAGCTTATATTTTAATTTGGATGCCCCTAAGGCTCCCCATTGTAGTTCCCAAGCTCACCTATGAGCCTCTGGGCCTTTAACAAATTTAAGATGAGCATTTAATCAGTTTCTATTTATATATACTATGTGTTTGAACCTTGTTAATGATGGATGGTGTTGCATCTAATGAGTGTTAATCTGGTTTATGTGGTTATGACTATAGGATTAGAATGAGAATGGTTTACATGATGTTTCAATATATTGAATGTTTATATTTATATTATGTATATTGGGTTCTCATAAGCTTTTGACCTAGCCCATTCTTAGCACTTTTGTAGTGTATGATGTCATCATCACCCCATATAGAAGTGATCTAAGTATAGGAACAAAGTTGCACCTCATAATGATATTTATGCTGAAGTGTGATCCTAAGCCTAAGTCCTTCATCGAACTACTCCATTAAACCCCCCAAACACTTAACTAACGTTAAATTAAGGAAACCAATCACCAATTTCATAATGGAGGAAATGGTGAAGAATACACTGAAATATCATATAGTGTAGGAGACCTTTTAGTGGGGGTCGATTCTAATTTTGATTGTCATGGAGAAAATTGAATTACCAGATGGAGATAAGGACAACCTTTATGTATTCTTAGCATACATGGACTCCCTGGTGTTAAAATATCAAGACTTCACTTGCCCCCATCCTTCTCTTAGAATTACAAGACTCACATAATGAGGTGGTGCACCTAATACATCGAAGAATTTGGATAGGAATCACACATTCCTAAGGAGCTCCCTCAGAATCCATTTGGCACTATAGTCTTTACCATAATGAAACACTTCTATGTAATGCACTTGGTGCTCATAAATGGTAGAAAATTTGGCTAGTTAAAGCTTCCCTATGCCTTCTCATCTAAATACTTTAGGGGTGCACTTCAAATAATCCATAATGCACAATAATTAGACATCTTAATAAAGACCATGGATTTGGAATGAAGCATGTTATGGCACCAATACATGCACCTAGGGGAGAAATCAACCAAGGATAAAGAGGATGAATCAGATTGCACTGACATCCATCCTCTCAAAAAGGAGGTCATACATAGTCACATACACATGTTGTACTATATGATGAAGCTGAGAAAGAAGGGAACTTTCCCTAAAAAGGTTGATTACCTCCCCCTTTAGATTGGTATTGAATGGAAGTTAGCATTCGTATTAGTGAATAAATCTCCCCAAAATAAGAAGGGGGAGACACTTGAGGATATACAAGAGTGCATCAGACTAAAGATAACCTCTGGTGATGAAGCCAACCCCTTTGTACTAAATAAGAAGCACATGGCCTTCATGCCAAGGATTGCCTTACCCAAGCCAAGGGAGAAGAAATAAAAGAAGTATAAGGGACTAGTGGCAATGCTCATGATAACCTTAGCAGAGATGGAGGTGGAAGAGACGTGTGAGGAAGCAAAGGCAAAGAATGTGCATGAAGAGATGGAAGAGGAAAAATATGGAGGAATAAAGGTATACATCATCCAAAAATAAGGAATAGGGGAAGAGCCTAACACTATAAAAATTCATGAGGCTTCCTAAGGTGGCACTACTACCAAGCTTAGGGAAGTATAAAATACATCAAATACCCCACCCGTAGAACTCGCTATATAACCTCTACAAATTGAGGAGGAAAAGAGGTGTTGGTGGATAGAAATGGGCCTTAGCAAGGAAATTATAGAGGTGGCACTAAATCTAGATCAAAGAAGATAAGACATGAAGGCCAAGGGTATGACACATGAAATTAGAGGACAAATAAATAAAGGCTGAAGAAGAGAAGGCCTTAGTATAGGCCAAAAAGAGAAAGGCAGAGAAGAAGGCCTAAGAGGAAAGGGCCAGGAGAGAACTGGAATAAAATAAGGTTATCACAAGCATGAAAACCATGAAGGAGACAATAGTATGGGTTCCTAGTTCCCCCACTAGCATAGCAAAAGAATTTACACCACTAGTGCACCCAAGTAGTGAAGGGACACCTAGAAATAAAGGAGGCAATACTAGTGCCTTAAAATAATAAAAAAATCATAGAAGAAACCCAATAAACATAAGAGGCTAAAGCTAACATTGATGAAGAATAAAAAGTGGATGAAGGGGAAAAGTCCAATGAATAACCCATACTAGAGAAAGAAAAGATCTTAGAGGAGGGCATTGGAGAAAGTACTAGCACCAAAGACATGGAAATGATGTAGCTTGCTATTACTAAAGAAGAGGGCATTGAGCCGAGCTTGTGAGAGAGGGGTTCATTGATGAAGAATATTTTATGATGGAACACATGACATTGAGAGCTACCATGATAAGGATGCACCAATAACTATCCTTTACCTTTGATAGTTATATGGGCAAGCCTCATTTTGAGGTGCTGCAAAAGGCAATCCTAAGCATAGATCAACTAGAGGAAGGGCATGACTCCCTTATTATCAACCCCTATGTAATGAATCTAGTAAGGTCAACTAATTAACTCATTTGAATAGCCTCTAAGGTAGCATGGAAGAATATTGTTAATAATGTTAGAGACTTAAGTTTGAAGAATATTATGTTAGAGGAAAAGGAGGAGATCAAGGTCATTAAATTCAAGTTGCAACAACTGGTCAAGCATGTAGAGGAAGACAAGCCATCCCTCCTAGATGACATTGACACTTCAAGTTTTTTAGAGGTTGATAAGGTGTGTACACTAGTAGAGTATATGATCCCAATATTGAAGATAGATTCAATGCCAGATGAAGAGGAGGACCCTTACACCTCCATAAAGAAATAACTTGATGCAAAGTTTGAAGAAGTGGAATACCTCTTCATGAAGCTTTAAGAGGGCACACCAGTGGTCGATACAATGTTTTGTAATTTCTCCACCCAAGTGTTAGTCATCAATGTGCACCTTAAAAAGGCAAAAGGGGAGAAGGACACACTGATGGAATATGCATAAACTATTAATTGGGCCAAACACACACAAATCATGGCATAGGTTAATACTTTGAGTGTCCAAATCAACACCTAGGATCAAGACCTAGAATAACTCTTCCGCACCTTGAAAATAAAGGCCTACAAATAAGGAGTGATTTTAGACAGAGGTGTAACAATGGAAAAGGAAAGGCTATACTCCTTTAAGAAAGACTTGGATAAAATTGACATGCTCACCCTCAACATCACTTCTATAGAGATAGATGACACCATAGAAGAAATCAAGATTGCAATCTAGGGCTTTGAGGAATTTAGAGTAGAACTAAAGGAACACATGCCCAAGGTTTGTGCACTAAAAACACTAGAAGACTAGTCTGAGGGTAGACTAGTAATTTCTTATGGGGCAATGTTGGGACCCAAATCCATCTAATTATAGGATCCATACCAATGCAACAGACACTTAGGCATGAGGTAATCACTTGGTATGATTATTATTTTATCATCTTATGGTACCAGTTGGTAGGTGGCTAACCAAATACCTTCTGACTCAATCATCCTTAGGAATTAGGCACATAGGAAAATCATGGAATGATATAAGTAGGGTAGTGAAGCTGGTAGAATGATGGCATCTAGAACTAGCTCAATAGCTAGTGTGTTCCTTTCACCTAGGCACTAAGATGTTCTTAAGTGTTATAAAAGCTAAGTTAATCCAGTTATTAAGAGAGAGGAGATTGGAGTAATGAATCCTTGCAAGATTTGTTTCAGATACTGTGTTTATCATTAGAGGTTATATATTAGTTTAGATGCCCTTAAGGCTCCCCATTGTAGTGCCAAATCTCACTTGTGAGCCTTTGGGCCTTTAACAGCTTTAAGATGAACATTTTCTCAGTTTCTATGTGTGCGTGTGTGTGTTTGAACCCTATTAATGATGGATGGTGTTGCATTTAACTAGTGTTAATCTAGTTTAGATGGTTATGACTATAGGATTAAAATGAGAATGTTTTGCATAATGTTTCAATAGATTGAATTATTTTATTTATATTATGTATTTTGGGTTCCCGTAAGCTATTGGCTTAGCCCATTTGTAGTGCTTTTGTAGTGTATGATGTCATCATCACCCCATATAGAAGTGATCTAAGTATAGGAACAAACTTGTGCCTCATAATGATATTTATGCTAAAGCATGAGACTAAGCCTAAGTCCTTCATCCAAGTACTCCATTAAACCCCCCAAGTGCCTGAATGATGTTAATTTAAATAAACCAAAAGCTTACACCCATGAAGATATAAAACCACATCACATATTATTATGCCTAATAGATAGTTAGATCCTCATTAGAGTAGCTTGTACCCATGAACTAACCACTACTGTTGTAGTAACCAAGGTCCCTAAAAGATAGAGTTATGCCATGGCACAACTAGCCCAACAAGAGCCATGATCCTATCTCTACTACACTTTGGGTGAGCGGATAAAGATCATTCCTTATGTGAATAGATGCTAGCATAGCATAGTGAAAAATGTTGAGCATCTCAAGACTATTCAAAACTTGCACCATGTTGTAAAAAGTCTAGGTCTGACTTGGATAAATAGATAAGAGCCTAATAAGGTTAATGACTTAAGACTCCCTCTTTTTTGTAACACCCTTGATGGCCTAGTACTACACTCTCTATTGAGTTTGAGTTGGTTATATCCATTAACCTTGGATATAATACTTATTTTATATTCACCCTTGATTTGTTCAATCAAGATTCAATTCCCTTAAAGTCATTAGCATAACTCTCCTTATACTAAGTTTGGGTCATGATCACCTCCCAACCCTCCTTTTTAAGAAGCATCTCCATGATGTAACCCACTTGACCACTTGTGGACACATTTTTTCCCTTGATAGGAAATGGATGGGACCTTATGTTACCCTCTATTTATACATCCTCCATGGTAGGTACAAAACTCTAGACACATTAATATGTAGCATACATATATATGTATTCTTTCTTTTCAAGATGTTTTGACTATTGCTCATTTTTAAGATTATATAAGATAATTATATTGTAACATTATTTTGGTAGGAAATCTAATACAAATTCAATTTGTAAATGTCATTAAGCCAAGGTGTGTTTCCATACCTAGTTATAAGCTTCTTTTAACTCTAGTTATTTTATTTCATGCACTTGCTATGTTAAAGGCATGGGGGTGTGTGTAGAACCCATATTTGGTACATGCTTAATTTAAAATGTATTTTATATTATTTTAAGATATATAACCCTTTTTTCATAAGATTGAATACTTAGTGGAACATTCTTACATGGGCCCGTTAGGCTCCGTGGCCTTTTATTGCTTTGTCTATTATTTTATTTCTCTTTATTCACTATACTATGTTTTGGCCACATTATGGAAGGGATACCTAATTTTATGATCTATGATTTGTTTTTGGATCTCTCAGACACCATCATTCACCTTATGACACTTGTGTTTACACAAGTGTCCAATGTAAATCAAAGTGTCCTCGCTTATCCTTTTCTCTATTTCCATACTTTTTTCCTTAAAACCATTTATGGGAGTCTATATGTTTACTCTATTATCAAATTTTGTGTGCCATTGGGTCTTAATTTGAATTCAAAAGGTTTCCTACAATGTAAAACTAGGGCATACTATTCAATCACTAAGCGAGCCTCTCAATTAGCACATACATTACTCATTAAAAATCTATTAACTGCACCTTATATTGAATTACATATTGATGAAGTATAAAGTATTAAAAAAGGCTAAATGACACTTAATAAGAAGTGTTGTAATAGTAGATATAACATATATTTTCATGATTACCATTACACACAAAACATAAAGGGAGAAATACACTAGATATTGAGGCCATCCTTAGATTATTCAACTATGTAGGCAACACTAGCAATAACATGGTTGCTGGGATTAGCTCAAATCATGTGCTAACTCCTTTTTTATTAAGTCATATGTGATCAAATAAAAATAAATAAGGGTTTTTATTATTGATAGTATTTCACGTGTGATTTAATCATTATATGGAGGTGAAGAAGGGGTATAAAACTGAGTACATCTTTTACAAAAGATACAATCAGTTACAATAAATATAAAAATATATAACTTTTTATTGAGATCAAGACACCAGCATTAATGAAATTATCCCAAGGCTAACACATGTGTATGGGGAGGAAAAACAATCATAAATAATAATTAATAGAACATAATGTTGTCTTATGGCACTGAGATGAATCTGACTCGTCCTAATAACCCAAAATAATTTAGTAGATAAGATATACTCTTTATAAACCTTAGTGGTGTAGTTATTATATTTATTTCATATGAATAATTTAGTAAAATTGTAATAAACTATCATTTATTACCTAGATATGAATAATACATTGATGCATTCAAACATTTTTTCTATAGTGTATTCATGTGAAATACTCATTTAGAATAAAATAATTTGAACATTTACAACCATAGTTTACAACCATTTAACTTTGTTGAAGTCAAGTGAGAGATACATTATTGTGTTATAGGCTTAGGTTTTAGAAACCTTTACTCTTTAAATTTGAGTTGTAGGTCACTCAATAATATATTGATGAAATTCATTGGTCCTTACCCAATCATCCAATTATATAAAATATTTATTCATAGTCTATTGAGATAAATGGGAGAGTTGTAGGTCATCCTAGACTGTGTATATATTTTGGTGAAATCAAAGTGAAGATTATCCCTCCTTAGGTTAGATTAGTTTTATGTTTGTCTTATAACCTCTTATAAAAAATTTCCAAACCATGATACTAACTATATCAGTGAACCTAACACACTTTATTTATATCTATGAATTCTATCATCCAATGTGGTACCATTCTATGTTTGTCTAGATTTTATTATTCAACACAATATAATTTAGTGTGTTTTTCATTGTATCAACCAACCTGATATAATTATGTGTGATTAGTTTCAATATTATCATTATTTTAGTATATTGTCTAACATGATATCATCGTGTTTACATGTTTAAATTCATTGTATACTACAAATTCATATTTCAAATATACTACTTATAATATTTATTTTAACTCTATTAGGTTTTCCTAGAAACCATGTTATGACTATTTTGAAACTAAACTGGATTTATATTTCTAGGCCAAGTGCTTTCAATTATTACCTATGTTGTTGTGTGAAAATTTATTTTTCATTCACCTCACACAAGATTGGAAATTCTTAGAAATTCCCTATCGTCAACCTTAGGAAGCCAACTATTTGTCTGATTTTGAATTACATTGGTAAGTGGTTAGCCCCAGGAAGTTACTCTCAATGTACCTTAGAGATGGGATGGTGTGGCCATGGGTGTGGTGAAATCATTTGTGGTTAGTGAACTCATAGTTGTATTAATTATTTATTACTATAATCAATGTATCTAGGATTCTAAAAATGAATCAAATCCTTTATTAGTTTGCCTCCCTATCTCGATTTTTTCAAATAGGTAGGTTGAATTTCAGCTTGCTTGTACTATAGATTATATCAGCCAACTTGATTCCATTATGTGTTATATTTTTGAACTACATTTTGAAACCCAATAGAGCTATTTTTGTTTGTGAATTGCAATGATCAATGTGATAAAATTATGTGTCTCATTTGCTACGTCAGCCAACCTGATATAGTCTAGTTTTTACCATCCTTTTACCAACTGTATCTACCATCCTGATATGATTATTTACTATCCTCATATTATATTAGTTAACCCAAGGTAGTTTGATTTTCCTATTTTAGTTTCAAACTATATCAACCAAACTGATATAGTATAATTCATATGTAATTATTTGCATAGACTAGCCCAATAGAGTTATACTTTTCCCTTCCACCATGGAATATATATTTTTTTATCAATCCAAATAGAAAACCCAACATGATTACATGGAAATAACCAATCATTTTAAAATAATTAAAACTCATAAGATTTAAAAATTATCTATGACTAAAGAATAAAACCCAAGTAATTATCATGTGGTTTTAACTAGATGTAAAAGTTATGAACCACATAACAAAGCTAACACTGCTAGATGAGATCATATAGCCCAATAAAATGAGGTAAAGGATGAATATGACATGGATTATATTTATGAAATGATCATATATCAACATACTAAACACAATGGAAATGAACATGTTTAAATTATCTCCTAATGATGTCACCTCATTAGTAAACATTTTCTTCCACTACTCCTAGTTTTCCTACTGAACTTAGGATAATCCAATATGTGAATTCCTCACTTCCCTCTTAATCCACCATGCCTATTATATTTACTAACATGGTATACCTTTCCTTTAATGTGTCTAATCAAAGTACCATTTTAACACCAAAATTAATGCCACATCTACCATATCCCAATAAGTTACTGAAGCTTCCACATCTAGTCCAAATTATCTTGATCCTTATCAAATCATGTTACATGTCATGAACCAAATTTCTAAATTTCAAGTCAATATTACTACCCAAATGATGTGAACGTAAAAAAAACTTTTGAAAATGTAAAATTACCCTCAAAAAATTCAATGGGGAGTGCCCCTCCCTACAACCCCTTATATATGTTCATGGTAATCTCATTCTACAACCACCACTTTTCAATAAATCCTATAAACACCATAAAGAGGAACTAGTGGTCCTTAAAATAGAAAACATAGAAATATGTGGAATCATTAATTATATAACCTATAATGGATCCACTAATTCTAATTTTCACTTAAAATCCTTTGAAAATATCTATAAATATTTTATTTATCTCAATACATTTGTGACTACTAAGCTACTAGCCAAAACCTTATCTAGTGACTCTCTAGGTTGGTATAACCAAATAAAGTCCACCTCCATCAATAGTTTGAAATTATTTAACACATTGGCTCAGGAATTTAGTTCTAATGATCTAACTAAAAATATCTTATCCCACTTCATTAATTGAAATGAATTCGATAATGATGCTTCTCATGCTTTCATCAAGCATTGGAAAGCCATTGATAGAAAATTTGAGCATAACATGTTGGAATGCAACCTCTTCTATTTTTTTTACCCATGTCATTCATACAAAACTTCAATATATATTCATGCATATTTATCCAACAAATTATAATAATCCCTTGATCAATATAAATGCCAAGAATTTATCATAATATAATTCAATTCTTCTCATCCCACGTTTATAACTCATGTTATTATTAAGTCTAAAAACCAAAAATACTACTAATTATGGTGTATCAAACACATATGAGTTCATGACAAATATCATTGCTATTCTAAAATGAATATCTAATGAAGTGACCCTTTCCAAAGATATCAAGGTAAATTCCTTCCATCCTCCTTATTCACAACTTACTCACTATGAAATCCACTAGCCACTTTCCCTAGCTCAAATAAGGAAACATATACCTAATCCCTCTCCTGAAGAGTTTGATACTTCCCATATTAGTGTTCATTACTAAAATCATAAAATAAATTAGTTTGATGTAAATTATGGACATTCCCATGAGACTTAAAAACAACTGAAACACCTTTTTTTTGAGTTTCTACTTGGTTTAAACTTCAATAATGAAGCTATGATGTGAGAACAATAATAATATTATGACATGGTATCTAAATCTCAAGCATCCAAAGTAAAATTTTATGAATTTAACCAATCTAATTATCACTTTACTATATACTCATATCCACTTCTTAACCATAATCAAAACCAACCACTTAATAATCAAAGTTAACCTCCAACCACCTATGTTGTTGAAACCATGGTTAATCCACACATGTGTCATGAGATAGAAAACCTGGTTAACATGAAAAACATGAAGAAAGTAATATCATATATTAATCCTTATCCTAATCAAATTCATATCCCTTATTCTACTTAAATAATAGTTCAAGATAACCCTGTGCATTATTTTGTGTACATATAATTTGATAAA
Source organism: Torreya grandis (assembly GCA_037957365.1). NCBI lineage: Eukaryota > Viridiplantae > Streptophyta > Pinopsida > Cupressales > Taxaceae > Torreya > Torreya grandis. The sequence continues at coordinate 65,261 of JARHVA010005941.1, read as the reverse complement.
ATTATAACTTCTTGTAATTTCCAATATGCTAATTATACTAGTCCATCCAATGTAATTTTATTCATTCATAACTATACCAACCAACATAGTGCAGTCCTCTTCATTCACAACTACATCGATGAGATTGATTTAGTATATTATGACATAAATGCATATTTGAACTACACTAACCAACTTGTTATATTAATTTATTTCCAAACAAAGATAAACTGCATCAACCAACATGATATAGTTTTCCTAATTAACCATTTTTTCCTAATTCATCGATAAATTCATTATAATATATTTAAACCCTTCATTATAATTTTATTGTATTGCATAGGTTGGTATAGTCTTATCTTTATGTTTCTATGTAACCAATTACATCAGGCCAAGCTGACACCATTTCCTCAATCATGCTCAATTATATTGATAGTGATAAGACTATAAAATGCAAACATTACTCAGTCTCAATTTGGATATAATTCTTCCTTAGATTAACTTCTTCAAAAATATATAACTATTACATTCCTATGTATATACAAAAAAATAGGATAGATCTACAACTTGTCCTACCTAGTAGATTCCAAGATTGGATAAGGTAATCTAACCAACAACTCATTACATATTTATTTATATTGATATATGACCAATTTGTATCTACTAAATCCAACAAAGGGATCTCTTACTACACAACACCAAAGGATAGGGTTTCAAAGCCTCTAGGAAAATGATATGATGTAATAACCTTAGTTAGACCTATAATACATAATATATATCTAAATCTAGTGCTCAATAAATTTTATTCCACAAAGGGGGTATTTAAAAATAAACAACATATAATAAGAAAAGACAACTCTATTCAAGTAAATTTAGAGGTAAAATAAGCAATTAGTAAAAAATTTAACGTGTTACTTTGTGAAATATCTATATACCAAAATAAAGAGTGAAAGTTAGAAATAATACCTTTGGATGAACCTGTCATACCTCAATCTCTCCCTCAGCCATTGGTGATATTAAAGAGGTTTTTGTGGATTTATAAGGATAATACTATATATATTAGTTATAGGCTAAAAGACTCATAGTTTTAATCTAAGACTTTCCACAAGATAAGCCTCTTCCCTTCTAAGGCAAGACCCTAATCAATGACTCCTTAAGTGTATAATTAGTAGAATTGTGAGCTATGATAATGGGATATGGATGTTCATCACTTTTAAATAAGGGAAGGTGGTATTTATAGCCAAAGATTAACCCTAAACCTCTTTGGAATTTAGTTGACATGATCAACCAACTCAATTTTGTTAGGTGGGAAAAGTAGACATTAAGTCTCAAACTAGGTCGACTAGGCTAGCTTAGTTTTGTAACATGTGTTGAATCCCTAATAAGATAAACTTGGATGATGTAATAGTAAAATTAATAAAATGATGTTTTCTTAGTTAAGGGATCTTTTGGAAGGGTAATTTATTATAAAATTGGGTAAATGGGCTTTAATTTATTAGGGAATTCGATAAAAGTGACTTATAGTAGTTTTAGGTAATGGTATAGGAACCATAAATCTTGTGAATCACCAAAGGTCTACCCACTCCTTTCCCAATGCACCCTTTAAGGTGTACACTTAGAGATTTGAATCCTGACATGGTCATGTAAGAGAGAAAGTGATAGTAAATGATAAAGTTTAAAAATATTTTGTGTATACATATGCCCCAATTGAATATAATCAAATGTCATGTGGTTATAACATGGGATGGTGCTTCAAGAAAGAGTAAAACAACACATAAGAACAAATATAATAAATTTTAGTAGAAAGTTGAAAATAGATGAAAGTAAATAATTGAAAAATACATACCTTCACTTACCTTGTTGCTATAAAATATGGGTTGCATGAGAAGAAAGTGGAAGAGGCATCCAATGTACAAAACACTCGGTAGGCCTAAAAAACAAGATATAATTCATTTTTTTTAAAAATATATGGGGAAATTGTAGAAAAATTCTTGACATTGTCAAGCTTTTAGAACTTATAGAAGTTTGTGAAAATAAATTATAGAAGGATAGTTATGAGTAAAAGATAGAGTTTTTGGTAAATAATTATTAGATAAAGGATTTGTAAAGTTTGAATATGTAATAGAATTTTAACTATTTGTTTTCATATTTACTATTTTTAAAACCCATATCTCTATGCGACCTAGAGAAGTGACAAGAGATATGATGGCACACATGTGAAGGGTATGAGGAGGATGATGCATTAAACTTGTTGAAATATTAGTCCATGTATGGGTGTATTAAGTATGAATTTTTATTATTTTTAGTTGTAAATGAAGAAGATTTGGAAAATTAGGTGTCGGGGTAAATCCATGTAGTAGAATTTACAACAAAAGTTTTTTAGGTAGAGTAGGAATTATGAAAAAAAATGGGTAAGTTCCAAAATGGGAAATTTTTTGTTTAAGGTATTAATGATGAGTTAGTTTAAAATCACCACACAAAATAAATGGGATCAGTTAGACTACCATAGTTGTAAATGTGTAAGTTTAATTTAGTGTCTGATTGTGTATTATATGGCCAAAATAGTTAGGTTGGCAATGATTGAGTGTGTATTGCTAGATGATGTAGTGTAATATGATAAAGGTGGATAACTACATATATCCTGTTTGATCTATTATATCCTTTAGAAGGCTGATTTAGTATGAAAAATGGTTAATAACGTAAGCTTAGTGTCAAACTTCGTAGCAAGTGGCTAATGTAGTAGGGTTAGTGGTTGAATTCATAGAAGGTAATTGAATTTTTTATATAAATTACCTAGCTTTGTACTAATTGGAAAATGTAATTACAATTTAATAGTGGCTAATGTAGTTATATACATGGCTTATGTACTATAGAATATATCTCTGGATCACATTGTTAGTTATATGGCTGACCTATTAGAAATGTTGAAAAAAGATAACAATAGGTTGATGAAATAGTTAGGTTGTATTTAAATTAATGTATTCTTGATTTTAGTATTGCAATTGATGACTATTTGATATATAGATATGATACGTGCTTTTTTGTTTGATATTTTATAGGAATGATGGAGGCTTTTGCAATTAGTGGATGTAGTTTGGTTACTTGATTTTTTATATAGATTGATAGTGGGAGACCAAGCATAGTTGAATACACTAGGATGTAGTGGGATTATGCAGATGTGATAGATTCCATTGAATGTTGAGTGAGTCACCATGTTCTTTAGGGACATGTTAGTGAATAACCAAAACCTTTAGTTAGGTGGTGGGAATTACCTTGGAGGAAGCCCATACTATAGTTGGATTTCTTATTATAAGGACACCCATCATTTGTGATACTTTTGTGATAGATGTTGAGAGATGAGACTTAGCCTTATGGGTGACTAGATCTAAGATACATTTTAATGTTTTACATGTTCATTTTTTTTTTAATGTCTATGTGTTGACCATTTTGGATATTTAGAAGGCCATTATTAGTCTTGTGACATATTTGTGATCTATCTCAAGTAAGATGGGAAAGTTACACTATATGTGGTTACCTTATGCCAAGATATATTAGATTAGGGAATGATGTATGATCTAGGATCGATGATCTAGGTGTAATTAGTGTATGATTTATATACTATCTTATCACAAGGGTATATGACTATGGGCCATATGGTTTTGTTGAGTAGGAGGATATATGAGAGGTTTCTAATGTATCAACCAATTGGATTTCCACATGCAATATATGGTACTTTACCTCATGTATTATGGTAGGTACAAGACCATGTATTATGGGATATGCTACATGTCTCATCTTTACATATGATTACATAAGGAGAGATTATTTGGTATCCATATGTGGGTACTGTAGATACTTGACCTTCATGGTCAAGTGATTTTCAAGGATAGGGATTTGTAAAAATTACAATTAATTATATGTGGTGGGTAGATACACATCATATTTCTTATTTTACAAGTTAGTTTGGGTTGATTCACCTTAATATACCTATAATATCACCCATATTTTGGTCATGAAATACGAGGAAGCATCAAGGTACTTGGGGTACATGAGCACCTATGGATGTGCCTATGATATGGCCATGCTAGCTCAAACATTGGGGATGTCGATGGTAGTAGGGAGAGGTGATCTGAACATAAATAGAGGTAGATGTAATTATGGATGCACTGATGTAGGTTTGCATCTACCACAATGACTACCACCATGATAACATAGATAAAGATAGTTACAAGTAGAGGGGAAGCCACATGTAGATGTAACAATCGAGTGAGATTCATGAGGTGAGGGTTTATATATTCTACATTAGATTCCTAGTGGTCTATATCATGCTTGTGTTTACCAACCTATTTTTTACATCTCACAAAGCCATGCTTCATAAGAGGTCTCAGTGGGTGAGTACGTGGAGAAATTGTTGGCGATTAAATTGTGTTTTTTTATGTACTTGATGTTTATTATTTTATAAATAGGTAGATATATATGCTAGATATATGATATATATATATATATATATATATATATATATATATATATATATATACATGAGATCTAATTTACATTAATTTTTTTTATAGATGTTGTTTTATAGGAGGATAGATGGGTGATAATGGTATAGTAAGATCATCATGATATATTGGATGATGTGTTACCACATAATGAATTATAGAGATGATTGATCCTTTAGTACCTTATACCTTTGATCAGGTGAGTTGGTTTTGATTGGTCGATGAGGTAGCATGAGATATGTGGAGATGGTGAGATGTAACATAGTTTCCATTACCACTAGGAATGGGTGATGGGGAGATACATACATGACATACATTACCTAAGGAGTGGGTCACTAATTTAGATACATCTAGAGAGTTATCATGCATACCGAGATAGGCGACCAATTTATATGGACTATGTATATAGATAGAGTATCTACAGAAGACTATTTAGGGGGGTAGGCATAGGCATCTATGGGTAGTGTATCCCATCCACCATTAGATAGGGTGCATCACAATCATAGAGTTGATATTGTATTATGCTTATTACATTTTTTATTGTATCAAACATTTGAGAAATTTATATATAAATCTATATTTTTTTGTTATGACTCATGGATGTTATGGATATATGTATTTTATTTCTAGAAAATGTGTTAATATTTGGTATATGCTATGATAAAAAGTTTGATGCATTTTTATTCATTTCTAGTAAATGTGAACTAATGCATGGTTAAAATAATGATAAATAAAAATTTTAAAATGAAAAATATAATGTAAATGAGACTAGACCATATTAGGAAACATGTAAGACATGAATTAAAGAAAAAATGAAATGAAAAGTAGAATACACTAAATCATGTTAAGAAGTGTGTATAACATAAATAGATAAAAAAAATTAATTGACATCTAAAAAATACTAAATAATGTTGGGAGTCATGTAAAACATGAAAATAAATGAATTATAATGTAAGATACAAACAAATATAAGTGAAATGACAAATAAAAAATCTAGGGTTTTTGTTAATCACTCATGTGAAAAAGTATAATTATTTTATGGCTAAACATGGTATGTAGCTTGAGGATACTTTGGGAAGAAATTTGGGTCCTATCCAAGGTCTTACACTACAACTCACAAAGGGAAAACCAATGAGCTTAATGATAATTGGGAAATTTTGTGAGGAAGGCTTGGTCGTATCCAAGGTCTTGCATTGCAATTTATAGAAGGAAATTCAAAGGAGTATGATAAGATGAAAATAAATATTCACTAAGGAGGAATATTGGAAATATTATAATGAAAAAGGAAGTGTAAAAATAATGACATAGGCATTATAAGAATCCTTAATAGAGATGAGACATACTAAGAAAATATGCAAGTGCTAAGAATTTATTGGATGACAAAGTCATAATACATTTATTAATAATAGACATAAAAAATGATGAATAATTTTAGTACTTAGATCATCTCATGCAAGTGATATATTCAAGAAAAGTAAAATGGGCCTACCTTTCCACACTATTTTCCTCGTTCCTTAGGACATGTTATAGAGTTGTCAGTTTACTATAAATATTGGGTACTTGCATGAGAAGGTAGGTAGACACATATAGGGTTTTTATACCTCCTATCACAATATACTAGATTATTTCACCCCAATTCACCTTGTCTCTATTATGAAGGCAACTATGGAGTTTGAGCTTTGACTAGAAATAGGAAATGTGCTAAAATAAGAATAATGTATTTTGGTGTGATTTTGATTTTTGATTTTAAAAATGCCTTTTTATAATTTACATTTTTTTAAATGATTTTTATTGTAACCTTTTTATCGATTTTTTATTCCTCCATATGGATTCACAATAACCAGAAATGAGTGAGAGAAGTGACAAACACTGATAAGTTTTAAGCTTTGGTTACAAGATACAAAGTACGTAGATATTTTTTTAGCTAGTAAATAATTAGTATTTCCCATAAGTAATTATGAAATATCAAGACTAAACATATGTGTACTAATTATGAGGTAAGAATAAGGGAAGAGTGAAAATCATATAGATCTATGTATGAAATGATACAATGAGAAGTATGCTTCTTAGTTGATCATAAGGTAAAAATAGGATAGTGAATATTATGGGTTCAAAACCATATCAATAGAATAAATATCCAATTCAAAAAAATTATGTAATAACTGTAAATATAAATCATCCTAAAAAAATAGGTGAATAATAATTAGAAATAAAATTAATCTATGTAACATTTTTAAGCGATAAGTGAAACATAAGATCAACATGTACTCATAAGTCAAATCCAAATCATATGAAAATGTAATAAACATTATGATGGAACACCATGATGTGTTCAAAAGTACAAATAAATTTATTTAAAAATATCATCCATAACATCCAATACATCTTGGTTTAACTATAATTTGACTTTAATCAAAGTGTCACCAATATTTATAGAGAGCCATGAAAATACATCCTAGTGTACTGTCTCCATAGTGAAAGTGGGTATTCTAGAACAAGAATGATGCTCATGGGGAAACACTTTCATAGGATACTTGATACAAGGACTTGATGTTTAATTATGTATGGTATCCTTAGATATGTGAGGATATTTAAGCTATGAGGAAGGTTGATCCTTTGTACGTGAATGACCTAGAGTATGTAGTTGAGTTATGGAAAATCACACAAGTGATACTATAGCACTCAACATATATTTGTATGATGTGTGGTTCACTAATGCCAAAGAAAATAAACTTCCCCATATTTAGGGATATATTATGGAAGTATCTTAGGAGGAGGGAGGCTCTAATTTTTAAATTATGCTTTCTCTAGATAGAGAACAAAAATGTATTTCCAAAGCTATTGATAATGAGTAGAAGAATGTGTGCTTGTGCCATGAAAACAAAAATTAGGTCTAGGATTAGTGGACTATGAAGGCCAACTATTTGTAGTAGGAGTAGCGCCTAAGGCTTACTATTTTACTATGAATTATATATGTGCATGATAATTTTTGGTCTAATGATGGGAAACATTGTGGAACTGAAAATATCGCTCATCTTCCCATCATGCTGATAAAGCATCAAACTTAAGAAAAGTTAGTATGCCATTTATAATAGGATGAAAACTAAGATTAGGATCAAGACTAGGCTAGTCCACATTAAGAGATGAGCTCAAAGTAGGTCAACATAGTATATCCAACATCTCTGGATGAAGTAAGATGGAAGGATATGAGAATCTAGTGAATCAATATGGTCCCATCATAACACGATCAAGAAACATACTTTGAAGTGTCTCAGTGGTGACTGGATGAGAATTAGTGTATGTGCACTCCATCTTAGACCTGTAGACATAAAATGAAAAACAACTAATGTTCTGTATAGTATAAGGAGAAGGAACATGAAAAAATAATATTGTAAAGAATAATAATATTTAAATATCTCTACATTTTACCTTGAGAAAAACCAACTAAAAAGGGATCATCTAAAGAGTAGCCATTATCATAATCAAGAGTGTGGATATCAATAGTACATGCATTGATGTTTATTTAGTCAAATAAGCATGAGGGATAGAGAGTTTAGTCTTTGTTAGAGTGTTGGGAATTTCATCTAATGCTTTTTGATGAGACTAAGGTTGTAGGGAAGGAGGTAATTTATAAATTATGTGAGGAAAGAGTTCATAAGTTTTATTTTTTAAATAGATCTCATCATGTTCATCATATTTTGAGTATAAGAGATTAGGAAGTATATTTCCTATTAATCTAGGGTGACCATTATAACCTCTAGTAGAGTTGAAGGGGTAATTAAAGCATTGAGATTCATGAAAAGGAATGTTAGGTAAAGGTTTAAGGGTAAGTATTTTTAAATTACCCCATTCTAATGATTGTTCAAATTTCCAAGGATTGGTGTCTCCTTAAATCTTGTTTATAACATTACTATAGTTTTCTTACTATAGTTGTTTTATGGGAAAGAAGAATATTGATGCAAGAATTTTGAATTCAAGCGATGGGTAGGAAAAAGGTGAGTTACAACCCAAGAACCCCACTCAATCCATGATAGACCTGGTGGAGGCTTTGATTTCATTGGTCATCAAAAATTATCCTTGGGTACACACATCAAAAATGAATCAAGGTCCACCAATCATAGGAATCAAATTTACTAAAGGAAAAAGACCTTCATGGGCTGATTTGGTTGTCGGTGAGCATACCCATTTTAAACCCTTAGAAGATTTTTTTTATAGTTCCTTCAGTGATAAAAATGAGGTATGTCTCAATACCCAAAATATTATCATTGATAATATTGACTCATCCTTTTCAAACTCTATTTTGGATAAGTTTAACAACTTTTAGGCCAAATATAGACTCTTTCTACAAGTGGGTGAACCTTAAGTGGAAACCTAAAGGTCAAACCAAAATTGTTTCTATGACCAAGAATTTATTTTTGCTTAAATTCACCCATTTTAAAGAATATATAAGGATCCTCACTGGAGGTCCTTAGCTTATGGGTAAATCCATAGTCAGCCTCTAAAGTGGAAGGCAAGTCTTAACCTTGGTAGTGCCATCATGGAAGACATTCCTATTTGGGTTAGATTTCCAGAGATGCCTTTGGAATTTTGGGCACTAGAGATTATTTTGGGAATTGAAAGGGCCCTTATCCCACCAAATTTTTATTGACCTATGACTAGGTCCAGATGCAGACTCTTCATTGCTCATGTTTATGTGTTAATTCTAGTTGATAAACCTATAATTCATTTCATCAAGATTAAATCCAAATATGGGATATAGAACCAAAGAATTAAATTTTAAAGGGAGTACAAAATTTACAGAGCCTATGATGTCTTAAACTACTCATCTAAAAAATTCCATTTGAATAAGATGCCTTCCATTCCTCTGTCTCCCTCATAGGTCAAGAAATTCTCTACCTAGAATCCTCCCCCCACCCCCCTCTATCTGTAACCCCACCTCCCCTCTCAAATCCCCCTCATTTACCCTTCATAAAATCAATTTGGATCCTCTTATCTTGGGGAAAAAAATTTCATATGAAAATGCTCTAAGACCCTTTATAGCTCTGAAGATCCTTAGCCCCCCTTGAGTCACTTTAGTTTTAGAAGCCCTCGTAATTACTATGAAGATGTCCAAGATGATAGGAGCTACTTTCCCTTGGGGGATATATTAGTTGAATTATCATTTGTGTCTCCTATTTATCCTTCCTCATCTCTCAAGGACTCATAGAGAAACCCCTATTTAGATTCACCATGAACCATTGCTTATGAATCTTGAGTGTTGGACAAGGATCTATCCTACAATAAATTGAATCTTCTAAAATCCTTTCAAATCTAATCACATGTCTTGGGGGGTCTAAACCATTATCCCCTAGTGGAGGTCAATGATCTTATGAAAATAAAAGGGAAAGCTTTGAGATTACCAAGGATTTGATTAAGGAATAGTGGAAATTAGTCCAACAAAAAAGAGGCAGGAAAAAAGTGGATGTTAGAGAAGAACAAAAATATTCAAGCAAACCAACGAATCAAAGCTCCAAAAAAGTAGAAATAGATAGGTAGGTAGTAAAGGGTATGAAGATGATAGTTAGACATTTCTTAGGTAACAAGAAGTGAATATCTTATCCTAAAATATAAGGGAATTGAATAACCCCATGAAATAGAGGTTAGCAAGAAAGTTAGTCATGAATGACAAACCTAATATTTTAATTATTTAAGAAACTAAAATGTCTATGGAATTTTATTTGAAGAATAAATATAATATTTGGGATAAGTATTTATGTAGTTGTAGTAGATATAGAGGGGCCTCAAGAGGTTTGGAAATGTTTTGGAAACCCTGAGTGTTGGAAGGCAATCCCCTCTTAAAAACTAATTCCCACATCATGGTTTCTTTCCAATAAATTCACAACAAAAAAACTTGGTCCTCACTAATGTGTAATCTCAAAACTATAGGAATGATAGGAAAAAATTATGGAATGAATTGATAAACATTATAAATTTATTTAAAGAATAGAATTGGATGGTGGTAGGAGATTTCAATTCACCTCTGATTCCAGGGGAAAATAAAGGGGGAATCTTTTCCCTTAATGACATCATGTTGGAGTTCAGTGAGTCTATTACTAATGTAGGGTTAATTGATGCCAACTTAAAGGGTAAACCTTTCATGTGATATAACAAGATATTGGGTGATAATCTAATTCAATTTAGACTTGAAAAGTTTTTGATATCTTTGCATTGGAACTTACACTCTACCAGTTCACTTTATTCTCTTCCCAAGATTGGTTTCGACCATAATCCATAGGTGTTTCAAAGTGAAAATATGTCCAAGACAAAAATTATCCATTTCATATTTGAAAAAATGTGGCTTTCCAATTAGACCCTAGAATACTCTCTTAAGGAATGGAGGAAATTCCTAGTCCAAGGATCTACTATGTATATTCTGGCCATGAAGCTTAGACATGTCAATAATAAACTCAAGATTTGGAACAAAGAAAATTTTGGGAATATATCCCTTAAAAAATGATTTATTGAGGAGGAAATTAGAATAATTGAGATGGAAATAACACTTCTAGGATCTCCCTTTCCATACATTCTAAAGAAAAGAAATTCCTAAGTCTTTACCATAATTTGGAAGCTAAGGAAGAAATTTACTAGTAGTAAAAATTGAGGAAGACTTGGCTTAAGGAGGGAAACAAAAATACTAAGTACTTACATACCTCTATGTCTAGGAACTGATAGCATACATTCATCACAAAAATCAAAGGAGATGATGAAAAATAGCATAAGGAGGACAAAAACATTGATATTCAAATAGTTAATTTCTACAAAAATATGCTATCTTTTGTCCCTTCTCAGGATGCTCAGTTAGAAGAACATGTGATAAATATCATACAGGGATTCATCTCCAAAGAAGACAATACCACCATCCTCTCTCCCCACTTAGATGATGAAATAAGACCATTTTTTTATTTTTAAGGGGATAAGGATCCAAGCCCATATGGTTTTTTGCTATTCTTTTTTCAAGCTTTTTGGGACATCATTCAAAATGAAGTCTATTTAGAAGATTATGAATTATTTAAAGCTATAACTATGATATAAGACTTAAATAATACCTTTATTGTCCTCATTACTAAGAAATAGGGGGATAATCAATTCATAGACTTTTGACCCATCAACTTGTATTCTAATTTCTACAAAATTTGCACAAAAGGACTATCTTTAAGAATCCAAATGTTGCTTGACAGACTGATTATAGAACAACAAGGAGCCTTCATTTTTAGTAGAAAAATCTTGGATGGAATCATTATTTCCCATGAAATGATTCACTCAATATAAAATTCTTCCCAATAAGGAATGTTCCTCATGTTGGATATGAATAAGGCTTATGATTGAGTCTCTAGTAGTTCTAAACAAAATCCTCCTCAAGTTTGGTTTTAATCAAACTATTATAAACTTGATTTCCTCTTGCATATTTACTCCCATGTTATTTGTGATCATCAATGGAGTTCTTAGAGGTTTTTTTCTAGCTGACAAAGACCTCATATAAAGAGACCCCCTTTCTCTATACTTGTTCATCATAATGGCTAAAACCCCAAGAAAGATTATCAACAATGTCAGATCATCTAAAATTATCAACTCCAAAGAATCATAGTGGATCCAAACACTAGACCAGTCACCCACCAAACATTCATGGATGATATTATGATCATGGGAGAAGATTCAATTTTTGAAGCCAAGTGTTTCATTTTTTTTTAAAAAATAGACGAGATTGTTTCTATTTAGAGTGTTAACTTTCATAAAAGCTCTCTCTTTTTCATCAATACCCCAATTGTCTTACAAGATAATATATTTGATATTCTTGGCTTCATTATTAATAATCTCCCTTCTTCTTACCTCTATATTCCCTTTTTTGATGGCCCTATGAAAATAGATTTTTGGAATCCCCTCTTAGATAGGATTTAGAGGAAATTATTTGGGTGGAAAGGGAACTTATTGTCTCAGGCTAAAAAACTACAAATTATTAAGAGTTTTATTCAAAGCATTCATGTTTACTTCATGTCCTTATTTGTCATTCTTAAAAAAGTGGCTAATCAGATCAAACAAATCTAGAAGAATTTTCTTTAGAGGCGAATGGAGGATAGATTCATATTCCCACTTATCTCTTTGAATAAATCTTGTCTTCCTACCTTTAAAGGAGGACTGGGGCTTAGAAGGGTGATATTCATGAACCAATCTCTCCTAGCAAAGCAAGGTTGGATGATTATAAAGGAAGATAACCAATGGACTAGTATTATCAAGGCTAAATACCTAAATTTATGGGAGGGCCCCTACATCCTGGTAGAATATGGCCTTGGCAGTGGCTCAAAATTCTAGAAAGCACTAAGAGATGGAAAGAACATCCTTAAAAAAGGCCTAAATGGAATATTGGAAAAGGTAATAAAGTGGATTTTTGGTAGGACCCCTAGATCCACACCCCTCTAGATTTCATAATTCAAGTTGTGGAGTTGTCAAATCATTTCAAAGGGACCATCAGTCACAAGTTGTGTAATTACTAGGATGAAATTGAAGGTAGGAAAATATGGAAATTTCTCCATAAAGAAGATCTGATTCAGGACCAATCTCTTTTTTTACAAGATTTAAATTTGACTCTCCAAAATATTCACATTAGTATATTTCCAAAATAAGATGATCTCATTTGGAAAGAGGATCCTAGTGGGTTGTATTCTATTAAATATAACTATATTTCTCTATGGTAATAGGTAGAATTTGAAGAAAACTAGAATGATCTCTGGATAAAAAATCTCATTCCAAAGATCAATGTTTTTTTTGGTTGGCTACTCAGAATAAGATTCTTACATTGGATAGTCTTATGAGGAGGTGAATCCCTATCCCCAACAGATGTGTGCTTTGAAATAGGACACTGAATCCATAGAGCACATCTTCCTCTCATGTTCATTTGCCTCTTCCATCTTTCAGTATCTCTTTAGCCTCTCTAACTACTCCTAGGTAACTCTAATTGATATCAAGGATATGATCACCCAATGGAAGCCACCTTGAGATTACCCACCACTAAAATTATGGTGGAACTTGGTTGTGCCCCATATTTTTGGAGTGTTTGGATCTCAAGAAATTAAATTACATTTAACAATCATAAGCTTAACTATTTCTCTACCTTCAATATAGTCATGGTACTTGTAAAAGTAAACTAGTTATCCTTTACTTCCTCCTTTAATAAGCCTTGTTCCTCATATCTCTCCAAGATTCTCAATCAACTTAATATTGGCTTTCCTTGTAAATCCTAAAAGTAGTGTGTTGATAAATCTAAGGTCAAGTGGACTCATCTTCCTCCCAATTGGTTCAAATTAAATTTTCATGGGATTGTTAAAGTAAATTTGAGTCTAGTGGGAGTAGGAGTCATAAGGGATTCCCATGGGAATCTATGGGTAGCCTATGTAAGACCTTTTGGGATCCAAACAAATCATGTGTCAGAAGCCAAAGATGATTTATGGGGAATTAATATTGCAGTGAAACTTGGTATGGGGTATCTTTAGATTGAATGAGATTCCATGAATATCATAAACTATTTAAAAGGCTCAACTTAATCTGCCTAGAACATTTTTGGGATCATAAACGATGCAAAAAACTTGTTATCCTACTTCAAAGGGGTGTCAATCGCTCATGTGTATAGAGAGGGAAATATAAGTTCCAACAAAATGGCTAATATTGGATCCAAATTACTTCTTTTACAAGCTAGCAAGGTGATGAGTTCCTTGATGACATCACTCCTTTTATTGAACTTGAGAAAGGACATACCATAAAATGAAATAATGTGTTTATTTATGAATATTCACACACAACCTAAGAGAAAATATGCTAACATTGGCAAGGAAATTATAATCTAGTCACTTCTAAAAGATTTACACACATGAAGTAAATTGGCACTTTGCAGTAATAATTTATTTGGTTCCACTTTTAACAGTCCCTCCACTCATATTTTAAGGGCTCAAGCTGTGAAGTTTGTAGAAGAAGCCTACATAAAAATAAAATGGGAGGTAATCATGACCATTTTGAACCCATCTCCTACATGGATGTTAATGAAGATGAGTATGTTTGGCATAAGATGGTTAAAGGTGGTCTAGCTACATACATGGAGTAGTTGGTTGAGCATGAAATTACTTGGTCTAAGAATTTCAATTGTGGACGGATAAATAGAGAGGTATGACTATATGGTTTAAGGATTTTGATTATTGAAGAGCTTATAAGGGAGATCATGAGGATAGATTGCTCAGGGGTTAAATCTTTCAAGGATAAAAAATAAAGGAGGAACTTCTCAATATCTTATATAGAAAAAATAAGAAGCTAAAGGTGACATCTCAGAAAAGGTTCATGAGGGTATACCTTTTGAGGAAGTGGATAGATGTTTTCTTTTAGATAATACACTATATCACACTAAAAGGAAAACATATGATAATATTTTCACACTACTTTCTTTTGCTTAACCACTTTAAGGGTCACATTATCAGTCTCCCTTTCTTTTAAAATCTCTAGAAGCCATAAGTTTGAATTACAATAACAATCCCTTAGTGGCTCTTATCCACCAAGGGTTGATCCTATTATTTTTTAAGAAGGGTGAACCCTTATGGTAAAAAATTATGTCATACGAAATTAATATCACTAGCAAACAAGAAGATTCAGTTAGAAAAGAGGATTTTTTCATGGATTTTGAGTCTGATAAAGTTGGGAATGATCAATATTTTGGTACTAGAGAAGAGTTTATGATGGAAGAACCTAAATTGAGAGGAAAGGATATGGGGGTTCCTAAATTCATGAAACCAATTTCTAGTAGGGGTTAGGTTTTTATAGACCCTAAGATCAAGGATGACATTGAGCAGTCCCTTGATAAGTTACATAACAATGTGTCTATTCAAAAATTGTTATGTAATGAAATTATGGATGAACTTGAAAATATTAAAGGGCTCTTGGTTTAAGGAACTTATGATATGATTTTTGATAAGGAGCATGTAGGCACAAACAAACTCACTCCCTAGGGCAATAAAACCACTCATAGAGATGGAACAAAGGAAAATAGCAAGGAGTTAGAGTAGGGGAGGGAGGAATCCAAGCTCATGGGATCTAAATGCAAGTGGTAGGTTGAGGAGAAAGAACATGTAGTTAGGTACCAAACCAAATGAAAGATCAATAAAGTGGATAGCACTGAGACCAAAAAATTGGTCTATTATTTTAAGTCTGACTAGTTGGCCTCATTTGCTTTTATTTTATTTGGCATGGGTTTTTTTCTAATTATTAGTGTCTTTTAGGATGAAGGTCGTTTATCCTATCTGGTTATAGGCTTTATCCTTTTTTATTTTTTTGTTGTATCATGCTTATATTTTACTTTCTCATGTAAGGGTATGAGACCTATTCAACCCATTTATTAACCTATCTAATAAAAAAGATCTTGTATATAACACCATTATAATTAAATTTAATACATTCACATGTAAAAGAGGTTACAACTCTTATGTGGTGTGTCCAAGGTCAACCAAATAAAATGTTATATGATAAAAATTAAATATCATGACTTTTATGTGCACCATGATGGGGGGAACTATCATAGAAAGCCATACATAACTTAAAGGAGGAATTTTTCATTTATCATATCCTTAACATGTACTTTGAGTAGATTTAAGATGAAATTTATAATACCCAAATCTTTTAATAAAATAAAGGGAAACAACACAAGTGCATGAACCTTAATCAATCAAATCATGTTTGACTTGAATATCTCCTATTTGGATGCTAATGAAAAATGGAGGATCATCTTCATGAATGAATATTTCATCAGGGATCATTGAATTGATAGGTAATTTGAGTGAAAGAGAAATATCTACTACCATTTTATCAATGTGGATAGACATATCTTCACACTACTAAAGAATGTTATCTTCATATCTAGATAAATTGGCTTCTTGCCCCACATGTGGGAGAGAGGAATGTTCATTTAAAATAAAATTTTCATTAAATAATTATGATGGTGAGGGGAAGTTATCATAAGTTTTAGGAAATGGATTTGATATGGAAGATGTGAAAGTTCAGTTATAGGGTCCCATTCATCATATCTAGTTAGAATTTTATCAGATATGAATGCATAATGTTGAAGTATATCCTTTGAAGGTGTAGTGTAAGTGCATTTAAATTGATGTTGGTAAATTATATTTGATTGGGACTTATCCAATATGGGTTTCCCAAGTGTGTCTAATTTTTTTCATTTAGATAATGTGTTTAAATCATTGGTTGTGTCTTGTGAATGAGAGGAAGAGATGCCTACAATAGATGACTTTGGAATTTCTGAGTGAGGTAGCTTGGTTAAGGTAGGGGTAGAATTTATATTGATATAAAGTGAGTTAGTGTCTAATTGTATTATTTTATTAGAAACTTTTAAGTTAGTATATTATGTTGTTGGATAGATTTAAATTAATTATGTGTGCCTCAATTATGTAAGATGATATGGGTATGAATCTTAAATAGTACAAAAAGTTGGGAAATTGTTGTAGTTTGAAGTTGGATAAGGATCAATATAATAAATTATTTTCTAAATATTATGAATATTAACAACATTCTCATTTTGAATGTTAGCATTGATATCCATATAATGTTTAACATTATTGGTAGTGGGAGTTTGAGTAGTACTAGATTGATGATTAGGAAGGGGATCCTTGTAGATAGTTAGGTGAGAATTAGCTTGATTAAGGGATTAATGTTTTGTTTTGGTTTCATGATCCTTGGATGTGGCTTCATAAACTTGTTGACATGTACGTATAAGTTATTCATGATAAAAATTAGGTCTAAGAAGATATTCTATGGAAAAGGTTCTTAGTTGGTGACAAGTTTTTTGAGAATAAACCCAACTTGCATGAAACCAACAATATTTGTGTGGATCATACCAATGTTTGGTAGGGCAAGTAGGATCAATATCTCATAGTGAAGGTTGAGGAATATGTTTTTGAATCTCTGATAAGGAAAGTGGTTTATGTATATCTACATTATTTCTTGAAAAACTGTAGAAAAAGTATGATTTTCATTGTAAATTGATGATGAAATAATATGCTCTGTGGGATTAGTAAGATTAATGGCTTGAATTTTGTTTATAGAATCATATGTGTTCACAATACCATCATTTGTTGCATGTCTATTTTTAATTGTATAAGCATTTAAGTTCTTGTGGGAGGGTGAGAAGGCTCAAATTATCATATTATAAAATCTTGATGTCTAGCTTGATTGATGGATTATTCTAAAGATTTTAGGGAAAGAGTCCTCACATGGTATTGTAATTTTAGGATGAAGAGAATTAGTGAATAAATGTAATATATTTTCATCCAACATGATACGATAAACTTTATTATCATTTAATGAACACTTGGGTTATTTCAGATTTTGTTTGTTTATAATTGATAAAGTGAGATAGGCTATTTTCAAGAAGACCATTAGTTTGAAATTATTAAATCAATGTGTTAACTAAGTATTTTAAACTAGAAATATAATGGGTTTTAAGTTTATTACACCAATCTAAAGTGTCACATAGGAAGGTTTTGGCTAAGATTTTAGTCATGATAAAGGTATTGAGTTTAACCAAATATATATATAAGTTTTCAAAAGATATCAAATCCAACACTAGATTGGTTGATCCATTGTAAGTGATAGTAGGAACTATGCCATCTATGTCATTTTTTTGAATTTGAGGAACTAGAGGTTTGTTTTTTAAATATTTAATAACCTTGTTAATAAGTAGTGGTTGAGGTATAAGATTACCATGTGCATCTCTAAAGGGGGGATAGGGGTTGGAGGAATTATGATTTTGTATCCCCCATTGAGTAGGTTGAAGATGATTTTGGAAATGCATTAATTAATTTTACATTTCCATATTTTGATTGGCACTATTATTTTGAAAGGTATCCATTTGATTTAATGTTTATAATAAAAGTTAATGATATTTTGACTAGTGGAAGTAGCATGGCATGTAGTAGAAATATGAGAGGCATTGATAATTTGAGATGCACTAGTAGATGTATGAATTTGAATATTAATGTGAGAATTTTGAGTAAGTGTTAGTATTAATTTAGTGTCACAATGTAATAACCATCAATTACAACTAAAATACATAAACTCATGGGAAAATATAAAAATAAAGGAAATAATACAATAAACTCAATGAGACTTGATTGAT
The DNA here is from genome assembly GCA_037957365.1 of Torreya grandis. Taxonomy (NCBI): domain Eukaryota; kingdom Viridiplantae; phylum Streptophyta; class Pinopsida; order Cupressales; family Taxaceae; genus Torreya; species Torreya grandis. Next base: position 46,583 of record JARHVA010005941.1, on the reverse strand, counting down.
ATTTTCATTTACTCAAAATGGTCTCTGATTTACAATTTCTTGTACAAGTGCTTATAATAGCTTCCACATGACTCTTCACCTTCATTTATGACTCTTCCTTTCTTATGACCATTTGAATCCTTTTTGACAACTATTTTCTCATTTTAATATAATTAATGACAATTAATATTAAATCATGTTTTCCCTTTACCTCTACTAACCCTCACCTCAACTTAAAATGTGCCTCATCCTGAGACTAAAAGGTCCTAAACATTTCAAATTTTTAAAAATTCTAGTCCATTACAAATAAACTTGAGAACCTACACTACATCTATTCCTACTCCTACTCTCCTTGACCTCACATATTGGAGCTCATCCACTTCTACAAAAATAACTTCAAATACATTTATAATTTTTCAAAACTTATATACTCTCTACTTTGTTTCAGACCTTTTATAATAAATATTATGTGGGGAAGAGTAAAAATAAAAAATATTGAAAATAATCCAAATTACTTTGAGTCTCATCTCCATATCTCCACGTGGCAGGGTTGATTGTGGTGCTTTAAAAAATATAGAAAGAAAAATATGTCTTTTTATAGACAAGAAAAATATGTAATGTTTTTGAGGAATTTACATGTATTACGCTTTCCATGGCTCTAACTTCATCTACGACTCTAATTTTCATGTGTGTCTAGTGAAATTTATGAACATTCAGTAACAAAAAAATTATGACTCAATCCACCTTGGTGCATTTAGAATCACATCAACATCCCAGATAGCCTCTTACATATTTTTGATATCCTTAAGTGGGTAGAACAAAATATTAATCAAATGTAGAAAAAAATATATCCTTCAAACCAAATGTTGTACATATCAATCATCAGTATATAAAACATGGTCACCAAGCCCAGCTCAAACATACTTTAGTTATATGCAATGCCTACTAAAGCACTAAAGATCATCATCCCAGGAGTTAATTACCTCAAACAAGTGCTTTGTCATGGTTTGATAGAGCTCTTCCACCATTTAATCTAAAACATTTTACTTGCCATGTTCTCCTTCACAATCAAATTCATATCATATGTATATAATAATAGATAAGTTACATAAAGTGCAGATGCTATGTAGTATGTGTTGCTCAGTTCATGGCCATAAAGGCATATATTTATTTTGGTCCAATACTTGCCCAACACTATATAATTTAATTCTTTGTATATGAGCTCCATAACCCCACCATGAGGAGGATCATCATCCCCCATACCTTCTTTTTGGCAAAGATCTTTCCAAACCAATGACTTGTATAAATAAGATGAAGCCATAGGCTGGAAGATAAACTAAAACCTGCACTATTTTCCAAACTATTGTAGTTTAAAATTATTTTATAATGGTACGTAAAATAGTAACAAAAAAATAATTCTATCACATCACACGAGTTCAAACATAGAATTTGACTTGAAGCAGATTTCATACCACATAGTTATATGAAATAGTTACTCAAATATCTAGTCCATGGAATCCCATCATATCTCTAATATTTCCATTCCTAGATTTATTACAAGACACTAAAACATCAATAAACAAAGATATGCCATTTACAATCTTGGCCATACCAAACAACGTTATGTTTGCACTGCCCATAAGCTTACCAAATGCCATGGTAGCACCTTCTTCTCTAGGTGGACTGAGCCATATTCATCCTACCTCTTTTGTTTTCCCAACACCTCTTTCAAACCAAAAAAAATCAAATATAATACTCAAACTAAAAATATTCCATTTAAATTATCACATCTAAAAAAAATATGAGACCCATGCTCATCCCAACAACTCAAGGTTTGAAAAATATGGATAGACAATAATATGGGAGACCCAAATCTATAGTATTTTAAGTCATGTGATCTAATCACATAATACCCACACCATTTTTAGAAATAATTTAGTGGTAGAATGTAATAACCAACAATTACAACTAAAATACATAAAATGATAGGAAACTATAAAAATGAAGGAAATAGTACAATGAACTCAATGAGACTCAATGGATATTTTCATTTACTCGAAATGGTCTCTGATTTACAATTTCCTGTACAAGTTCTTATAATAGCTTCCACATGACTCTTCACCTTCATTTATGACTCTTATTTTATTATGACCATTTGACTCCTTTTTGACACCTATTTTCTCTATTTTCTCTTTTTAATACAATTAATGATAAATACTATGAAATCATATTTTCCCTTTACCTCTACTAATAGTAGGCCCACTAAAGTTTTTACCTACCATGTTTGTGTAAATGGTCAACATAGAAGATGAAAAATGAATGAAAGAGAAGAACATTCTAGTATAAAAAGGTATAAGAGAGGATAAAGGTGTGATAGAAGTCATAGGATGACTTGCCCAAAATCCTATAACAAATCTAGGTGAAGTTGAAAGAGGTTCTCTAATGTGAGGTCGCATCATTAGGTTATAAATGAATTTGGGATCCTTACCTTGACATTGAGGTTTTTCATTGATGAGAAAGATCATTTCATGTGTATATTCAAGATCACTTTCATCCTATACCATAGGTATGAATAGAGGATTAAGAGAATAAAAATGGGGAAGAGTCCCATAATTAGTGGTTCTAGTAGTAACATGGATTTTTTTAAGATCAAGATTATCTATTGCATGATAAAGTAGATGGATCTTAGAGGCTTTATGAGGATTATTAAGACTCATCATGTTAGCTTGATTTTGCTATGAAAATTCATAAATAAGGTGTTCCATGATGAAAAATAAAACTTATTTGAAAAATTACTAGAGGGTGAAAGTTTACAAGCTAAAAATCAACTAGATCGAGTTAGTCAATATAGTTAGATAAATAGGATTAAAACATAGTTTGAAAACCTACTAGATTGAGTTGGTTGATCTAGTTAGTAAGATAATATAATAGAACAATATAGAAATAAATTATATCAAGCTGGTTGACTGAGTTCAAAAATATAATAAATGAATAATCTAGAAACTAACTATATTGAGTTGAGATCTACTTTGGCAAATAGGATAACAAAATAGTCTATAAATTGATTGAATCGAGCTAGTCGATCTATTTTGGGATAAAAGATAACAAAATAATCTTCAAATTGATTGGATCGAGTTGGTTGATCTATTTAGGCAAATAAGACAATAAACCAATCTAAAAATTGACAAGATCGAGCTAGTCAATTTAGTTGGAAAAACATAATAAATAAATGGTTTAGAAACTAACTAGATCAAGATGGTTAATCTAGTTTGGCAAACAAGTTAACATAATAATAGATAAATTAACTAGATCGATATGGTTGATCTAGTCATGCAAACATGATAACATAATAGTATAAAAACTAACTAGATGGAGCTGGTTGATTTAGTTGATAAAACATAATAAATGAATAGTCTATAAACATATTAGATTGAGATGGTTGATCTAGTTTGCCAAACAAGATAACTAAACAATATAGAAATTTACTAGATCGAGTTCGTTGATCTAATTTGGAAAATAAGATAATATAATAGTCTATAAATTGACTAAATCAAGATGGTCATTTTAGTTAGGAAAACAAGATAATAGAATAATATGGAAACTAACTACATCAAGTTGGTCAATTTAGTTAGGAAAACAGGATAAATTAAGAGTCTAAAAATTGGCTAGATTAAGTTGGTATATCTAGTTAGGAAAATAAGAAAATAAACAGTCTACTAAATCAAACTAGTTGATTTAGTTTTATAGTCTAACAATAAAATTAAATTATTAAAACTATATGATTTATTTTATAAACATAAATAAAGTAAGAACACAGGGAATTCAATCGACTTGGTTGATCTAGTTAAAACACACAACACAGAACTTCTATCAACATTGGTTGATATAATCTAAAATACTTCATATTATATTAAATAGAAAGCATACAATATAATTTTATAACTAATAATGCTAATTAATTATATGAAAGATTAGGGGGTTATACTAACAGTTGTGTTTGACAATGTAGACTTTCAAAGATACTGTCTTGTCTATTGGATAATGATGACCCAATGTTTTAGAGAACTAAATATGAATAAAGTGTCATTCCCATAGCTCGCTAATCCTAGTTTCAAGGGTAATATAGAATTGTCTTCTTAGAACTAACTACCAATGCACCACACAGTCAAATAAATGCCAAATTCTTAAGTTTTAATACAAAGAAAAGTCTTAGGCATTTCTAAAATATTGTGAGATACATGGAGACTAAAGATCATGTTTAGATTTATACTATGAATATGAGTATTGGGGTGAGCCCATCATGCCATTATATATGTAAATGATAGAAAAGAACCATAAATAGAGTATTGAGTAGCCCTTGACGATATTAGCTAAGTAGTTTTAAAATTATTGATACATAGTTTCTAGGGAAAACCAAATAAGATGAAAATAAAGGTGAAAATCAATTTGTCAACAACCAAGTTGTAATTTCTAAAAGAAAATAAACATATAGCGAAAAATTAAAAGTGATTGTAATTACTATAAAAATAGAATTTAATTGCCTTTATTTATATTGTAAATTAAAACAAGAAGAATAAGATCAAGAATGTTGATCTATTTTTATAAGGACTACATAAAAAGATCAAGCTGGTTGATTTGTATATTCAAAAATCAGGCCCAAACAAATAAAATCAAGTTGGTTGATTTAGTTTAGTGGAAAAAAACATAGACACAAAACTAGATCAAGTTGGTCAATTGAGTTTATTGTTATCTAATCTGACAGAACTAATAACTAAATAAAATAGTACGTTAAATTTTTGAACTAAAGATAAGAAATGTAAATTCATTAAAATTGTTAAAATAGAAATGCTCAATTTTTAAGAATGAACCTAGAATATTAAATAAGATTGAACAGGTTGATTTAGTTATATTTGAAAAGGTAGAAAATTGAAAGTATAGTTAATAAATAGAATCAAGAAAATCAATATGAATGTTAAATAAGATCAAAGAGATCAAATAAATTGACTATAAATAAAATGTAGAAAGTAGTAAAATGATTGGATCAACCAATTTGATTTAGTTAGCTTAAAAATAAAAGTTGTGAAAAACATAATCTATTAGATATAAAAAATGATAAAGACTAGTTAAATAATGGATTGATCAGTTCAATCTAGTTAGCCAAATCTAGAACCTATGAAGAGAAAATAAAACTAGGTTGACTAGTGTAACCTATTTGATTGTAACCATTGTACCCATAAATAGAGAGATTGACTAGGTAGACTTTTTTTGATATAGTTAGATAAAATCTCTAGACTTATAGATAGAAAATAGACTAGATCAATCAAGTTAGCTGAGATATATATATATATATATATATATATATATATATATATATATATATATATATATATAGATTAATCAAAATTTGATCAACCAATTCGATCTAGTTGACTATGATTGAAAAATTAATAATGCAAGGGTTATATTCACATTAAGTTCACTAAAATGTATGCAATAAATTAGGATGGATATAAAACTTGTCTTACCTAGTGGATACTAATATTGGAGAAGGTAATATTATTAATAACTCATTTCATAGCTATTTATATCAATACATGACTAATTTGGATGTACTAAACCTAACCAATGGATCTCTTACTACACAACACCAAATGAGAGGGTTCTAAAGCCTCTAGGCAAATGATATGAGACAATAACCTTAGTTTAGCCTAAAATATATAAAATAAATATAAATATAGTGCTCACTAAATCTTATTACACAAAAGGGGATAGTTAACAAACAACACATAACAAATAAAGAGAACTCTACCTAAGTTAATGTAGAGGTATACTAAGCAATAAGTAAAACATTTAACTTATTAATTTGTGTAATATCTATCTACCAAATGAAAGAGTGGATGTTTAGAATAATTACCTTTGGAAAAACCTCTCATGCCTTAATCTCTCCCTTCACCAATGGTGATTTGCAAGAGGTTGTTTTAGCTTTGTAAGAATCAATGTATTTATAAATTACCTCTAAGCTAAAATACTCCTACATTGCATCCAAGACATTCCCACAAGACAAGTTTCTTCCCTTCCAAGTCATGACCCTATGTAATTACTCTTCAAGTGTAGAATTAGTAGAATTATGAGTTGTAATAATGCAAAAATAATTTTATTATCTTTTAAATTTAAGTGAAAGTGGTATTTATAGTCAAATATTGAACCTAAACCCTCCTAAGAATTTAGTCAACATAATTGATCACCTACATTTTGTTTCGATAAAAATTTAGTTGTTTGGTCCTTAAACTAGGTCATGTAGGCCAACTTATTTTCATAATGTGTGTTGAATACCTAAAAAGACTGACCCGAATGACATATTAGGAAAATGAATAAAATGGTGTTTTCTTAGTCAATGGTTATTTTATTAGGGTATTTTATTAGATAAGTGGGTAAATGGGTTTCAAATTCTTAGGGAATTGAATAAAAGTGACTTATAGTAGTTTTAGGTAATGGTATACAGACAAACAATCTTGAGAATCACCAATGGTTTGCCCATCCCTTTCCCAATGCACCCTTTATGGTGTGCACTTAGAGAGATGTATTCCTGATAGGTTCTTACAAGAGATAAAACACTGGAAAATGATAAAGTTTACAAATATTATGTGTATAAACTCAACATACTAACTTTGATTTGAAAAATGGGACTCTATTGAATAAATTTATAAATTTCTTTCTCAAATTCCATTCCTTGAGCTCATTAAAACTCCTCTGCACCATAGAAATAGATTGATGCAACTATTATTTGACATGAAATTTCCTTGACATCCACATATGTGGAAATTAGTTACCTTTCCCAAGTACGAAGATAGTATTTTATAACAATATGAATAAATTTCCATCTAGGTTTACCAAACTATAGATGCATATTTTTTAATAAAATCTATTATAACCTCAATGATCCCTAATGAAATTATACTTTGTGTGGATAGTCATCCTTGTTATTTATTGTCCAAGTTGGTGGTATTCATTTCAAACAAGCCTTTATTGGCACATATGTCACTTCTTTATAATTCATCAAGACTCTTGTATAATCTAAGTGTAATCTTAATTCCACCTAAATCAGGTGTTGAGGCTAAGATAAAATAAAAATTCCTCCACTAAGATGCATTTGTCTTCCTATCACAATCCTACCCATCATAATTATATTTAAGGTTATAATATTTTAATTTTCCTTATTGTATTACATCTTTCTTGGTCACCTCTAAACTCATCACTTGAAAAAAATGGCCTCTTATACATATAAGTGTATAAAATTTTGTCATAAGGGTGATAAATGCAAAATTAAAGGTGAAAATAATCCCTATAATTTTTAAAAATTATAAGAGAGTGGTGTTTTTAAAATACCTACCCTCTAACCTTTTCCCAAAATTATTTTATATGAATATTAACACTTTAATATTTGATCAATTCTAACTGAGGTTATAATGGTCACTCAGAACTTGTGGGAAATATGCCACATAACCTCTTAGATTCTAATGATGATGATCCTAATGATATTCATTTTTATATCAATTGATTGAACCTCCCTTATAATATCGTATCTCATTTACCTCCTTCATTTTGACCTCATTCTCCTAAGAAACCAATTGACGAGTTCTCTGCTTATATGGTTATCCATAAGAATGATTCTTCTCAATCTTCCTCTAGTGCTATATATATATACATATATATACACACACAAACACACATACATACATACATACATATGTATGTATACATGTATATATATGTGTGTGTATGTATGTATATGTATTTATGTATATATGTATGTATTTATATGTATACACACACACACACACACACATACATACATACATATACATATACATATACATACATACATACATATATATACATATATATATATATATATATATATATATATATACATACATATATATATATATATATACATACATATATATATATATACATATATATATATACATATATATACATATATACATACATATATATATATATATACATATATATATATATATATATATATACATATATATATATATATATATATATATATATACATAAATACATACATGTGTGTGTGTGTGTGTGTGTGTGTGTGTGTGTGTGTGTGTGTGTGTGTGTGTGTGTGCATGTATGTGTACAGACACACACACACACATTACTACACCATATTACGATGATGGATATACCATTGATGACCCATACTTATTTATCTATGTTGAAGCTAAGGATGTAAAATTCCTTAGCTTCAACATAGACAAATAAGTATGGGTCATCAATGGTATAGCCATCATCGTAATATGGTGTAGTAATGTGTGTGTGTGTGTGTGTGTGTGTGTGTGTGTGTGTGTGTGTGTGTGTGTACACATACATGCATACATACACATACACAAATATATATATATATATATATATATATATATATATATATATATATATATATATAAAATATATGTGTGTGTGTGTGTGTGTGTGTGTGTGTGTGTGTGTGTGTGTGTGTGTGTGTGTGTGTGTGTGTGTGTGTGTGTGTGTGTGTGTGTATGTATGCATGTATGTGTACACACACACACACACACATTACTACACCATATTATGATGATGGCTATACCATTTATGACCCATACTTATTTGTCTATGTTGAAGCTAAGGATGTAAAATTCCTCTATTATTGTTTTTCTCTTTAGCCTCCTATGAGTAAACTCCATCTTGTTGTGACCAATACACCCAATTTTTAAAAATTTAAATAGGGACCCCTTTATTCTAAGAGAATTTAATATTTGATAACAATTATTACATGAAATTAATTTATACCCCAAAATTATAAGAGCCTAAGTTCTATTATCCACTTTTTATTTCACAAAATTTGAAATAAAATCAAAGTGATAATTGATGGAAAGGTCAGATTATTTATTTATTTAACTAAATGAACTAATAAATTTTATCATCTAAGTTATTAGGACTAATTTATAGATCATTACTACTTTAAAACTTAGCTTTGAATTCACAAGTGTCATTTTCTTATCAAAATATGATATACTATCAATTTATATTTGGCACATTGAATTTCAAATACTTTTGACCAACCAAATGCATGAAATTATGTCAAGTGTCATCATATTAGTTCATTATAAGTCTTTATCATAAATTATAAGTCATAAAAATAAATGATAGAGTGATTGACTAAGATTTAGCCATGCATATTCATCTTGCCTCATTGTAACTATGAGATTAGAGCATTGAGTCAATAAAACAAATTACCAAATGATCGAGTGTTATGTACCTAGGGATATGATATATTATTGTATATGGGTTGATGGAGATCCCAACATGTGGCACACATCCCCTTAGTTAGTTATATGGGTACAATATATTAGGATAATATAATAACTTGTGGAAGTAGTACATTGGGTAATGGTCAGCCTACATTGGATTAGGAGGTTATCCATCCATGGGTTAGATAGATGTATATATATAGGAGATGAATATCATGGTAAATATATAAAGTTAGCATTGAGTCTTCTATTGTAAGAGGATATTGGAGGTTGTCACCTCGAAGAGACATTGTAGAGTTATTCCTTACTAAAGGAGTATTATATGGTGTTTCCCTACCTTAAGGGTGTTTATGCATATATTGAATATCAAGATCTTATCAAGTGGTATCAAAGCTTTGATTTGGGCAATTTGTGGAGTGAAACCCTAGTTTTTTTTAATCATCAATAACTTTTGATTGGTTGCAAATTTTTCCACAAATTTTTTACTGGATATAGAGAATATTTCAAATAAGTCACAGTAAAAAATAAAGATTTTTTATTTGTTTTGAGGGATTTATTTCTATTTTAGGTTTTATAATAATTTTACTATATCTTCCAAAATATAGGGAATTTTTATTCAAAATTTTTACTGGAGATGTAATAAGATATAAGAGAAGAACAGTCAAAATTTCAAAAAAAATTGAGTTTTTGGAGTGATTTATTGCAATTTTATGGATCAGTTTTGACATTATAGGGTTTCATGAACCTTAATTGTTTTTGTGGATCATGGAGTTGCAAAAATTTTTAGGGGAAGATGATATTGATGATAGAGAATGGTGGCTCCTTTTGGATAATCATTTTAAAAAAACTTTTGGGCAAAGATGATTACTTCCTTTTTTCTATGTCTGCACTACATTGGTTTGATCAGTTGAGTTGTACAGAAAGGTTTCCTTCATGGAAAGAATTGGAATAGATCTTTTTAGATTGTTGGGATATAAAAAAAGAAGAAAAAAAATTAGTAGAAGAAGAAGTAGAAAAAGAAGAATCAATAGAAGAAGAAGAAGAAGAAGAAGAAGAAGAAGAAGAAGAAGAAGAAGAAGAAGAAGAAGTAGTAGTAGATGAAGAAGAATTAGATGATAAGGGTTCAAATAATTTGGCTCTAAATAAATCTGAGTCAGTTTTTCAATTTCATGGATGAATTCAAAAGAAAAGGGTTGTTGTGTCCATAAACCCTACCAGTAAGTATAACTTCATCAACATGAATGTGTCCAAACATCTACATGTTCAAGCAAAGAATATCAAAGAGGTTCAAGTACATGGTAAGAATATTTCAATGTTTGAATATCTGAAGCTTAGTATGGAAAAATATGTTTTGCATTCAGATTTTTATGCTTTGGATATGGATGATGTGGATATAGTTCTTGGATATCCATGGTTAGAGACTTTGGGAACAATGAATATTAATGTTAAGAAAAATTTCATGAAGTTTTGGTATAAGAAAAAGAAAATCACTTTACAAGATATCATAGTGAAAAAGACACCAATAATAATCCAGGTAGATCATGAGGATGAGATTGAAACAAGTGATGAAGATCATGATGAAGATTCAGATGATATAGATAAAGACACACTAAAAATGAACACTTCATCTACTCAAGAGATAAAGAAGGAAAAGGTGGAAGAGGTAGAAGCAAATGTGGATAAGGTCAAAGTATTGGAAAAGGTTGAGGTATATAGACACCCACATCATCATGAGAGGAAACAATCATGGAACCAGGTGAGGAAGTGTCATAACAACAATCATTTTGTCTATACAAGAAATAAAATTTCCAATCATTATGGATATGTATGGAATCCAAAGAAAAAATACTATGGCATAGGGAATGAATGTGGAAATCACTATGACTATGCATGGAAGAATACCTACTGTGGTCATGGTTGGAATAAAATTAGCACGGCAAAATATGGTACATGGAATAAAAAGAGGAATAATTATGCTTAGACACCAAAGTAGTATAATTATGATCATAAACAAAATCAGAGGAGCACAATGGAGTTTGAAAACAAGCTTAAAGAGCTATCACCTACCAAGATCACATATGGATGGCTAGATGATCGAGATTGGAGACAAGTGTGCAATGATTTGAAGCACACTCATTATTTGGTTTCTTCCTATGTTTCAGAGATGAAACATGTCAAGGAGGGAAGTAATGGTATGTACCTAGGGATATGATATATTATTGTATATGGGTTGATGGATATGTCAACATGTGGCACATATCCCCTTAGTTATATGGGTACAATATATTAGGATAATAGAGTAACTTGTGGAAGTAGTACATTGGGTAATGGTCGGCCTACATTGGATTAGGAGGTTACCCATCCATGGGTTAGATAGATTTATATATAAGAGATGAATATCATGGTAAATATATCAAGTAAGCATTGAGTCTTCTATTGTAATAGGATATTGGAGGTTGTCCCCTCGAAGAGACATTGTGGAGTTATTCCTTCCTAAAGAATTATTATATGGTGTTTCCCTACCTTAAGGGTATTTCTGCATATATTGAATCTTATCATCAAGTAATATTATTCCACATGTAATCATCTCACTTTATCAAATAATTCAACTAAAAGGCTAAATTTTAAAGATAAGGACTAGCTAACTGAGAAAGTTGTGTCATCGTCTCACTACTTAGAGGCCTATAGCCAAATTGACATAATACAAAGATGTAGGCTAAGAATCAAAGTAAAAGATTAAAATATGTCATCCATTATATTTTAATCCATTATATATCCATTTAGTACACATTTGGCTGCTCTATGTCATTCCAATGTCATCACCTCACTACTTTACACACTACCACAATTTAGAGGAAAATTAAAAGTCACAGTCAATCAAATAAGTAAAACTAAAAGGCCACCAAATGTTACATTATGACAAAGTTAAAGGCCACATATTAATATGAATATAACTAGATGGAAATGAGAAATAAAAGGCATCCCATGACCAAGTGATATCATGAAAAGTTCAAAATACATACAATCACATTAAAACTTAAAGAGATGACTAGCTAAAAAAAATAATGACAAAGTGCCATGAGTCAAATAAAGCCTCAAAAAAATTTATGTTCTAAAATCAAATTCAAATTGGAAAGATATTTGATAGAGACCATTATTATATAATTAATTCTCACAAATGGAGGATTCGAGCAATGAGTTCAGTACTAGAAAATAGGCTATATGTTATTTTCAAAAATCAAATCGAATTACATTTTATAATCTACTAACTTGTGAACTATTATTGAGTGTTATATATTAAATAAAATAACCAATTTTTAAGACAATCACAGATCTCAATAAAAATGATAATAGAGGTTGATAACCAAGAACCATCTCCCTCAATGTTTTATTTCAATACTAAACAAGATTTTAAGGACACATGTTTGACCTAATTTCTCTCAATAATGTCTTTCATCATTATTTGGTTATTTATGTAGAGATTGAAGTTTTTTAACCATATTAAGATGAAGACAACTTGAATATTAGATAGAGATATTACAGAGATGAATTTATCTCCATTAAAGTCATTGGAATCCATAAATCAATGACAAAAACTAAGGTATTTCCATGTGTAGAACTAGTTTTTAATTTGTGCAGAGTAGGTGCATCTGATAAGGAAATATTTCACAAAAATAATAATAAAAAAAACTATTGGATTATGTATTTGGTGTGGCATTCCATAAGTATTAATTATTACCTAAACTTTATTTCCATACAATCATAAAATTATTAGTGATTAGTTTAAGACATAAAGTTACAGAAAATTTGAAATTATGGGCTGAAAATCCCAACAAGTTTTCCATTTAGAAAAAGGTCCCAATTTCCTAATTCATTCTTGGTGTCATAATTTCCATGGCATTGTAAAATAGGCTACATGGATTCCCATACATAACATATGTGGATGAAGTGTGGGTTCCCTTGTTATCCATTATCCTTGTTTACAAGGTTATCCATTAGTTAGGGGAGATCATAAGTTACAAATCAAAATCCTAAAAATTCACACATAATAGATTAGACATAAAATTTTATATTCTTTCTTATTTGGTAGATACTATTTATGGTACTTTGATCTCAATTGGAACCTCTCCCTAAGAACCTAGAGGACATAAAATGATATTTGATGATTTTTATTTGTATGACATTCATAAATTTAGATATCACATGAAAAATATAGAAGACACCTTCTATCCAATGGTGTACAAATAAATCAATGAACAACCCTTCCCAAGGTTATCTACAGAGATCAAGAGATCACTCAAATCACTTGGAGATTACTAGTTAAATCTTGGTCACATTGTTATTAGAGTTGAGGGTACATTAGTGTCACCATTATATCTACATAGGCTAGTCCCTGATAAGCTAATTGAGTAAGAGATACCATGTCAGTTATTTATCAATGTTGACGATAACATTAGGATGGATAAATTGAAAAAAATATCACAATATACCCCTTAGTAGTTAATGATAATAGTTCGAACACTAAGAATGTCTAGCTAATACATCTTTTCATATAGGTTTTTTCCATTTCAGATTACCAAAATTTAGATTTCAAGACACTAGAGGGATGATAGTGCCACATATAAACAACTTCATTGACAAGTTCGAGAAATATTTTAGGAATAAAAAATATGGAAATGAATTATTTTACTAAATGTTGAATACAAATACCAAGTATATATGAATGTGATAAAGGTAGGGACATCAATGATAATTTATCAATTGATCCACTATGATCCTTCCATCAATTTTTTTTTTTAATA